>JAFIDM010010028.1:45645875-45693083 GCA_023159025.1 Thereuonema tuberculata | reverse complement strand
AGTAAGCTTGAAATTCTTCCACGTTTGGATGAGGTTATAGACATGAGGAATTCTCACAAATTAAGTTGATGAATCAACTTCCACAAAAAAAAAAAAAAAAAAAAAAAATCTTTCTATTTTAATTTATTATTCTAAATATGCAATGGATGTTTACAATATGCACATAACTATAAAACTCCACAATCTCCAAAATGGCAATATTTAATAAGACTAATCTTCTTACTTTTTCAAGCCTACTTACTAACACCATGGGAAGAGGAAACCATTTCCCTCCTTCCCAAATTAAAATAAAATAAAATCAAACACACACAAGAATTCTAAATTAAAGCAAACAAAACATGGATTATATTAATAATGAAAATGTGAATCATGTTGATAATAATGATCACACTTCTGTTTCTTTATTTTCTTAAATTCCAATTCTTCACTGTCTTATTACGAAATATTGCAGTTTTGGAGATTGTGAAGTTTTATAGTTAATTGATATTAACAAAAGGCATTTATGAAGAAGATTTTGTTGTTTGAATATGCAAATAAAATAATGAAAATATTTAGGTCTTGATGGTTTGTTAAAGCATATTTATTACTGTTGGAAACAAAAAACCATCCCAGTCTCTTCCCGATGACAACTCAAGGTGCGAATCCTAACTTTACCTAAGTGCCGTGGATTGATGCCTAAATTAAAAAAAAATAAAAATAAAAAATTGCCGAGCTCACTTCCACATACTGTCAAAATAGAAATTAACTCCTTTTCAACATTAAGTGAAAGTTCTTATTAAGACTAAAGCTGACAAGATAGAAGAGAAATCCCCAATAATGGAAGTAAGTAAGTAAAATTCAACAAAATTGCCTCAGTGAATAATCAATAGTTAAGAAAAATGGTATTATGAATGGCAGTGATACAAAATAAATCATATCACATGAATTAGTGAACTTGCTAATGTAGTACAAGGTAGCTTGTAGAGTCATCATTAGTCTCGACAAGAACTTTTGTAGTAATGTTCAAAGGCCTAATTGTTAGCAAAGTTATCATCTACGTTATGTTCATGTACTATTAGTTTTTGATAAACCACTTTGTTTAAAAAAAAAAATAAGGAGTATTCTTACGAAAAGATACTGATAGTCACTTTCAGTTGATTAGAAGTTTAAAAAAGACACACACACATTGTAAATAACTAAATGCAACACTGTGCATATCTTTATGGCTATCAGGGTATATCTCTCTCATCCATTACAACTTCCAACCTCAGGCTGGGTCTGTCGGCCGATATAAAATAATCGGGATGAATGACCTTTAAAAGTGTGGACTGAGTGGTTTCCCACACATTTACTATTGAAACAAGTTTCGTTATTTGGAGTTATCATCGTTGTAGCTATACAATTATTATGAGAATGTTCATAATGTGACAAAGGATACATCATTTTCCATCAGAATGGCAATAGGTCAGCCTACAAAAAAAACACATGAACTAACCACTACCAAAGAAGTTTGTGCCCATTTATCTGCTGGTAATAAATTGCCAATTAGATTGGTTGCATCAGACATTGGCTACTTTTTAAAACTCTTATATTTTAAAAGACAGTAATCAAGACTAAACAGCCCCACTTGTATGTTAGCTTACAAAAGTTTTAGCCTGATGTCATCAAAGCAAATTCAACCCTTCTGCCGAGAGAAAACAACTAGGAAATGAGGAAAGGTACTAAATAAGGTGATGAATAAAAACAACAGTAAATTATCGTATAATATTACACAGCAATTTATATATGACTACGAAATTTCTATAAAGTTTGCTACTAATAAATGTAAAAACAGACAGTAACTCTCCTCATGTATTCATGATGATCTCATTTTTAGAATTCAAGACATTTTCATTACAACTGAAAGATATTTCTGTGTTTCAACCAAAAAGAAAAAGCCTTTTTGTATCATGATTTGATCGTCAACATATTTTTTTAATGCATAATTTGAATATAAAGCTCAAATGGAAGGGAGGATAATACAGACATAGAATAAATATTTATATAGTCTGGGGGATAGATGAAGGTTGTGAATTATTATGTGCAATTATTTTATACACAACATTACTGTTTCAAAACTTAAATTGTTTAACTTTATTAGCATTCAGTACAGGTGAATTTTTTTTTAAAAAAAAAAAGATGTCCAACTATAACAAAAAAGAAGGCTAAAAAACATTTCTATCATTGTAGCTGTTTACATAATAAATAGATGAGCAGTGATATCAGAAATTTGGATTATCCTGCAGACTAGTTTTAAACAGAAGTTCAAAGGATTTCATATTTTTTCCCCAAGAAATATTAACAGCAGCATCTAGAATTACCCCTTACAAATTCTGCACAAAAATTCAATACATGAATACCATAATAAAAAATATTAAAAGTCAAACACAATATAACAATACATCAAAATATTTATTATGATAAAGACCAATCTGTACACACTTCTGAATTAAAACAACAACAGTTTGATATTCAAACATGATTATACATTATGTTACATTATGGAAAGGGCAAGCAGATAATGGACTTTGGCAAAAAAGATGTTTACAAAAGTATGGATGTAATACTTAAAATATTTCCAAGAATGAAAATATATGATGCTACTTTATAATTAGTATGGGTTGGTACAACCCAATTCAGTGCTTGATTCCAAGTAGAACAAAGAATCTAGTGACATGTTTTTAATCCCCCTTTTGAATTGTAACAGATTTTTTTTATTCCAAAATTTTATTTCCAAGGTCCATATCAACTTCTCCTGAATTGACCATAAAACTTAAATGAAAAATGCTATGAAACTGCATCATAAGTATTTATCTACTACATTGAATTCCCTTATGAAATTGTAGTATCTTTTTTAATGGACTACTTATAAATACTAAAAATGAGCTACATCTCTTTTTCAATAACACCTCAACGTCATAGTAATGATACATGTAAATCACAAGACATTAATTTATTTATTTTTTTTCTTTTTTACAGAAGCTTATAAACAATAATTAAAAAAATCAATTTGCATATTTTGTAATACCTCTAATATTTATATATATTTAAAACCTAACAATGAGGAGAAACAAATATCCTCTTTATTTAAGACGTACAATTGTATAAGGAAATTAACAATAAAAACACACTCTGAAAAATAACCTTGGCTGGAATTTGCATAATGTTTTATTCCAGAGATTGCTATGAAACTTAATACTGTAAGACAAATGATTTGCATGAAAATGACAAATATTCAAATGTAACTATTAACAAAGAAAACACAAAGAACAAAAAGACAAGGAAACATACAATATTTATACTGAATATATCATCTATATCTATATCTATATATGTTTGCACAATGCAATAATCATCAACATTCTTCTTCTACAGCTATAATCACTAAAACACTTCTGTTCAGTGACAAAAGGGAATAGAATCAGTGCATTGATGAAGTGGAAGCTCTGCACAGTTTTGATTAAAATTAGGGTTGTCACCATTTAAACTCTTGGTGCATATTAAGGCACCCAAATAAAATAAGTAGGTGCATTTAAAGCCAATACTTTTTTTTTTTTTTTAATATAAGGAGCTTGGAGATTCTTAATTTACAATTATAAGCAACTTCCGTCCTTTCGATAAATACCACTATATATTAATGATACTTTGCTCTGCAGAAATGCTTTAACTCCAAAAACAGGTTAGTCAAGCAAGATAATAATAATAATAATTTATTTACATAGTAAAAATTTAAAAATAAAATTCATTGCATCCAAAATCTAATGTCATTACGTTAAAAAAAAAAAAAATCTGCTCCAATTCTGAAAATATATTTCTATATACATATGTAAGGGGTTCCTCTTACAACATGATTGTGGAATCAAGGGAGTTGTCAAATAAAGAACCATTTCCTCTAAAGCAGCCCACTTTTACTTCCATAACTGAAGTTATGGCATTTGAAACAATCACCGAGACCTTAGTTTGGTTTAAAAACAATGATTTCACATTGAAAGTGAACATTTTTGTAGTGAAACTTTTTTCCCCCCAGTTTTTTTTTTTTTTACTAAGTTCGATAAGTCGATTCTGCAAGTTTCTTTTCTCTTAAAAAATGATTCAGAGCAAACAAAAGTCCTGACTAATAGAAGGATGATTTAGATTAGCTTCAAAAGAATAAAGATAACAAATTTGGAAAGAAAAGATCTCACTTCAGCTAAGAATTATGAAAAGATCTTTGGATTCATTTAAGGAGCATTAACAATTTAAATAACAATAGTTTGCAGAGTTAAAAATAGCTATTCATTTTTTACCCCAAATAATCTTTTTATTTATTATTTTTTTTAACACAAATTAAACTTTATTTACAACAACTTTAAGTACGTAAGGTTGAAAATGAACTTTCATGAAAGAAATAAACTTTTAGCTTATGCTATGCATCTGCCAATCTTAATCCCACTATAATGTTTTAAAGAATAAGCAATTCTTAAGTTTCCAATGTCAAGAAAAAAAAAAGTAATGCTGGCATTGATTCAAAAAGAACCACAGGAAAAAACTAAATATATATATATATATTACAAGAATTCATTAATTTTGAATATAGCAACAATAATAATAATGATAAAAATTGGAAAAAAACAAGCAAAATACTTAAGAAACCTGTTGTAGACAAGTAAAAGATGACTGCTTAGAAATATATTGATTCTAATTTCCAGCAATTGGGAAAAAAAAAAAAAAAAAACCACTCGGAATTAATTTGTTTTTTTTTGTTTTTCACTGTATAAATAATAAAAATGACTTACTATTTTTTGCTAAAATAAGTTACTGTCCACTATTAAGTACGCTAAAGTTATTAGTCTTTCTTGGAAAGGAAAGATAATTCAAAAGACAATTCAAGTAAACCTGAGTGACATCAGGATTTCCAAAATTCCTTATTTTGCACAAGAGTCGCAATTTCAATTCTAAGAATAAAAACAAAATCAATCTTCAGACAGATTCATAATAGTAATGACATTTAATCCACAAATTAAACGTTTTTGTTAATGACTAACATTTCCTCTGTGTTATTAGTTGTTTAATTTAAACTGGCTAAAAGTTCCCTCTGAAAAAGGTTTCATTTGTAATTTTATAAAGAAATTATTACCGGATAAGCAAAGTGAAAATGATAAAAATAATTTTAATACAAATGTAAATAATTACGTTTGACATACGACATAAATAATTTTAGAAGAGCTGTTAACTTTTGACTAGGCAATTAACACGCAAAGTATAATAAAAATGCATAAAAATTAATAAGATTAATGCTGTTTTCATGAATGCAAAGATATTAGATGAATTATTGTACAACTGAACGATGAGATGTTTCAAATAATAAAATCTTGATAATAATTCATTTATAATAGGAATTGTTTATAATGGTATTAATATGGGAAGTACTCAAAAACTAAAGGGTACATCAATGAAAAGGTTATCTTTTAAAAAAAAAACACCAACTTCTTAACAAATTCCTTTGCAACTGAATAACATAGCCCTACAACTTTCCCATCTTTTCCTTTTTTAATTTTTGCATAGTAAAGTTTCAACAATAACCATCACATTCATTAATTACTGTAAAACTAATCCATTGAATAATAACATCAATTAAATTATGAATTACCTTAAACTAACAGATCATGTTTTTTATTCAAATATTTTGAAGTTTGATCAATTTTATTTGAACAACTGAGTGCATTTTGCTGAAATAAATATTTGGAAATAAGAAGGCTTACAAAGATATAAATTGCAGTCAATTAGTAGAAGATGTGAATTTGTACGAATTCTGAAATGAACTGAAAGAATAGTTGATCTTAGGTTATGGATTATTTACAAGATCAAAAAAAAAGTAAATTGCTAACTGATGTAAAGACAACAGAAGAAAAACAATGTTGGTACAACTTTGAAGTAGATATTCAAACCGAATTCATTTACAGAACAAATGATAACATAGAAGCAGCCTAGCACCCATTTACAATCCCCCTATCCTCTTGTAAATGAACCATTCTTATTCTATGAAGTGGGAAAAAACAAAACAAAATTGTATAGCCTAAATAAAATGACGATTTTACATACTTGAAATGTATTTGCAATTACGAAGCCTGATGCCCAATTTGCATAAATTACTGACTAGATATATATATATATATATATATATTCAGTGTCAACAATTAGGAAAAATAGAAAAGAAATATGGAAGGTGACAACCCTAACTGGTTAGGAGGAGGGAGGAGAGTGATCAAATCATTCATCAGGAAAACGCCAGAAAACTCACAGTAAGTTATCCTTCATTTTCATAAGTTGTAGTTTAATATATATATATAACCTACAATTACACTTATATATTTATGGTTATTATTCTTTTCTTACTTAAAGTTATTCTTTAAAATAACATTTATCACTTACTGAAATATAATATTAACAAACATTAAATGGAAAAATAACAAAAAAATTTCAAAAAATAAAAATCTGAAAAAAATAATTGAATTATATGGGAATTATTTCATAAAAGAATTACTGCATAATAGTTTATTTCACTTGTATATTTTTGTTGCTGCTGCCACATTTGCCCAATGAATGACAGCCAAACTTTTAAGCAAATTTACAACTGCTGATATTAAATTCGAGACAAAGTGGCAAATAATAATCACAGTCTATATTCCACTTAAAAATCCAATTTTATAAAATTCCCTGCAATCTTAAATATATTATTGCTGCTTAGAGACTGGGATAATCACCCACATTTTAATAGCATATTGAACTCGTTAAGTACATAAGACTATTATGATCTGTATAAATACATATAACATCATTGAAATCTTGGAAACACTAAATGATGCAGTTAGATGGCATCCAAACAGGATTTCATCTTCTCAAAATGACTAGCACAAAGTGACTAGCTAGAACAATGGAAGATCAGAACCATTATTGTTTATCATATTGTTTTCTTGTTAGCATTACGTATCTTAAATGCCTATCAGATATGAGTATGTATGTTCAGTAATCATTTGTATACACGATTACAGATTTAATTGTTACCTTATTTGCATAGTTCTTCTTATATTTGGCCATGTGTACAATATTCAGTATTTATTTTAAACATTGTATATAAAGCCAATATTCAAAAATTTACTTCTCGAGCCAAATAAATAAAGCTTTTAATATGAGAACCAGCACATAAGACAGAACAGCCACGGACTCATGGAAGATAGCTACAAAAATCAGCAATGTTAGTAAAGCTGCAGAATAATTATTCAAGCCACAAAACAAATCTGCTTCATAAACTTTCCTAATGTTTATTTAAATTTAGAAAAAAAAATTGTTAAGATAACATCAGTATAAAATTATGATCCCTGTTTTTATGATGTTCTTAACTAAAATTCAGTAATTCTTTAGCAGGATTTTATGTTTCAAACATTAAACATAAAAGAACACACTAAATTATTTCAAGTGTATTACAAACAAATTTCTAAAATATGACTAAATCAATAAATCCTTTACTTCAAGAGTGACATTTCTTAACTCTAGCCTCCAAATTAGTTAAACTGTTCTTTCAAGTTAACGGCAATCAATCTAAATAATTTTCCTGCTTTTTTTATAAATAAAATTTCAATCATTAAAGTAAAAATAAAACATAAATGACATTACTTCAAAATTTTGTTAATAAAAATTAACATAATAAAAGAAAAAAAGGCCTTGCAAATTAAGTAAAAACACTAATGTTTAACAGTTGAAACTCCACGTTTTAAAATTCCTGTTTATTCGATTCTATTTTTTCTTTTCATTAAGTTAAAAATTCGTAAAATCAAAATAAACAAAAGCAGAATCAATGCAGAACAGAGAGTTAATTTTTAAAATATACTAAAATACATTAATGCTTGTATCATATTATTTGCTTCTTTGCAATGAATATATTTTACTAATAGCAATTACTAATTTAAAAATTACTAATTATTTAAGGATGGAAAGTTATAAAACTTCTCAATATTTCTTTCATTTATTATTTGAAAATAAAAGAAAAAAGAAAGAAAGATGTTAAATTTTAAATAAAGTTAATACAAAAATTGAATGAAATAAATAGAGAGAGATGTAATAGCATTTTTTAAAATTCTTATTACGGATCCAATAGATTGTTTTCATATTACTTTTCCTGCTTCACTCATGCAAATGAATGTTGAATTACTGATTATAATGTTGAATGATCACATGGGTTTAGTAATGAAGTTTTTCATTGTTATGACTATCATTACTAGCTGGAGTATAGTTTGTTCTATGCTAATACAATAATGGTTCTTGATCTCATCTGAACCTATGAATAACTAAGGAATGATAATAGATATATGAGGTTTTTTTTGTTTGTTTGGGGAATTTGCTTTAGACGAAAAATACAAAGAAATTAGCAATTATTGCTGCTACCTTATATTTCTTATAATTATTATTTACCAAACAGGAAAAACATTTTTTTTTTTTTCTTTTTTACATTATCAAAGAACATGCATGTACATGTATATGGGGTTCATCATAAATTATTTTCCACTACTTTAATTCTGCAACTGCTGAGGCAATTACAAAGCAAAATAACAAAAAATCAATCAAAATTCTAAACTCTAATATCAAGATACATGTACATGTTTTTAATATCTTTTCTTTCATTTTATTTAATGTATCATCACAACTTTAAATTGAACTCTAACTTCCCTTTAAATTCATTAGCGTGTTGGAATGACCGAGATTTCTGAAAGGTTGCAGAAAAAATATTTTCATATCTATCATTGTAAGGCCATTTTTCATGATTGATGTATGGAAATCACTGACAAAAAAAAAAGATAACAAATAACTTTTCAAATTCAAGACGTATAAAGTTCAAACGTAATTCGACTGCTTGATCATTTGCATATTTTATAAATCAATATTTTATTGCAAAATATTCTGCAAATTAAAGATATGATGTGTACATTTTCACACTAATATACACATATATACAATATATCAGCTAACGTTATTTAATATATATATGCCACTGGCAACATTTAGACTGCTAATAATATATCAAAATACAGCAATTCTTCAGGAAAGAAAAATGAACTGGAATGCAATGCCAAACCTAAATTCCTTGAACTTTCTTTTCATGCAAAAATAAAATTATTCAATATATGTATATATTTATATATGCCAGTGTTCCAAATACGGCAATATCGTTTAAATATAAAGTCTTGAAAATTAATCAAGGGGGAATTAAATTACATCCATTCACAATCATTGATAAGTTAATATTGAAATATTAGAATCTTCTTTTTAGGAAGATCACATAAATCTTGAAAATGGGTCCCTGGAATTGTGCTCAATCTAAGTCTTCCTTACAAGTCAATTTCTAACCATTATTACAAGATCGATGCTCATCAGAAATTCAAGTGTTTTAATCACTTTACAAGGATTAATAATTTTTCCTCTCATGCAAACGCAGACACATGCAGGTTGGTGCAAGGCTAATCGAAGAATGAAACCATAACGTTTTTTAATAAAAATAACAATGAATATAAAAATTATCTTTCAAACAAAGAATTCAAATTTAATTAATATAATTTTTAAGTTCTATTACTTGAGTGTGTAAGGAATTTTCAATTACCTGAAATTAAAAAAAAACAAAAAGCTCATTTATTACTGACAAATAGGTCTAACCGACAAATTTCAAACAGCAATGCCACAATCTTTTTTTAATAGATTGTTTAAAAGTAACCGTCAGGAGAAGGGAATTTACAATAATATGATATTGAAAGGGAATTATATGCAATATGAGTCAGCTAAATTTACAGCATGTGTTTGGACAAATTCACAAACAAATACTTCAATAACATACAATTATATCAGTCACGTAAAGCTGATGTTCGTAGGGAATGCATGGAAATCACCATTAAGTTTTGGTGGGGGGGAGAGGGTGTTCATTCAAGGAAATGAAACCCCAACTAAAGACAGGCAAACATTTCTGTAGACACAACAGTAACATACAATCAATGTATCTAAACAATATATAATATCTTAAATAGTACATATAATCACATAAAAATATATCTTGGCTTGCTCCTGTTTCTCAAACTTACAGCAAGTGCAGAAAGTGGCTTAAAAACTTTTCCACCTCAATTAAATCAGGAGAAGAAGAGCCACATGCACAGACTATATAATAGGATGAAGGCTTCAAAAGATTATTATTATTATTATTATTGTTTCATGTGCATTAAATGTGCTTCAATCATAATAATCCAAAAGTATTGCACACTATTAAATATGTTAGCTACTGATATTTTAGAGAGCAATTACTCTAAGAGAACATTTAAATTTATTAAGTAAATAATTTTTAGCTTTTCAATAAATTGTTTTTTTTTTTTTTTTTTTTTTTTTTTTTATTTATTTATTTTACATTTTTTTTTTTTAATTATATAATGCTGTATATGTGCTGATCAAGAAATATACCAATGTTAAATTCAATATCTACTTGGCATTGGAAGAATATTAATCTCAAGACAGTAGCCTTAATCTGAGGCTTTTAAATAAAATATTCAAATTGAGCTCCTTTAAAATATTTAATATGTATCATTTTTACAATGCTTGGAATTCCATCTGACCATTGCTTGATGTTATTGTATGGCTCATTTTATTCAGATTTCAAAATATTTTAAGAAAATATTGCATTTAATATTCATTTCTTATTAACTATGAATGGCCTCAACTAAGAAACAGGAAATCTGAATTTCATCCATATTTTTTTTTTTTCCAACACAAAAGGACAATAAATTTCATAAATGCTATTTAAAGGACTTTACATTATACAATTCAGTTCTCAATTGTCATTAAAATAAACAGCTGAATACTGGACAAAATATGACAGAACAATTACCTAAAGGTAATTTACAATTTAATTATTTATTTCATTTATTTTTTGAACAACAAAAACAGTGGAATCTATCTTAAGTGCAACGATTGCTATTAATTTAAAAATGCAATTAATTTAATACAGATTAATTAATTAATTTAAAATATTTAATTTCTTCAATTTTTTTTAATCTACTTTCCCTACTTCACGATGTGGTGAATATAGTTTCATTTACCCGAATGAAACCATCTTTTTCAATGGAGAAATTGAATGAAAATGATAATAATTTTATTCCATTCACCACATTCAATAATCTTAAATTAAAACGAATCAATTCAAAGCATATTTTGTCCAATTTTGGCCAATATTTCTACATTATTAGTATTATTATTATTATTATTATTCTTTTTATGATTCAAAATTGTTATTACTATGAATGAAGAAGCACTAAGTAATAGTTAGGACCATTTTCTATTCTTTCTTTTCAGTAAAATGAGGTACAACTGCAAAAATAACTTTCACTTCTTGGCTCTCATGATCTTGTTTGAATCTGCACAAATTCCAGGAAATTAAAATGCCTATTGGCAAATCTTTGGTTAAGTAAATAATTCAACAGCATCTGTTCATCAGAATTGGTACCATTTTCTATCTTTGTATTTATTCTTGAGCTGTTGAGATTCGTGATAAAAATTTTCAGCTTGGACCATCATCAGATTCGATGTATCTTCCAATTTACCAAGATGTTCACCTCTCTCTACTGCAGCCTAAAAGAGAAAAGTTAGATGAATCAGGTGATCAATTGCTTAGGGATTCCTCCTCACTTGTAATTTCAATGGGAAAAGTAATCGGAAGCCCCCTTTACCCTCTCTTTTATCTCTCCATTCTCTTGCTGTTAGTTTTCTTTTAACAAATATTTGAAAAGAAAAAATAATCAAGATTAATTATCTATTTGCTGAGTCCTTCATAATTTGGAATAAAACTGATAAAAACTGATTATTAAAATTGATCACCTTAAAAGATCAGATACAGTAAATCTGGGGTGAAACAACAACAGTTTTAAAGAAACTGTTCCCTGATATTCTTTTTTTTTTTTTTTTTTCTCACAAGTAATAGGAAATAATTAATATTTCCTATTAGAATCTGATACATAAAACACCTAGGCTGTATGATTAGCCATCAGTTTCAAAAGTTTATCACAGTTCTGAACTTGCTCAAAAGTTCTAGTATCATCACTAAAAGTTCAAACGTTCTATTCCAATTGAATACTTCTAAAAAAGAAGTTCTCGAGAAGGTTTTGTAATTTTGAAGAACTTGGTCTTTTTTTCATAATAAATTCTTGTTCTTTAAACTTTTATTTTGCTTATTCCATTTCCAAAACAATGGGAGACTAAATTCATTTTCAGTACATTTTATTTCATAAGTTCAAAGCATCATCATTTAATATAATCCTTGAATATTAAAAAAAAAAGGGCAATACATCCACACCTCCTAAGAGCAAATTTTGGAAATCTTTTTGCATACGTACTTTTTTTTTAAGCAAACTTAGTTATCTGCGTTTATGAAAATCAAAAACATATTCTTTTTTAAAAGAAAAAAATAATGAAGTCTCAACAAAAAGAATAAAGACTTGAGCAACAGATACATTGCACATTAGATATGACATTAAATTGTTAATGTATCTTATATAATGTAGCAAATTAATCTAAAAAAAAAGTTAAAAAGCTAAAGTGTCTACTAGAGGCCGATGTGGCCTTTCGGGTCGTGGGAGGTAAAGTTCCTGGCGCTCTGTGACAACGGGACTAAGTTGAGGTCAGGTGGTCAGTCCGACGGCTGTCCGCCTTTAATCCCTGGGAAAGAAACCCGATACCCATTCAACAGAGGGCTGGGTAAGCCCTAGGACCAGTTTGGAGGAATTAATCTCAATATTGAAATATAATCAAACAATGAAATAATGTGTATGCTAATAAATTTAGAAATATAAGGACTTGCAGTATTATAAATTAATATTTTTTCAATCATAATTTGAGGAAACAGGTAGTTAGATGTCCAATGGCTTTACCAGTTGACAGCATGTAGCCCATTTGCTTCCAGGTAAAGACCACTAAAATTTTTCGAGATCTGAAAATTCTGATTTAAGTTTCTTCAAGAAAGGAGATGACTGCCGTCCATAATTGACCGTGGCTTTTTGCAAAGAACACATAGTGCTGAACCTAAAATGTCTCTTTTGTGCAAGTGAGCAGCAATGCAGTCATGTCCTGTATTAAGTCTAAAATTTGTCACAGCTTCTTTTCATGGTTTTGTACAATTCTATTTCTAACTTTTATCTATGTTCATTCATCATAGCAAGAATGGAGCTTCCTTGGGAGAGAGATGCTCAGGTAGTAAGATTTCAAAAATTTTCTCTTTGTTTGTATGTTCTTCATGTAAAACCCATCATCAAATTGGCTACAGTCAGAAATTGATGGAAAAGGCACTATTGCAGAAATTACAGTTCAAATATGGTTTCAGCCACTTCACAGATGAATTAAAAGAAACTTCAATAAAAAGGATGATCTGAGACATGAAATTCACTCTTTCTTTGGCTCATAACTAACAGATTTCTTCCACCAAGAAATCAAAATGTTGCTTAAGAAGATGGGAAAAGATTATTAAAAATATTAAAGAATATATTGTCAATTGATTGTGTTAGTGAGTCTATAGTATAAACATTTTTGGAAAAAGAATTGAAATGCTACAACTTATTAGGCAACCCAACAAGAATTCATTTTATTGGGTAAACCAACAAATAAACGAAAGAGGCAGTTTTCTTTCTAATTTGGTAAATTTTAAATTGAATCACTCATAAAAAATGTAACATCAAAAAAATTTACTTACCTTATGGGCCCGAGAAATTTCACTTGCTACTCCAGTTGCCTTGTTGCCAAGATTTTCTAAGTTTTGAGTCTGTGGACTTATGTGTCTAGCTATACTGCGTGAAGGTTTACCACTTGCATCACCAACTAAGCAAAATGAATGGAAGAATAATAATTAGTTCTTTTAAGTATTTTTAGTAGCCTAGAAATTGACAAGGCCAACTTTAAATGCTATTTCTTTCTCCTTTCCCAGGGTCACTTCTCTCCCTGTATAAGTTCTCTGAAAAAACAAACTTATAGCGGCCAAACCATGACATAGATAAACAAGCTTTGCTACTGATGGAAATAAGAATTTATGAAAGCTTGGTTAATCATAGTTTACTGAGACCATTATGTCATAAGTATGAAGATACACTAGCATTTTAAGATCTACTTTCAATAAGGGCCCAACAGGTGTATCTTTAGATAATATAACAATAATGCACTGGATCGTATCAAATTTAAGGGTTTATACATATACTATCTATATCTGATTAGAATTCCGATTATAAAGATTAATTTACAAGCTTCTTCATTTAAGTCAGTATGTATGTTGAGTTAAAATATTGCAGCTACTATAAACAATACTTACATAATTCTTCTCTGTCAAGAGATCTTACACCAGCTCCAAATAAACCTTTAAAAAAGCCTTCTTTTGGTGGCTCTGGTGTTGTGGCTGGCTGATAAAGATCTCCAAGCATTTCTTCAAAGTTTTCACTGCAAAACACCACAAGAAAATTGAACAAATTTTCAAATTTTCTTTAAAGTTCAATTTTTATAATAACCTATACTTATATTAATTATTATAAACTGGTACAAAAACAAAAATCAGGAAACCAGCAGAATTTCAAAACTGACTTTGAATACTTCTCACTAGATTTATAAATACATTTTAGATAAAGAATTAATTTTAATACAAAAATTTCTGCCAAATCAACTAATTTTTGAAATTTCATGGTTCCACATCTTAAATTTGGAAAATATCACCATAAATGTTGATAAATGCTTTTATAAAAAACAAAACAAGCAAGCTGAAAATTGTATTTCAATTAGTTCTAAAAATTAGTAATTTTTTTATTTCTTAAATAAAATATCCAGTTAAATACAATCATCAGGTCAACCCTCCCTCCTGTTGGGTAGTGATTTTGCAAAACCTTACCTCCTTAAATGCATATCCTAAAAGCAGGATATGATAACATTTGATATTTTAAAACAAGGACAAAATTATTTTTTTCAGTATTTTTTTTAAAATACTATAAATAAAAAATAAAATAAATTAAATATAATTAAAATTAGTTTTATATATTATGACAAAACGAATATTAGGAGTTATATTTTTACTTATTTATTATCATAAACTCATGTGTGTTGTAATGTCGTGAAGAAAACGCAATATTTTATTTTTAAATAATTAATTGTCTTTTCCTTTTTGTGTGTATTTGTAAAAGCTTTTGCGAGAAGAAAAATGAATTTTTATTTTTAAATAAGAATTGACACCTGTGCGATGAGTCATTTAAATTAAAAAAGACACCTGTTTTCACAGCTGTGATTTCCTGTACTGCTAAAATTTGCATACAAGAGTCGCAACACAATTTTTCTTAAAAGGCAACTTTTGATAAATCAATTGTTGATTGATCGAACTAAGGACTTATGTCACGTGACTTTTGCACCCGAGGAAGGCGGGAAGGTGGTAATAAAGTAAGATGTTTTGCAACGAAGAGACAGTGAGAGTCAACAGCCAATGATCAACGATCAGCACTTAATGGGACACTCACAGGACCGGAACTAGGGGAGGGCAAACGGGGCATGTGCCCAGGGCGCCGGCTTGGAGACACAGGGTGCCGAAAAAGTGAAGAAATATACCCTTGCCCCAGGTGAAAGGAGGGCTAGTTCCAGCCCTGGACACTCTTACAGGACGGTGCAGAAACCACGCATTTAAGAGAGTTTTTTCAGTGTTAAAGTTAGCATTAGTAAGCGCATAGGAATTGGATGGATAGCCCTTATACTCTCTTATGCGGCAGCATGCTTCTAAACAGTGGTATAGCTAAGTATGAATTGGTTACATTTTTATTAGCTTGCCAGGACTTTACCAGCTAGCGAACAATTTAGCTTACCAAACCAGCTAGACTCAACCAGACAGTGTTAAGACTAGGAAATGAAGACCGTTTAGAAGAAGCGGCAGTTAGGTCAGAAAGCCACCAGAATTAATGCCAGGTGGAGGATAGGTTATTAGTCATCATTAGGATTACTTTACTCTCAGAACTGTAGTGTAATGATTACTAGTGAATTCAGAATGAATCACCGACACTCCCACCCGTAAACTTGGACCCATCAGCGACAAATCGTGAAACGACGGACTAGCACAGTACAAGAAGAGCTCAACTGGTCAACGAAAACGAAGCAAATGCAATTCGTCTACTGGAATTCTATGGTAGCAGAAGAAACGGGAAAAGGCCATTCCAGACGAATTCCACTTATCATTAGTGTTGTGAAAACATATTTTTTAAATTGGTGTCTCATCGCAGGTGCAATTTAATTAGGTTATCAGATTATCCATGTACGTTACAGTTATTTGGCCAATTCTACTTAGGTTTACACCAACCCCTGCACCCAAAGATAATTGAGTGAACCAGACAGCACCGACAACTTGTGTTCCCCCAAGTAAAAAATTGGTCGAGTCCCATGCTCGACTGGCACCCATCTGAAGATATATATAAAAAGAGCAAAATCCTTAATATTGAGTGAAAGTATAAAAGAAGTAAATAAATAAATTAGATAAATACCTTAATAAGAAGTAATAATATATACACTTCAAAATTAGGCATAATATCGAAAAGGCAAAATTCAAATCTGGCATTTCGAGTTTCGCAGAGCAAAGATTTCAAACAATCATTTGAAATTTGGAAAATTTTCTATACATTCTAAATTTTCCAAATTGCAAATGATTGATTGAAATCTTTGCTCTGTGAAACTCGAAATGCCAGATTTGAGTTTTGCCTTTTCGAGATATATATATATATATAAAGAGGAACTGCTAAAGACATGTGCCAATTGCCGACGATGGATGTTGCCGCTGAACGTGTTGCCACTGCGCATGATACATTGTTATACTTTATGCTCGCTTGCATCTTGTTTGAAAGTATGGTCAAAAATGATACTTATTCCCTTATGGGATAATGGACAAACAGACACAACTCGAGCAGATGTAAGTCAAGGGATGACTGTATGTATGTATGTATGTGTAAGAATTTTCAATTAATATTCATAATAAAAAATAAAAATTGCTAAATATTTGCAGAGAAAAAAAATATTTGGTAAAATTAGTTTTATTAAAAGCATATTCTATATTCACAAGGAATCTTTTCTCACATTAGAATTAAAATTTTAAGTCTCATAAATTATGACATGCTCTGCAAAAATATTTCACTGCATGTCATAATTTTTTTTACATTATTCAACTTCGACTTCATTAATTCAGCTACTGGTAGAGAGCAGTCACCTGTAATGTTATTTGAACAGACTGAAAGAGGGGGATTGGTTGGATGGAAAGAGTGTGAAGTAATTAACAAGCCAAAAACTAATTAAAATTAGCTTTGTTTCGTTAGTAATAAATTCACAAAAGTAAATGCACAAGGCAGTTGGGAACCTGAAGAAAATGTTAAAAGTTATAAATTAGAAAAGAAAGAAGATAGATAATGAATTAGGATAATGGAACAAATGTGACAACAAATGCTGCATTTTAGACAATATAGGCATGATGGAATTGCACGAGGTCATTGTCATTGTAATCAATAAACAAAAAATAAAGATCTTCTAATTGAAAAATTAACAAATAATTATAATTAAATAATATTTAAATTAAATTAATTTAAATATTAAATAAATTAAATTAAATAATATTTCACCTACCACAGATTGTACAGATGGCATCCAAACAAATTAAAATTCATTCAAAAAAAAAATTTTTTTTTTAATTATTTATATATATACAGTCAAACTTCGATAATTCAAACGTGTTTAATTCGAAATTCTGGATAATTCCAATTTTTAGCTTGGTCCCTAGAATTCTATATTAAAAATAATGTTAAAAAATCGTAGATAATCCGAATTTTATTTTGGATAATTCGAATTTTTCGTACGATTGTCCTTAAAATATTACGGTAAAAATTGTTCCTGAGACTTTTCTCAGCTAAGGTGCATTATTTATTTTAACGGTCTTTCTAAGGAAAACAAAAGCAAGGGTTAGAATGTCACTATGTGGGGATTTCCGAGGATATTTCTGTCCACCCTCTTGTACATGATATACTCGTACATGAACTTAAGACGCTTTTTTGAAGGTCAGTCTAATGTAGAAGATTCTATTTTTTTTTTCAAATGATAGGTTGGAATCATATGCTATGACTCAAAGATTGCATTCAAAGAAGCAATTAAAAATATCTGCCTTTTTTTTACAAAATGATGAATAATTAAGCTAGTAAAAAATGTTTGAGTTAATGAAAAAAAATGTAGCAGTATTCTTAGATAAACTTTATGTGTTAAATCTTTGATCGTGGAGTTAATCTTTTTTATTTATCTCTTCTGTTTGAGAGAATATATGTAATTCGAATTTTTGGATATTTCAAACTTTTTCTCTGGTCCCTTCAACTTCAAATTATCCAAGTTTCACTGTACAAGAAAATGTTATCAAGCACTTATTTTTATTTGTGTCATAAGGGAAAAGGTAATAATAAGTTTACCAGAATTCTGCTAATACAGTGAACTTCTGAATCTCACATGGTGAGCATAAATACATTCCATGCCCATAAGCACTGAAACAAAATGTTCTTGCGGTCCTGAAATAAAAAAGTTTTGTACATGAATTAGAATATTAAAATTTGTGGAAGCAAAGGTCAATCACGTTCCAATTTCTTATAGCATTCATTAATAGATGTTTAAGAAAACTTCATTTTTTTTTCTTTTGTAAATATATAAATGATCTAAGCGTGTTATTGAGAAGCTAAGCATTTAACCTGTGGCATCTACAATTGCTGAAGATTTCAGTTGCTTCAAAAAAGGCAAAAGCTTCTTTGTATAAATATAAGGTAGAGAGAAATTTTTAGATTAATAGATAATATCTCATATCAACAATCATGTCTTGAAGAACAGCTAATTTTTGTTTTTATTGTTTACTAAATTGTCAAATAAAAGAAAACAATTTCACTACTGACAAATGGCAACTCTATGATAAAATGATCTTTAAGTTAATTCCAAGGCCTCCCCTCAAATGTTCAAGATATGCTTGCAAGTGAAATTATAAAGAAACAGTCCAAAGAACTTACATATAGCATAACACTGAAGGATATCCTAGATGGACGAATAAAATAAAAAAAAATATAATAAGATCTCCTAAAAATGGTTGCAAATTTGGCTATAAAAACATTTTAATTCAGAGTTAGAAGAACTGGAAATAAGACATTTGTAAGCTTTAGATGCAGATTTAAAACACCCAAGGTAAAACAACATTGAACAGCTTATTTTCTGCCGTGGTTTACAGAATTCACTAGGTGTAACATATGTAAAAAATAGAGTTCAGATTTTTCGGACCTAAACATATTTGTGTTCTTATGATTTTTTGAAATTAAAATATGGCTGGCCTATCCAACCAAAAAAAATAAAATAAGGATTGCCTAACATCCATCAACTAAAACAAAAATAACACCAGCATATATCATTTAAAAAAAAAAATTCTAATATCCCTCAATGTGACAGGACTACTCTTACTTGTGCTTTTAAATATGGCCTCCTTTACCAAAATGTACTTTAAAACTCAAAAAAAGGTCAGAATATGCATTTATATGCAAAATAAAGGCTCTTTATTATTTGAATCAGAATAACCTTGTATCCAGTTATTGGAATTGAAGCCAAGAAAAAAAAAATACCGGGTGGTTATAATTAAACAGGCCCTACTCTCAGCACCCTGGAGCAGCTTGTAAAATGAACATATGACAAAGACACTTGGTAGATATGCTAATTAGACTATGGGGATGCAATTCCACTAAAAAAAAAAAAATAGTTTAACTTTTCACCACCAGGTGAAAATACAGCATTTTAAGGGCGAAAAACATAAGAAAAGTTTATTATCAAATGGACTGCTCAGAAACCAATCAGTGTAAGTCATTTTTTTTTAAATTGAAATTTTTTCTGTAAGTCATACTCTAATGTTTATACTTTCAGTTGACAAAGTGCCCAAATCACTCCTCCAAGTGTATAGTTATGTTATCTTTTAATTAAAAATTCATTCTTCAAATTTACAAACGTTGTTATTTTTTGGTATCTAATTTTAAAAAACCTATTTCATTTTTTGGTTTATTGGCTTACCACTGATTGGCTTCTGAGCACTCCAAATGATGGTTACAGAAGTTATTCAATATGTGCTCCAGCTGGGTCAGTTACATGCATGGTACAGCGTGATCAACGATTGCCCGTAGCATTTCCGGTGGAATGTCAGCAACATAATGCTATACGTTTGACTTTAGATCAAGCAGAGACAGTATGTGTTCCTGATAGATTTGATTTTAAAATATCCCCACAGCCAGAAGTCACATGCATTTAAGTCCAGAGATCATGCAGGCAGAGCATCAGGAAAACCTCTGGAGATTACACGATCATACATGAAGGTCGCACGAAGCGGCCAGTATGCAGTGTTGCTACATCTTGCATGAAAACAGTGGTCTCTATACGATTTCATTCTTGCAAGGTAGGAATCACATGCTGAGCAAGGAGTTCACTCTTTCATGCAATCGTAACGGTACACCTTCCTGGTCCTTGAGGTAATCTCTTTGAAGGAAAAAGGACCGAGAATAAAATTACTTGTGAATCCAGACCATACAGTCGCATTAGCCGAATGCAATGGCTGTTAATGGGCAACATGTGGATGCAATGAACCTCGTACGCAACAGTTCTACGTATTCACCGCACCTTCTAGTGCAAAATGCACCTCATCAATCCACACGATATTCCCAGCCCACATGTTATCCACAACTATCCTTGCCAAAAACCAAAGGGTGAAATCAATGCGTCGCTGCGGATCTTGAGGCTTGAGTTGTTGCACCACGTGGATCTTGTAGGGGTACCAGTGTAAAATGAACCAGGGGATGGACAATTCATCTACCACCACTTGAGCACTGGATGAAGCATTTTGGGCACGTGCTGCATGATCAGCCACAGCATCTTCGTCAATAACATCCATCGGAAAGGGGCCAACGTCCCCTTCCTGATGCCACCCTCAAATCTCCAGTTTTTTCAAATTTTGTGAACATGTCATTACCCCATTTTTTGACATGGATTCTCTTTGCATTCCTTTGAATGGCAATAATCTCCCAGTGCATCACAGCTGTTGCTGCAATTCTGATAAAATAACTTTACTAAAAGCATGCGGTCTTCTTTCCATCAACTCTGATAATCCTCGCGGAATGGCTTGCTTGCAATGACTGCTGGCATTTTATACCTACTGCACAGTGCATATCTGGTGGTGAAACGTTAAGCACTTTTTTTTTTGCTTTTCCAGAATAAATTGTATCAGCATAGTCTAATTTACACATCTATCAAGTGTCATTGTTATATGTTCATTACATCCCGCTCCAGGGTACTGAGATTAGGGTCAGTTTAATTATAACCAACCAGTATGTCATAAAAAACCTGGCCCTAATAATAGAAAATATAAAACATCTTAAGATAAAATCATATGTCATGTTTAATGAGTTAATTAATCTGTATAATTATGAAATTAAAAAAAAAAGGTCAAAAATAATAAAAATTAAAATTTAAGATTTAAAAATTGTTATTTTGATAATTTAAATCTATTAAAATTATTGAGTTATTTTCATTGTTGTTCTTAGCACAAATTGTGGTTTAAAAAAATAAAGAAAAAACTATGTTTGTAACACAAATCTAATTACTGAAAAATTAAAATAATAATAATAATAAAAACTGACAGTTATTATTAGAAATAAAAACAACATCTTTTTTTCTTCTTAAACATAGCTATATTTCGCAGATGACACTTTATCTGCTTCTTGTTTAAGAAGAAGAAAAGATGTTGTTTTTATTTCTAATAACTGCTTAAGACAATCAGTTGCTTGATTTTCCTTACAATTTTTTTTTACAATTATGTGAAGATGTCTAAATAAATAAATAAATAAAATTAAGATTTGTTTTTTCTTAAGACATCTGTCTCATATTTTCTATAGAGCAGGACATTACTGTGAGGATGATGGCTACAATTGCTAGCACGTTTTTGAAATACTTTATCATTAATTTCACTGCTCACAAATTTAGGGGATATTGTGAAATGAATATAATACACCCAAAAAAACAGAGGCATTTTAGTTTATTTATTAAAGAACATCATCAGAGAAGCAAATGACATGAAAATGAAAGTTGTCTGAATATGCAAACAAAATACAAAACATTAATTTGCATGTTTGGCCACAACCCTGAATGAAGAGGTTGGTGCTGCTGGGTTATCTCCACTTCCCTGGATCAACAACAAGCGGCAGAATCATTGAGTGTCACCTGAAAGTGCCCCTGCAAAGTTATTTACCCAATCTGAAGCATGGAAAAGCACAGAGCACCTTGAAGCTGCCCAAACACAGATGACAGTGGCAGTAGCAGTTGGAACCTTCCAAAGCCTGATTAGCCGACTCAGAGAGACTGGCACAATACGAAGAAGACCAAGCCAGGGCCAACCACATGCCACCACTGCAAGAGATGATCACTACTTGACGCTACTTCTTATTAAGCACCAAGTAACCAGCGAAGCAAAGAGGCTGAGCTGTGGGGAGAGTTTCTCACTGCTACTGGACAATGGGTGTGTACTCAGACCATGCGAAATCGACTCTGTCACAGTGGACTGGATGCCCAACGACCAATGGTATGCATTCCAATAACTGCTGTACATCGCAGAATTTACAGAAGATGAGCTGAAATGCATCTTCCTTGGACCCATGAAGAGCGGTCCATGGTTCTCTTCAATGACAAGTCAAGATTCGCCTGCAGCCTGACAATTATCATGCCCTGATCTGGCATGAATGTGGAACGCGGGAGAATCCATGTTATGTGCAAGACAGACATTCCTTTGGTGGAGGTGGAATTGTGGTGTGGGCTTTTTTTTTATGGAAGATAATGCATGCCCCCAACGTACGCATCTCGTCAACAACAGGCTGCAAGAGGCTGGAATCGGGCGCATGGACTGGCCTTCACATTCTCCAGACCTGAATCCCATCGAACACGCTTGGGATGCACTAGGAAGATGTTCAGATTGGCAATCACCAATCACCTCCCATAATACTTCTTCAGCTGGAAGTTGCCCTGATAAGCGAATCCCAGAGGAACTGCTGGACTATTTGATCCTCTCCATGCTTCATCGCTGTCAGTGTGTTGTAGCAGTCTCAGGTGACCATACACCCTACTGAACAGTCAATGTGCGACACATTTTTCAGATTTGACATGTGAATGTTACCCCCCCCCCCCCATCCATGTGTCACATCCTGTTCAATCCCGATAAATGGATTCTGCACCTCATTTACATATTCAGACAACTTCCATTTTCGTGTCATTTGCTTCTCTGATGATGTTGTTTAATAAATAAACTCAAATGCCTCTGTTTTTTTGGTGTATTCATTTCGCAATATCCCCTAAATTTTGTGAGCAGTGTAATTGATGAGGATATTGAGAGAGAGCAGGTACGGTAATTTTCTGTAATTATAATTTTCTGTATGATATTAAATAGAAATAAAAACTGATCAATAATGGTACATTCAGAATGTAAGTTTGAAAATATTAAGGAATTTCAAAAATTCAAGATTTATTTAATATTTTTTTTTAAAAGAAAGCTGAAAAAAACTACACTCAATTTTAATAAGTACTGGTCATAATACATTCATTTTTCGATGCTTTGCTCATTTAACAGTTTTTAATTGTCACCATTCCCTGACTTTGTGATAGTCGATTCACTCATGTGATATTTTTATGACAGAAAGCTATCACTTTTGGTATCCAGATGGCATCAATTTGCTACTGTGGTATGCGATGCATCCCTTTGTGTTACAACTGTAATTAAATTGAAATAATTTAAATAATTGAAATTATATTAAACTGTTTATAAATTTCTTTTCTTTCTTTTTTTGTGATTAAAATATAAAAAAATATTAAGTCGGACTCAGTCTGACATTTTTGATTTTCATTTCATTTAAAAGACAGAACACGAATTGCTAAGTGGAAAAAAAAAAGACAGTGCTTCACAATCGGATGATTTTCGCTTCGTCACAACGGTCTGGAATCTAACATGTCATTATCCTAGGGTTATCTCTGTAATCTTTCTGAACAGATAATCTTTTAACCAAGTTCTCTGTTCTTTCAAAATATTTATAATTATGATGATTTTATAAATTCTAATTATAATAAAGCTTCAGTAACTGATGTGTAATAAATGTTAGCATTCACGTAAAATAGATTTTACTTATGAGATTTTACAATTGCTATATTTTAAGTGCAAAGACTGGTGATAAATTATACTATCAAACTGTAAAAAATGAAAATAAAACATGTTTCAATGGTAAAAATGATGTTTTTTTTTTTTATCTAATTTAAATGCCTTAAAAAAAAAATCGCTTTTTTTTAAATAACTAATAAGACAGTAAAAAAAAAAAAAAATAATCTAGCAGAAAGGTAATGTTTCAAATATTCAAACAATTCAAGGAAAATCAACAAATATAGAGTTGTCTTTATAATAAATGAAATATAAATGTAATGTTTATATTAGTTAATGTTGCATTGTCAGTTCTTTAAAAAAAAAAATAATAGTCAGGGGAGGGGAAGCATTATTTATATGAAGTCAAGCTGCTTCACTTAAGAAACTTTACAGAAAGGTACTGCTTTGATAAATTATTAAATTATTATAAAAACATCATATTACAACAGCCACACCTATCCAGAAGCAAAGAGGTTATAACTGCACGCAAGTGACAACTTTTAGTGGGCCTTCCTATCAAGTTATTGTATGGTCTAACAAAACTGTTTTGAGATAGGTCAACTAAAGAAATCCTGGCATGGCTCTGAATACTAAGCCAAATATTAAATGAAGATTTTAATCAGAATTTAGTATCTCACATCTTCCTAATGACTCGCTTCAATTTGGCTGGTTTTTCCTTCCCTAATATCAATATTTATATATATATTACCTGATATTTTCCAATGCTTTTGAAAAAAATTTAAATAAAACAATCAGCATTCAAGAACAGTAACATGCTAAACGCAACAAAGTGTACACAATACAAGAACAAATAACTATTAGAATGGCACAGTATTATCTGTAAGATCAAATAAAACACATTCTGAATAACAATTTTATTGTTATTTTTTTAAGGAAGAAAATAATCTTGAATTGAACCTATATGCTTACAAAAGAGTTCAAGACACAATTTAAAACAAACTTAAATGATAATGTTAAAATATACCATGTGGAAGGGAAGTCCCCATACTCCCTACTATATAGTAATAAATGTTAATATTTAGTATTGAATGTTATTTCAATTGTTGACACTAGAATGCAGGTGTTCGTGTTGGAAATTTGTCTTTGGGCGAAAGAGAACCCTCATTACTTACTGGAGTTGGAGAGGAATCCACCTCACGTGATATCGACTGCGATAATATCACGTCATTTGTTTGGACCATATTTTTTTTGATGGTCATGGTAATGGCAAAACTTATTTACACATGTTACAAACAAGATTAATCCCACAGCTTGAAGATGCGGGTATCATGGAACGCGTGTGGCTACAATAGGACGGGACACCTGCTCACTTCGCACTTACTGTGCACGGGTTTCTTCATGAACATTTTCCAGGACACTGGATTGGTCGCTGTATTCCAGCCCCACTAAAATGGCCACCACAAAGTCCTGATCTCGCGACGCCTGACAACTCATTATGGGGAAATCATCAAAGCCTATGAGTCTAAATGCGTCCTCAACTGCATTGCTACAAATGAAGAATTGCACAATGCAGTTGAAGAGGCATTTCGAACCATCACACCAGACAGGCTCCAAAAATGTCAAATAGGACATGACACTTAATGCATAAATATTTCCTTAAAATATGACTACCAATGAAGGGGTACGGGAACTTCCCGGCCACACTGTATAACATTAACAAGATCTTTTAATATTCAGTATATTTGTTAGCTATAGTGCATATATTTTTTTTTCCGTTTCCATTTTACATTTTTAGTAATCCAAACGTTTTTAGTTTCAGTTACACTATAAAAACTTCATACTAAATTTTAAAGCCTTTAAAAGTCCCTTTAGATTAAAAATGTGCAAATTAATAAATTAAGGCAATTAATGATGATAAAATAAATCAATTCTGAAATATATACACATTAATTCTACATTTAAAGTTCACTAGATAATAAAAAGGAAGTTTCAATTTAATATTTTTAAATATTATTTAAAGTAAGTGTTAATTTTATTATTAAAAGGTGGATTTAGTTTTTGTAAGATTCTGTTTCTGCAATAGCATAAGGATTAAAGTGCTGACAAGTTCAAAAATTTATTCTCAGAGTTCATTCTTAAATTCTGTAAGATTTAAGTGATACAGAAAACAAAGTGTGACAACAAAATGACATTAACGATACTGTTTAAACCATATGAGAAGAATCGCCAGATAGTTCATCTGAACAATCTGAAGGCAAATCTGTTGTTATAAAACAAATGGAAAGATATGACTGGAAAGAAAGAGGGATTGTTGAATAAGGGAAGATAGTCAGGAAGATGGTAAATGAGGATTCCAATGATCAGTAAAGATGTTGCTTTCTGTATAAAAACCCATCAAATGGTTTGATAGAGATGTTGCCACATATCTTTTAAAAGTCAAGTAGGAGAATTTAATGTACAAATCAAAAAATTAGCAACTTACATCTTTTTCAGACAAACAAAATGAACTGTAATCTTTTGTTATCTCCCAGTTATAGTCAATGGGTTTCCTATCAAACTAAGAATGGAAAAATCTTCAACAGATGTGCATGAAGAGTTACTATTAGCTAAGCATTTGCAGATCTTTATCACCATCTCTAAGATCAGTAGATATTGTTAACCTACAATGAATATCAACATTCTATCCTTTATGCATCCATCACATTGAGACAGGAAGACCAGGTCCAGCAATCTAACAAATTCTGAGATAAACAGGAATAACCAATATTACTTCTGTCAAGATTTTTTTTTACTAACATAGATGATGCTTACATTATTGTAACAGATATAAATCATCACAAAAGCCACAAACAACTACTTTGTGAATTCATGTCAGACAGAATTACATTTTTTTCAACCCACACCATGTGTAACCAACTTTATATTTCTAGTTTGCAAGCATAATGAACCTGGAGAGCAGCAAAGTTCATGTGCAAACATACTGAATTCTGTTTAATGATGGGATAACCTGAATTATATGTAATAGATGCTGATTGGTCCAGTACTACAGTCCCATCTATCCTAAATGTAGTTCTTATATCTGAGGGCAACAAAAATTACTTTTTCTGACAAATTAAATGACAGCGCAGAAGGTAGGATGATGATGGCACTTTCAGTCAAGAGACAATTATGTCAAATGAATTGGGAATTTATCAAGTCAAATCACTGAAATTATTGTAATAAAAATATAGCCATAGCAGAGCATAAAATCAATCCCACTCATTTACCTCAATTGAATGATAAAAGTAAATTAAGGAACGCCCAATGCAGATGTATAAACTGCATACAGAGTTCATACACACCAGGGCTGATTTGATAAGACATAACGCTACGTGACCAGAGAAGAAGCAGTGGTCATCTGGCAGCAGGAAACCAACTCAACTTCAAGCATTTTTGCTTTGACATTGCAACAAAATCAGTTAAAATCATCCAATATCAAAAGGATTGGCAATGAATTTCAATATTGTCCCTTGAAATAAAAGACAATACCTTCTTCCATAGAACACTGCTTTTAAAACAAGTCAATTCAGGACTTCATTGTCCGTTGGTGCTTGGAAGATTCTGCCAATAGTACAGTATTCTTCATGTACTCCATTGCCAAAGGCAGTTGGCAGAAGTGAAGGGTTTTCTCAGTGTTTAGCAGCAAGAAGGCATTTGCTTTTCCAAGAAGGGAACAATGAACATCATTTCTGTTTACTTACGAAGTCAAATTAATCTTGGTTCTAACAATAATGAAGGGTATAGCAAAAGCCTGTTAATACTGTACACAGCTTATAGAAAACCAATAACCATAAAGGCTTGTTTTGAACCAGTCTGAATATGGGTGATGAATAGTTCCCTGAATGTGTCTCCTGACATTAAGATAAAGTAGAGGCAATGGTTGTTGCATTCAATATGTCAAGGTCAATGAAATTTCAAGTTGAGAACTTCTAAATAATCGATAAAAAGTAATAAACAATGCCTGAATATACAGTAAAGACCAAAGATATAGATAAAGCAAAAATAAATTCTTCAGTTAAGCAATAAAGTTTGATATAACAAATTCATGCAGGATCAGTAAAATTATTGGCTTTTAAAAAAAAATAAAAGTAGCAAGGGGTGAGATTTAATGTGACTAAAAAGTCTTGCCTGAACATAATCAGATCTCAAGAGATGGAAATTACACATGAAATTTTTGAACTTTATCTAGTCAGCTAATTCCAGAATAATCACTTTAGTCTAAATGGAATACCAGCTAATCTTGCTGAAATAAAAAAAAAAATATGGAATACTAGCTAAAACTCTTACTTCCACAGATCAAACAGAAAGCATTATGTTCATTATAGATATTTTTATTGCCAATATCAGATTAAATTCATTCACATACAACTAGATGATGAATCTAGTTAGTGAACTACACTGGTGAGCAAAAAAAAAATCGACTCAACGGAAACATTTGCATTTGCTGACAATTATGTCAGAGAGGAATGTATGTGTAGCGGACAATTATACATCATCTGAAATCTTAGCTAATAAGCTTTCAAATGGTACAAGAAACGTCAATATCTATCAATACTGCAATGTTATATCGGGCCTATTCTCAACAACGCTGTCAGATGCATGTAGTCATGTATGGTGTGCACGTGTTCATTGTCTAAAAAAAATAGTGTTAAAAAAATTACTCATTTGTTATATTTCAGAAGTCGATAGGCACACGTCTCCTTTAATTAAATTGCAGTATTCACTCACAAAATGGACACCATGCTGGAAGACGCCACTGAAATTGTTGCCATGTTGGAAGAAGGGCACATTCGGCGCTATGTTGCTCAGCTGTTAAACATGAGACAGTTTGCCATATCGTGAGTATATCGGAGCTACCAGGCAACTTTGATCGGAGACCAGGTTCAGGCAGACCATGGTTCACATCACAGACAGACAATCTTAACGACACCGCGAAATCATCACATTACCGGAACTAACATTCAACAAGAACTGCGAAGAGCATAGGGAGGGTAGGGGTCAGTGAGTGGACATTCAGAAGGCATTAAAGAATGGTGACCTGGCACCGAAGAGGCCTGCTACTGAGCCCCTCTTGACAGAAGCCCATCTTCAATTCCAAGCACATTGATTGGTGTAGAGCAATGGAGCAGCATTTTGTTTTCCGATGAAAGTAGAATGTGCTTGCACGGCAGCAACAGAAGAGCTCGGATATGCAGGAGGCCTGAAAAACGTTATCAACAATGTTGTATTTCAGTACAAGTGAGCTATGGTGGCAGATCCTGCATGGCGTGGGCTGGAATTTTCTTCAAGGAGAAAACAGACCTCGTTACAGCTGCTCATGGCTGCAAAGGTAGTCATCATCGGATGACTACATCAAGGACATCTTGGGGGACTATGTGGTCTCCTATGCAGAGATGTCAGTCAGGACTTAGCGCTAACGCATGAAAATGCGAGACCACATGTTGACAACAGATGCATCTAACAGTATCTGGATGAGGTCGGCATACCCACCATAAATTGGCCACTGCCCAGCCCGGACTTAAATCCCATCAAGGGCATGTGGAATGAGCTGAAGAGAAGGGTTCGAGCCAAAAGTCCCGCTCCTAGCATCATCATTGAACTCCAGGCAGCCATGGTAGAGGAGTGGGGAAGCCATTCGTCAAGACATGGTGCAGAAAGCTTCAAAGAAGCTGATGTAAATTGGCATCTCTTCAATTGACGTAAATTGAAAAGAGGGGTTAAGAAAAATGATGTTATTAAACAAAGGAAAAAAAATTAAAAGTTATCTGAACATGATAAAGAAATATATATAATAAATTCACTTCATATTAATGCAGAGACTTTGGGGGGGGGGGGGATATTTCCAGCTTTAGTTAAGTTTCTGTCCATTGTTGAAGTGAATCTCTCATTGAACATTAGTAAAAAAAAAAAAGTTTTAAATCATATATTTTAAATTTTCAAGGATTTACCAACTTCACATGGGCTCCGTTTTGTGTTGTTTATTACTTTGGCGCAATGCTTACTAACAACATACAATATCATCATTTGCTATTATCTATTCATTTCAGAATAGGACCACAAGATACTTCCATGCAAAATTTAAAAATCACAAACATCTGAGATTATAAGTTCTTGTCTCGATATCAATTTACAACCTATGCTTTGCTATAATATTACGTAACTATTATCTTTTCATTTTGATGGCAAAACCCAGGAACAATAACAGAGAAGATGATAATAGGAAATATAATCAGAAATTCCTCAGGTGAAACTTAAATAATTAAAGAAACATTTCATAAAGTTTCAAATTTATTTTGTTTATTTCTACTAATCAACATCTCTGTGGATGCTATGCACGAAGGTTCAACTACTTTAAACTAAAATTATGCCATAACTAAAGTCCCAAACATTATCATGCTGCTTACAACTCTTAAAACTGTGTAAATTGGCATAACCTTTCATACTGATAATAATTTAGAATTTTAATTTTAATTTCATAATACTTCTAGCACAAATTACGTACATTAAGAAAACAGCAATCTTCAAGATTAATCCTTATGAAATATTCTGATTGTCTGCTTTTCGATTGTGGAAATTCTAGAATGGCTTTCAGGAAGTCTAACCCATCATCAATTTTGAAGTCTGGCTTTGATAGGTTAATTTCAGAAAGCTTCAGAAGTTTACTCAGCTTTTAATTCATTTTTCTCCTAAACACAGTAGGCCTAATTTGTCACTATAAACTAATGATCATTGTTCTTTCAGTAAACAACAGAATAGTTATGAATGATTGTGTATTATCAAGGCATTAACCTTAATGAAAATTTTCAACTGGATTATGGTGTAACAGTAGTCAGTAAGGTTAAAGATGAAATTAAGATTGTGTGAATTTAAGAGTCTCAAGCTATTTGTGAGGTTCTTGGTCTCAGCTTCAATTAAAACTCAACAACTATTTCTATTCTTTTAAATGAATGAACAAGTAAGTTTAAAGAACAAGTTTTAAAGATAAATAATGTCTGACCACAGCATAATAATGATCTGGATATTTTAGAAAAGCTATCACACTTTATTATTTTCTTTCACTGCTATATTTTTATTAGAATATTTTAATTTCATTTTGCTTTTATTTCCTCCCTACCTTTTAATTGATAAATTCTTTAAAAACTGAAATAAAGAGCAACTAGACAGTAATATACAGAATACCTACGAATAGATCAAACTAAAAACGTAAAAATCTTACATCACCGTCTTCCTGAGAGATAAATAATTAGTTATTATATCATATTCTTCTCCAATGATAGAAATTTAGTGAAATTTTAGTTGAAACTTTATAAGTTACAACATATTGTTCTTAATAAACTTAAAGTAGGTTAATCAAAAAATTTCAAATAATTAATGCGTCTTGACAACTTTCAGTTAAGTCTAGGAATCGGAATTGTAATATTTCCTCCAACTATACAGCAACTGTAAATATTCTTATCTGCATTTATTTCACTGTCAGCTTAGTTCTTGTCTACATTTGCCTTGTCATTTGATGACTTTGCTTAATAATAATTTCGTTTCTAATAAATGATAGCAGATACAGAAAATGTAATATGATAAAAAAAAAGGAACTTTTCTGCAAACGATCAACTTTTCAAGTATCAACAATGTTTTTTTTTTCGTCTACATTTTATTTATTTAACTCAACAGTTCCTCAGCTTTAAATCAAGGAAATGAAAAAAAAAAAAATTATATAACAATTTGCAAAATCAAAAACAATTAATAATAATGAAGATTATTAAAAAAAATCACTTCATTTCCTAAAATCAAATTCTTTCAGCAATATAGACACATATAGATAAAAAATATTTGATAAAAGAAATATTGGATTGTGGGCATAAAAATAACTCCAGTGATGAAAAGAAACACATCAAATTGTGTGATTTAAAAGACATTTACACAATTAGAAAATGTGCCAATGCAATCTTGTTCAGTAGATTAGATGGTCGTAATGGACTCACTGACAAAAAAATATTTTATTTCCTTACGGTGTAAATATTCAGGAGAAATACATGGAAATAACAGCATGCAGCTAATGCCGTCTTGTAAGTGATAGAACAAGGTGAATGACAGATATGACTTAAGTAGTACAAACAGACAATATTTTATATTCATCACTAAATTCCCAGTGCTAACGCAGCGCATTAGTGCATTCTTGCATTAAGAAAGATATTAGCTTGCGCAAGTCCACTCAAATTCACTGCCCATGCTTTTTTTGTCTTTTTTTTTATTTCCTTTTCCCTTAGAAATATGTGAAAAAGTATAATTACTACTACAATAAATAATACTTATAAAATCATTAATTCTAAACAATAAAAGAGTCAAATCTCATCCAAAAACTAAATAAATAAATACAAAATGTTATTTCTAATTTGCATGCTGTCAAATCCTACCATGCGGAAACTTTTAGCTGTAATGTACTTCATCCAAATATATCCAGTTTTAAACAGCAAGATCTCAAGTATATAAATATTAATTAGTAGATAAATTTATCAATGAATCTATTCAGTTGCTAACTAATATATGTTGTTTTAACTTTTAAAAATATAACAAATATGATATTATTAACCAGAATGGAGGTATGAGAATGACCAATTGACAGAATTTGCAGGAAATTTAGATAGCTAAAGAAGAAACTTAGGCACCCCCCCCCCCCCCCCCCCCAAAAAAAAAAAAAATGTTCAGCACAATGTAAGCTGAAACTCTGAAGGAACTTCAGAACATATTAAAAATGTATATCCATTTTTCTCAAAAACAATGATTATCAGAATTATCAGAATTTCATATATTTTTCACAGAAGCTGGATAATTATCTAATGATGGTCTACAGAAAATGAATGTTGAAAAAAGACATTACCCAATGGTGTTAAATCAACCACTCCACTACTTGTCGTGGCAATAATCAAATTTTAGTCTCAATAATAATAGCCTCAAATTATTCAACCTTTGGATATCTGATATTCAATTTTATCTGACATAGTCATACAATACGATATCTCTGTAAGGAGGAGAAATCAAGGCTACAAAAGAAACTTCTAGGATTCATTTTTTTAAATAAGAAGTTAGCATTTTGTCATTATATATATTAAATATTAAATTCAATATAATTTATTTAATATTTATTGCTCAGCCTTTTTATTAATATATTTCTTTAATAAGTAATAGTTCTGTAGTCTACAATATTAGAAATCCTATAAAATAATTCTTAAATCTGATTTCATATTTCTAATGGGCATCACAAAATTATTAAATCCACCCAACCTTTTGGGCCTATGTATGAATATGTTAATACATGATATATATTTTCAATAATAGAAAGTGTGTATCACCTCAAACAAGCATTATCTGTTTTTTTTTTTTGTGGAATTAAAAGGATGAAATACTTCTACAGCATTACAGAAGTAGGATTGTCAAATAAAACAAGAAATATATGCATTGATGATTTGTTAATGATGCAAATTCATACTGATTTTTATTTTGAATGTTAACATTTATGACCTAAGCTAGATATGTAAATTTCCTATTACATATGCAGCTTACATTCATTATACCTTGAATTATGAATTTAGAAAGAAGACTTAAACTTATCAATTTAACTTCCTAAAAACTAAGTGTAAATATACTCGTTCACAATTTCCAAGAGAATACATGCATTGTGGAAACAGCAGGCAATTATAAATCATTCCACATGTGGTCTGCTGCACAGAAACATGCGCACTTACTGATCGCTCTCGCAGCTGTGATACAATTGTTTGCCCCATATAGATATCATAGGATCTACTGCTCCTTGTTCTGAGGTTTGGCAACTGTTAAAAATCAAGGAGATGATGATTTGAATTTAACTTAACAAATATAAAAGAGTCAATAATATTAACCCACATGTATATTTCAAAGATATTTTCTAACAAATAAATATTTTAACCTTCCTTTAACAAAGTTATCTTAAATATTAAGCATAAAATTTCATAGAAGATAAAAAGAGGTAAAAATAAGACATTCATTTGAAATGAAATGAAATCAAAGATTTTTCTTTTCTTGTGCCTGTCTTAGATTCAATTCACTTACAATGAGAATTTTTCTCATCAAAAAGAAAAAGTTAAAAGCACAAACATTTACTCATGCTAATTAATATAAAATGTGACCAAATAGGCATTAGTATTTTGTAAAGGATTACAACTCTGCATTAAATTTACCAGTATTAATACAACAACATACCATTAATTTTATTCAGTTTACTTTGTATTTATTTAAACATTCACTTACAACATAAGATTTAGGGCATAACATGTCACAGCTTCTTGCTCTGAAAAATCCGATGAGTTAGTCTTTGTGTGAAATTAAAACTTACTTTTAAGAGTATTTAAGATTTTGGTTTTCTGATTAATTTTCAGAAATGCCTTTCCATATTAATGTTGTAATTTTCCCAATAAAAATAATGCAGTAGTGATATAATTTTTGTTTAATAGCTTCAGTTTCAAATATCACTATTTAGAATAAAATAATTAACTATTTTGATTTTAAAAAAACATGATTATTGAAGGAATGCAGAGAAACAACAGTTAACAGAAAAAATACCAAAAGCAAAAACTAAATCCTCATTAGAGATTTAAAGAATTGTATAAGTGTTAATTAAACACCCACACACAATATAACTTTTCAGAATATTCTACAGGAGGTGGTATTGATTTGAATCTAAATCATTAACCAAAACAAAACAAAAATTGTTGTTCCTCTTCTTTAGTTACTTGCCATTTGTTCTACATTTCATGAAGGTTTTTCTGGATCTAGAACTGTCAGAGAATTTGCATTATTATGTAATTAATTACATTAGATCAAAAAACTAGGAAATTAGATATAATCTGAAGAATGGATCAAAAATCCCAGCATCTGAATTGGCATCATTTGGTGGCGAGTCTGTTTGTTAGTAAATAAAACTTGTAATTCTCATTTTCACAAAGTTTTTTGATCAATATTGAAAACTTATGAAATCATAAATACTTATTTATCTCATTTAAAATTTCTTTTCCCAAAATAGGAACCACCTGCATGATCTGTTAAAAATAAAAAAGCAACTAAGACGCAAAGCAAATCAATGAAATATAGAGAAAGCGCTAATCTGTTTTTGATAAATGACGGCATAATGACTGAAGTTATGAGGAAAAAACAGGAAATAATTACTCTATCCAAAACCTAAATCATCATCACTTTATTGAAAATTGCTAATTTAGAATACAAAATTAAAATAAAAACAGTCTATTAGAAATGAAACACCTTAATATGATATTTAAACTAAAATTCCCAGACAATTCTAGGGAATTATGGTATAAATATCATTAAGGTCTTTCATTTGAGCTTTTAAAAATGTTGGCTTTTGTTTACTTAATCAGCATTTTTAAAAACGGTTATATCATTTATCTGAATATGCTTATATATCAAATGCTAAAATGAATTTACATAACCATGATCTTAGCAATAGATAATCTAAATCCTAAAAGGAATTAAGTAAAATCAATTATGCATTTTTACTACATTTATATTAAGTGTAGTAAATAAAAAAAAATAAGTCATTCTCCTTTCTCTATATTTCTTGTTTTAAATCTTACTTTTTTTTTAACAGATCATGTTTAGCTAATGACCTTCAAAAGACAATGTAACTTAGCAGGTAAACCTTCAAAATTTGACTGAATCTGAAAGTAAATGTAATTTTCAGTACTTAAATATTTAAATACAAAACAGTTTTCTTATTATGCTAAAAAAAAACTAGTTAATATTAGAACACACAAGCCTAATGTTTATTAATCATTCTTGTATGAACCTGCTTTACTGTTATTGTAAGAAGTATACAGAAATACTGCATACTATTTCTTATTTATGAGAATTTACTGTTAATAACAACTGTTAACAGTTAATAACAAACTTGCAGGTAGCAGTTTATTAAAACAGAAATAAGAATACTTTTTTCTAAATAACTAAAATTAATTTTAAAAAAAACTGTAAACCAAAGTTTGTTTTTATACATTTTCTTTGAATGTATGTTAATAATAAAAACTTTTACATCCATTATCATGTTAAAATTAATACTAATAAAAAGTCACAGTTTCGTGTTAGGAGAAGTCGCACAAAAAACAATAAGCATTTAACCACTCCTTACCTGAGATCAATTAATGGCACAAATTCTACATCCAACAGGATTCGCAGACTAGGTAAACTAAAAATTGCAATGTGGCCATTTGCAATGTAACAGGCTAAGCATATGCTCTCTGAAATAATAATACAATAAAAAGCATTAGATGGTATTAACAGACAATAGAAATCAAAAAAATCATTAAATGTCAACCGAAAACTTTTTTTTTCTTTAATTGAAAACTCATTATCATTTACTAAATTCTCTCTGGATAAAGCGACGTTACTCTTGATGAAAGTGGTGTTAATTTACTGTGTGATTACAAAATTCCTGTCAATTTTGAAGAGATTATTACAGCAACAATGACATGCATACTAAATTCAAAAAACAGATTGTGTAATAAACACAAAGCCCAACATCAGCTTTAAAATAAAAGCACTGCACCCAACAGCAACCAACAAAATATTCAATTGGCATCTCTGTTATTCCTAGGCAACACAGCATGTCCTAATGCAGCGTCACTGAAATGTTACAACCTGTTCAATGATTTTCTCTTTTAACAGAAGTTATTGCAATGTTGGAGGTGCTTCATGAATTGATCTGCAACAGTTCCAGTGTTTAAAATGGTAGGTGACTGGAACACAGGTGAGGAACTGATTCTCTAGTTGGATGTTCTTTGAATAGATATAATATGACCATAAATAAAATGCACCAAAGCTAGACTCATGTTTCTGTTTATTGCCTAGCACTTTTTGTAAGACTGCAAACTTACTTAGGCAGGCTTGTTTTGCTGCTACATTTGTCTGATACAAGGTTTTGCTCATGTTCCATGTTTACTCTGGAATTACTCTTTTAACAAATGGTCAGAAATTTCATAATCATCAGTGAAAAAGCTTTTCTGTAAGCTTATAAAGAAACATATGTATTACAGATTCAAAAATTAGTACTGTTAAAAATTGTAAAGCAATAAATATATCTATCTATTTATTTATTTATTTTTATTAGCTGTGTTAAAATAATATAGAAAGAAAAAAGAATATTTTCGTATTTCTTTGAAAATGTTTTTATTTACGACTGAATGTCCACTTAATTGAAATGTCTCTTTGTCTGGAATAACATCAAATTAGTTGTTTTGATTTCTAACAGAACATTTCAATCTAGATTTACTGAAAGCTACTCTTGTATTTACAACATAGCTCTTAAAAGTTTGAAGAAACAAATGTAGTGTTGTTTTTTCATATGTATGCTTGGCTCCAATAAATAGTGAAAATACTTGCTAAAGGAAAGAAACTGACACAAGCATTACATTTCTACTATAAAAGGTAATGATATCTTTTATTTCATGACATCAGAAATATCTGTTCAATAATTGCTATAAAACAAAATAATTCAGTTCACCTTCTTAAAAAATTCAGAAGTTCTAGTAGACATTTCAATTATTCTTTCTTTTATCAAAACTCCAAATGTTGATTCTAATTTGTATCCATCATGATTGGCTACTCTTGATGATACTTGTGCATGATTGTGAAATGACAGGCAAAGGTAATTCAGTGAAATGTCATCTCACAAAATACGAAATATGTATTTGAGAAAAAGTGAAGACAATAATGGAAAAGTACTGCAATCAATAGGATACACTTGCTGTTGATTGATAAAAAGGATTCAAGTGAAATGAAAGAAAGTCATTACATTTAACAGATCCTAAAGAGTTTATGTTTTATATATTATGCAGCATCAACATTAGAACTTTCTAGGGTAGTAGATGAAACAGGTAACACAAATGAAACTTAATTTAAAAATAGATGAAAACAAATCAAAGAAGATGGAGAGAATAAAGATGTCAAATTAGGAAACCTGGAATAAAGCATTATAATATGAACATGTCAGTTATTGGAACAGGCTTTTGTTGTTTTACATGGAAACCTTGATTTAATATTTACCAATCTAGCTAGTTACTGTATAAATTTAACACGCCATAATTATTCATATTGGGAAGCTTTCTATCCTATTTAATAGATGTCCTAATTATCACTGTGAAATTTAACCTTTCAATAAACAAAATAGAACACTCAAAATTTCAATTTCAAAATGTTAACAAGGACAGAAATAGTACAATAACAGATCACCGGTTTTACTGTAATATATAAAAAAAGAAAGAAAATGAATAAGAAATGATTTTAAAGAAAGCTAAACAAGACTTCTAGAAATGTCTACTGATCGTAAATTTAAATTCTTAATCTCAAGGTTCAATATAGCTGTATTTTCCTTAAAATATCTAGAATGGAAGTTTTGTTAATTTTGATTTTTTGCCATCTGTTAATCATTAACCATCTCTTATACAGACTTTTAATTGAATGTCTTAATTTCAATAATCTGATAATTTAACATATTGAATTTAAATTCATTAAATATTATTTTTAATCTAAATAAATATAATTACAATTATTTTTCAGCAGTTTCAAATAAATTTTAAGTAACATTTACCTTTCAAATTCATGATGTCCACTTTCACAATAAATGAACTGTCTGTAACTTGTGCTTTATACGCACAAGTCTGTGAAGGCAAGGCTATTACACGGGCTTGCTTCTCTGAAGCAATAACTACAAACTGACGATCTCTGAATTCTGGAGCAGCAGCAATAGCTACAAAATATACAACATTACTGTCAATTTAATAGACACTTAAAAGTCAGAAATTACAATTTATTTTTAACAATTTATTTTGTTATACTTAACACTGTCAATTCTATTTTTAGTACTTTAATTACATTTTTGCTTTCAATAATGAAAATTCATTACATCACCTAAAATATATATTTAAAAAGAAATAAAAAATAGGAAAATAAACTTAAAATAAATAAGATCGTTGAAATGAAGAAGGTATTCATAAAAATCTGTGATCTTGAAAGATTCCTTTGAGGGCAATGAAATGATTGTAAGAAATTTAGGATTTTAATTTCTCCAAAATAATTTGACCTTCAAAAATATACAATCCTGCCAAGATTTCAATGAAAGACATATGCCCGAGTGCACCAAACTTCAGTTAACTTTGATGACTGCAGTTTGGACGGAGCTAAAATTAGTGGGGGGTGCTGCTCCAAAAAATTTTAGCCTTTGTTTTAAAATTGTGTGAAAGGAAACATGTATAAAAAGAAAATTTATTCAGAAACTTGATAAATTTCTTTTTATACATGTTTGTTTCCTTTCACACAATTTTAAAACAAAGGCTAAAATTTTTCTGGAGCAGCACCCCCCACTAATTTTAGCTCCGTCCAAACTGCAGTCATCAAGGTTAACTGAAGTTTGGTGCACTTGGGTAATAATTTTTTAAACTGAGGTTTGGACAGGAAACAAAAAGATTTTTGTTCAGATGGACTTTTCCAACAATTGTGAATGAACTTCAACAAACTCTGTTTGCAGATATTGATGTATGGTCGAAATGACAGAGACTAACACCGTGGTTTAGTCTAAGGCATACACACCGTTTATTTACAATTATGTACAGGTTTATATACAAATGGGATCGGATTTCAAAATGTTCTTGAGATCTCTGTGCAGTCCGTCAAAAGCTCTCTGTGTGGTCCGTCTTCTGGAGAGAGAGAGCTCGCACGCAGCTGATTGGTCACATGATCAGCCAATCACAGGACAGATTAACTGACCAATCGGAAGACCTCTCAACCTTGCATCAATATTATACAAACGTTTCCACATAACCCAAGTCATTTACAATCTACATTAAAAATTAGTAGCTGAAGTTTAAGTAATGAGGATACTTCATGCTTTCTTATTATTCTTGAAGATTAAGCAGAGATGACTGAAATAAGGAACTAAGCTGATAAGCAAGCAAAATGTGGCTTGTTTTAATGATCAATCCATTCGTTACTAAGTCAAAAAGTCTAACCTTGCAAGAAGTTTGTCTGAAATTAGAACTGATATATAAACCAGAAGGACTAGCTAGAAAGATGACACTCCTGGAATAATTAGTGCAGGTTTAAAGTATGTATATAATATTAATAATAAGGATGAAATTAACACCACCACACATTGAAGTTTAAAAAACTTTACATACAAATTAAAAATTACTAGTACTTTTGGGGTGGACAACATCCCCTTTCCAAGTGAGCTGTTACAACGGTTACAAAATTATAAGTTGGAGCCGAGTGGGACAGTAAGTGGCATCTGTTGAATTCGCTTGTTGAAATGCATATATGATAGGGGTGGAAACTGGAAAACTTATGACATGGTATAGTAAAGCAATAATCAAGTTAAATAACACTTGAAACGGCAGATCTGTGCATTAATGTACATTAAAAGTACAATTATTTTAAAAAAGGAAGCAAGCTACTGGGGTACTTATGGATACCATATTGGGGAAATGTGTGAACGTAGAGATTATCATTATAACATTTATTGTCAGTAATGATAGAGAAGGACTCTTTTACATTTTCTTTTAAAGCAGTTTCTTTCATTACATATGATTTTGGGCTGCTCAAAGTTCAAGGAGTGGTTAGTGCTGAGGGGGGACCTACAATTTAGCAGGTGTAGCTTGCCTCTTTTTTTTTTTAATAATTATACTTTTAATATACAATTATGCACAAATTTATCCTTTCAAGTGTTATTTAACTTGATTATTGCTTTACTCTACCATGTCATAAGTTTTCCAGTTTTCACCCCCATCATTTATGCATTTCTACAAGCGAACTCAACAGATATCACTTACTGTCCCGCCAATGTAGCAATGAGTCAACCCAAGATCACATGTCCCACACTGCTTCCACTTCTAATTCTATAACCGTTGTAACAGTTCACTTGACAAGGGAGTGTTGTCCATCCTTGAATAATTATTAATAATGACCTGAATGATAGGAACAATATGCATGAATCAGTATGTTTTTTCTTGCTTGCAGACAATTTAACAGAGATGATGTTGGAAATGAATACAAAGATTCTAGCAATCTGTTTTTATAAAGTCTGCTTTACATTTTTGATGAGTCACCGATCACATGGTGAATTCCAGAAACTTTGTAAGTGAAAATAATTGAAGAGGCTGATAAAATTGTGTCAAAGCAATTCAACATTTTTCTATTAACAGTCCTTACAAGATGCTGGAATCAGCGAGATTAATGGGATCGGACATATAATTTTCCAATACAGAAGCAAGCATCCTTATTCCTGATGTAAAGTAAAATCATCAAAGCTTTTTAGACATTAACTAGATGAAGTGAGGAAATATTTGGTATAACTTTACTGTGTAAATAATTGCTGTGATTCACTTTCTGTCAATCGATTAATCTTATCACAAATGATTTCATTTACATTGTATTTGTCTCTTATAAATTTTGCAGTCAAACTAACTTTGTTATTCTTAAACTTATAAAATAATGAGATTATATTATCATTTGTTTAAAACCAATCCCATGTCATAGAAATTATTGTCTTTCAATTCAATTGACAGTTCAAATTAACTAGTAAAGATGTGTATGTTTTATTTTATATAAAAAAAATGTATATTTTATTGTTTAGAATATATAGATATTTAGAATTTAAGGGGGGAAAAAAGCTTTCAAAATACACAGGTCCTCATTTTTTTTTTCCTAATAATCAATGTACTTAGCACAATTTCTTTAAAACTGTACATAAAGTTAATCCTTCATTTACAGATTAAAAAATATCGATCTAGGTATTATAAAGAAGCAAGAAAACAAGTACGGTGCTCTCAACATTTAGGGAATATTGCGAAATGAATATACACGGTTCGTACACATTTCCTTAGAAGAAAATCAAGGACTTTTAAGGACTAAAAAAACCAAAAAATAAGGACCTCTAAACGCCTTTGGGGGCCCAGAGCAGAAGTTCAACAACCAAAAAAAAAAAAACTTGAAATCTCGGATTCGTAGAACGCGACACGTGGGGTATAAAAATAAAGATTTACAAGGACTTTCAAGGACTAAATGTAAAAATCAAGGACTTTTAAGGACTTTCAAGGACTAAATGTAAAATCAAGGACTTTTAAGGACTTTCAAGGACGTGTACGAACCTTGATATAATACAGCCAAAAAACAGAGGCATTTGTCTTTATTTATTAAAGAATCAGAGAATTAGAGAATCAGAGAAGCAAATGAAACAAAAATGGAAATTGTTTGAATATGCAAATGAGGTGCAGAATCCATTTATCGAGATTGAGCAGGATATGACACATGAAGGGGGTTAACATTCGCATGTCAAACGTGAAAAATGTGTCACACATTGATTGTTCAGTGGGGTGTATGGTCACTTGAGACTGCTACAGCACACTGACAGTGATGAGGCATGGAGAGGATCAATTTGTCCAACAGTTCCTGTGGGATTCGTGGCTACTCGCATACCAGGGCAACTTCCAGCTGAGGAAGTGTTATGGGAGATGATTGGTGACTGGCAACACGTCTTCTAGTGCATCCCAAGAGTGTTCGATGGGATTCAGGTCTGGAGAACTTGAAGGCCAGTCCATGTGCTCCATTCCAGCCTCTTGCAGCATGTTGTTGATGAGATGTGCACGGTGGGGGTGTACAATATCGTCCATAAAAAGAAAGTTGACTCCAATTGCTCCAGCATAGGGTACCACTATAGGCTGTAGAATTTCATCCCGATATCTTACAGCATTCATCGTTCCATTTCTAATAACATGGAGGTCGGTACGACCCCCAATGCTTATGCCTGCCCACACCATGATTCCACCTCCACCAAAGAAATGTCTTTCTTGCATGAAACGTGGATTCTCCCGTGTTACATGTTCACGTCAGATCAGGGCACAACAATTGTCAGGCTACAGGCTGAATCTTGACTCATTACTAAAGAGAACCGTGGACCATTCTTCATGGGTCCAAGGAAGATGCATTTCAGCCTTTCTATGGTTTCTGCAATGTTCAGCAGTTAATGGAAGCATACCATTGGTCGCTGGGCATACAGTCCACTGTGACAGAGTTGATTTCACATGGTCTGAGTACACACCCATCGTCCAGTAGCAGCGAGAAACTCTCCTCGCAGCTCAGTCACATTGCTTTGCTGGTTCCTTCGTGCTATTAGCATCGAGTAGCGATCACCTCTTGCACGGATAGTATGTGGGTGGCCCTGTCCTGGTCTTCTTCGTAATGTGCCAGTCTCTCTGATGCAATTCCAGTCTGCTAATCATGCTTTGGGAGGTTCCAATCGCTGCTGCCACTGTCATCTGTGTTTGGCCAGCTTCAATCACCCTATGACTATCCATGCTTCAAATTCATGATAAATCAGGATGCAGGGCCATTTTCAGGTGACACTCAACGATTCTGCCACTTGTTGTTGATTCAGAAAAGTGGAGATAACCCAGCAACGCCAGCCTCTTTATATAGGGTTGTGGACAAATATGCAAATTAACATTTTGCATTTTCAGACAACTTTCATTTTTGCGTCATTTGCTTCTCTGATGATGTTCTTTAATAAAAAAAACTCAAATGCCTCTGTGTATTATATTCATTTTGCAATATCCCCTAAATTTTGTAAGCAGTGTACTTTAGAAAGATCAGCCATTGACCAAACAAAGTGGAGGAAACCATGCTATCAAGAAAAATAGGCATTTCCATTAAGGACAGATGTGGACAAATCTAGGAATTGAAAAATGGCAATATTGGGGGCCAGCATAGACAAGAATGCTAAAAATAAACAAAAGGACATAGAGGCAGTAATCATAAGCAAAATGATATATGGGGTATCACGTCATGGTAAGGTAAACAGGAATGTCGAAAAAGGCAAAAATTCATCAGAAATAAAATGTTATAAAATATCAAATAATTTAATTAATGACTAGGACATGATGACTTAAAGATTATCTACCTGCAGGAAAAGAAAGAGAATCATGCTATTGAGGGAGACTAGGGAATACAATGAATACATTTTTGTCTCTTAACCATTATCAATAATCAGGATTCGAATAAATTGTGGTGGCAGCAGCATATGATGTAAATAAGAAAGCTAGCAGATGAATAGATGCTAAAGTGTTACTAACAAAGAAATGGCGAATGGTATACCATCCCCAAGCATGGAAATCCAAAACAGAGAAACAAAAACAATAACTAGTTCAAGTGCAGTAATTCAGATAGTCTATATATATAAAAATGAATGTATCTTTCTTTCTTTCTTTGTCTGTCCTTTATACACTCTTAGGCCCTTTGACCTATCTGGACCAAACTTTGCAGAATTACTCTTTAGGACCCTGCGCAAAAGATAGGCTACCTTAGAACCCGGACCCACCCCCCAAAAGGGGTTGAAAAGGGGTATAAGCCCTGAAAAATCCAATATCCACCTGGTGGTGAAAATAAGAACTACACAAATATTGTGTAAAGTGAAAAATTCGCTCTCCTATGGGGGGGCAGGGACACCACACTTGGGTGGGAGGAAGCCAACACAAAGGCTGAAGTGTCCCACCCCGACCGACACCAGGACCTTATATTTAGGGCCCCTTCTCGGGCCCCCAAGTCAATTGCAAATAAGGAAAAATTTGCTCTCCTATGGGGGGCAGGAACACCCCACTTGGGTGGGGGGATGGCAACACATGGGCGTAAGTGTCCCACCCCCGATGGACACCGGGACCTTATATTTAGGGCCCCCCAAGTCAATTGCAAAAAAGGGAAAAATTCGCTCTCCTATTTGGGGCAGGGACACCATACTTGGGTGGGAAGAAGCCAACACGAAGGCTGAAGTGTCCCACCCCCAACCGACACCGGGACCTTATATTTAGGGCCCCTTCTCGGGGCCCCTAAGTCAATTGGAAAAAGAGAAAAATTCGCTCTCCTATGGGGGACAGGTCCACCACACTTGGGTGGGGATGGCGACACAAGGGCCTAAGTGTCCCACCCCCGATCGACACTGGGACCTTATATTTATGGCCCCTTCTCACGAGCCCTTTCTGTCTTTAAGTGGCATTGCAACGCATGCCGGGTACAGCTAGTTAGGTAATATAAATGAAAGCTAATATTATCTATTTTGATGATAATTATAATGGTTAAGGAATTCATTCAATACATACAATTAAGAGAATACATGTAATTAATGATATATTTAACTGATTCATCACACTTACCGCTCTTATCCCTCTCCCTGTCACCCTTTGCTTCTTTAGTAGGATCCTTCCAAGATTCATAAGCGTATGGAACAAGAGTACCAGCCCAGTCTAAAAAGGCTAAACACTGAATGGCACCTTTTAACCGGAAAATGGTTCCTTTTTCATGACAATAAAAAGGTTATTAGTAAATATAATTAATTCAAAATTTCAAAGAAATGAATTAAAGAAATATAATCTGAAATTAAATACTTTACATTTTTGATTGGAACAATAGTTTCTTAACTGATTAAAAAATAATACTAAAAAAATTCAATTAAGTTGTTTACAATTAAATAATTAAATTATTACCACTTGGTGAAACTATTACTGGCTGTGTCTGTCGTAATTCTGCAGTAGGTGGAAGATTAACCATAATGACTAAAACTGAACCTAAACTTGTTCCTACCCACAGCGTTGGACAAACACCAGTATCTGAAAATTAAAAGTTCAATCACAAATAAAATAACAACAACAATAATAATAGAAACAGCAACATTTAATAATACATTTATTTCTACGATGGAATGATCCGATGCACTTATCAATAAAAATAAAACTATGTACATGTTAAAAAGGACTACCAGTTTCGGTTCAATTATATAGGGTTTTTCGGTTTAATAATAATAATATATAATATTTTATTTATTTATTTATTTATTTATAAAAGAAATAAATGTATCATTTATATAAAACTTTTACTCAAAATTTTGTTTAAAAGTACAATTTTGTTTTGTTTTTTTCTTAAATCTATTTGTTACTTTTTTATATAAATACAAATAACTCATAGTAACTCCTCCTTCTACTTAAAAACATCTTTAATCATCTATATTTCGTTTTTTCCATGAAGAAGATTTCTGCTGAAGAAATCGAAATATAGATGATTAAAGATGTTTTTAAGTAGAAGAAGGAGTTACTATGAGTTATTTGTATTTATATACTAAAGAAGAATTTTTGATTTTCATTATATTGTTACTTTTTTCTTTTATTAGATAAAATTAGTTTTCATGATGCTCATAATTGCCAAAAAAACTAGCGCAGCCGGATGCAGCAGTGGAAATGGCATGACACTTGGCATAGGCAATGAGAATGATCAATGCAAATAACTGATTACAATATCTAAGCAAATGGACCATTTATTCGAGCAAAACACCACAGGTCAGTAGTCCCTTTAATACTGTCATGCCGCACCTAGTATAGATACGTGCAGAGATAAGGCTTGGTAAGGAGTCATAGACACATCTATTGCTATCCTGCAGAAGATTCTCCCATAGCTGTTGCAACTGCTGCTCCAGATCACCCACGCCCACAGTTGAAGCTGTTATTCTAGCTGGTCCCACACATATTCAACGAGCAACGACAAGTCTTAAGACCTGGCAGGCCAAGGAAGGGTGTTGACAGTATAGAGGCAGTGCACGGAAACTTGTGCTGTAGGTGGTCAGGCATTATCTTGTTAAAAAATGGACTGCTCTAGTTTTTCAATGAAGGGAAGCACAAGAGGCTACAGAATCTCCTTATAGTACAGCTACACCAACAATAGTCCCCTGATCACTACCAGCAGACTGAGAATCATAGAAGATGGCTCTCCACTCCATGACATAAGCAGTCCTGGTGATATATCGCTTAACAATTAATTCCAGATATCTGCGTTGCCCAGTGCTTCTC
>JAFIDM010010028.1:45591061-45645865 GCA_023159025.1 Thereuonema tuberculata | reverse complement strand
ACAAAGCCACCGAAGATGGAATGTAAATGGCAGAGAGCATGAAAGGCACCAAGAATGTAAGTCTTGTTCTGCAAGACGCCTCACAATCATGCAGATGGAACAGAGGTTTCTAGTGATGCCACTACATGTCGCTCATGGTTAATAACCACACCCATGATCAGTTCACGCCTGTCAGACGATGACATGATTCTCTCTTCTAGTAGTCTAACTAGGTCTCTCAGTGCTTCCCTGTGCGTGTGTGTTCCATCACATCTGCATTGCTCTTAACACTGTTGCACAGTAGGCCTACAGTCAGAATGGTCCAGGTTGTGGCCAATTCGATGAAATGACTTAGAATGATTTCTAAATCTATCTGTGATGGTTGTTGTAACAACTTAGAATGATTTCTAAGTTTACATGTGATAGTGTTGTCGATCCCAGATTATTCGTTCTGGGTGCACTAATTTTTTTGGCAATGAGTGTATTAATATATCATAATTTATCAAAAATTCCTTAAGTAAAAATTATCTTTCAAATAAGTTTGTACCTGTTTTTCTAGAAAAAGAATCAGAAAAAACGAGGCACTGAATAGCTTCTGATGTGATGTTTTCTAGGCTTGACATGCTAGAACTTCTTGATCTCGAAAATGAACTATCAATTTTATCTAAAATGGTTTATCAGAAACAATTATTAAAAAATATGAAATAAATGGGGGGGGGGGAAAGTTTAGCCAAATATAATGCAACAACAAAAATCATATGCATATATATTGGGAAGAAAATGTTAAAATATCAAAATATTTCATAAAGAGTATCACCAATGAAACCTTTAAATACACTAATGTGATTGTAATGAATGTAATGTATTCAAAACTACCTACAATATCCCAAGTATTAAAGGATAAAATATAATTAAGGTAGTTAATAGTCAGTATATTGGTTAATATTAAATCCAAATATATCTAAGCAGAATTATGTTTCATCAGCCTTTTCTTTTTATCTGCAAGAAAACAGTCAGTTAATAAAAATAGATGATTGGATCTAATTTAACAATAATTCTCATTGTGCTTATGGCTCACACAGTTGACTAATAGAGATATTGCAAACTAAATAAGTTTTTCTGACTGTAAAATTCTGAATTTTTTGTCTTGTGTGGGGTTTTGGCCAGATATTACAAAAGTACTTACAAGAATATTTGATCTCTTTCACTTCTTACAAACCATATTTGTATGTGTGTGTATGGGGGCTTACATTATAATACTGAAATAATTGTGATTATCAATGTTTAATGATCCTGGTTACAACATCATCATGCTTAGCTTTATAGAATGTCATAAAAAATAATATCAATAAAAAGATTTCTTCATACGTCACATTTCTTTATATGCATTTCAAACAACTGAGGCACACTTCAAAATGCATTTCACAATTATGCATGTGAAATGAAGCAAATGCACTACATTAGACAGGCCTAATTTTGGTGCACATGTCTTAATATGAACAAAGTGCCCTAAAACGTACTCCTTAAATTCACAAGGCATTGTAAATTTATAAATATCACATCTAAATGATCAATTGCGTAAACAAGGAAAACTGTCCAGTATTAACAAGTTCTGAACAAGATCAAGTGGTGATAGCAGTAATCAAATTTCAAGTAGACAAGCATATATTCTGGATCAGCCAGAATTTTTCAAATATATGAAAGAGATTAAAATAACAAATCTTAAAAAAATAAATGGCAAAAATTGCATAATTTTTTTTTAATTAATAAACCCTTACATCTGGCTGGCAATAACCAACATACAAATCACCATGAGTTTATCACCATAAATATTTTTTTCAAAACACTTATAGAAGAAATTCACAAAATAAGAAGAATGATGCTTTTATGATCAAGCAAAGACTTATTCCTCTATTACTTCACTCGCCTACATTGGCAATTCTTCCATAACCAAATGTAACTGTTAACAAATGTTGGAAATATTCACTGAATTGTCCTGTTTCTTTCTTTAACTTAGCAAAGGACTAATTTGACATTCTTTTTATTTTTAATCATCATAAGTCATTTCCATTTTTAATTCCCACTTGTAGTTTCTGAGTAAATGAAGACTTCATCCAAAATTTCTACTCATTACATCTCATGATATATTTAAGTTATTTTAATGTTGCAATGTTAGCTTCTGTGGTAATACACTTTACAAAATAAAAAAATAATATCAATTTTTATATTAGTAATTTTTAAGCTATTAAAAACAACTGGCATATTAGAATTAAATAATTTAAAACAAACATTTATGGTTAAATGTAATTTTAATCTAGGAAAAAAGCCATAATTGAAAAATGAAAATTTACTTTACTGCAATAAAGGCAATATCAGTAACAAAAATTTATCCCCTTTCAAATCTTTCAGGTGTCATCATTCATAATAATTAATACGGTTTCCTCATTTATTAACAATGAAATATCACTTTGAATTAAATCAATGTGAAGTTTAAGATTTAAAATTCATCTTTCCAAAGATTCCCAGACTCAGATGTTGAGATTCTGGGAAAAGAAATGATATATTCAGCTATGATTTCATTTGGCTTCATGATGCCGAATTAGTGTGCAAGGCAACTTGAAATGCACATCAAGGAGAAAATGAGTATTTCAAAATGATCTGTAATCTCAGTGGTGCACATATATCATACCCAAATCTGTTTCAAAACCTGGTCGCACCATTGTTTTAGTGTTTTTAATAATTTTGTGGGTTCTAGACCTTTTTTGAATATATAATATTTTTAACACACATTAAACCTTTTATCTGTAAATAACTTTTTGTTGCCAATATTGCTATTGCTGCAGAGATATTTTGAGAAATATCATAATATGTATAAAATTAAATGAAAAGTCATAAAAATGTATTAGAAATAACAAAAATGGTGTAATAACATGCAGTTAATATCAGCACAGGCTTATACATTCCAAAATTTAACTTATAAGCAGAATAGGCTTCAGTGGCTACTTAAAAGAAACATTAATTTTACACTATCATAAACGGAATGCAAGGTTAATGTTAATGGATACAAATATTATTACAAAAAAGGATTTAAAACAAAATACATTAAACCAACGGTTGTATATTACTGAGACGCATTATATACAGGAATACATGTATTATACAAACACAACAGAATTTAATAAAGCTTAATAATATTTAACTGAAAGGAAAAAAATGAAAACTATATTGTTTTATACGTCTAATAACTAAATATACATACAATGTTAAGTCAACATTTAAATATCATATTGTTTGTGCTTTCCTATTAAATAAGCTGGGATGTACTTGGTATTAAGAATAATAAAGGAAATTTTAATAATTATTGTGAATCATGTTTCTAGAATTATAAAATAAATAAAGAAAATAGAAATACTATTTTAGACAAACTGTAAAGCAAAGAACAAAAAAAAAAAAAAAAGCATTTAAACTTGTGAACATGTAATAAGACATCAAACAAATTTCAGCTTATTCTGAAAATAAGTTTTAGAACTAACGACAGCACTTGCTCATTTTGTTTAATTAATAATAATGAAAACATTTATTCTTACATTTAGTAAACTGTATAAGATGATGTAAGTTACCAAACAAGATACCATATCTATGTTTAGGACTAATCAACTTTTTCCAAAATTAAATTAAATCAAAATTATGCTGAAATAATTAGTTTTTCTTTATTCAATTGTGAAAGGGACAAAAAATGTACTGTAGGTAAGTTTACTAAAAAAAAAGAAAGGTTTCAGCAAAATAAACAAAATTCTTGGTCAAAACTATTTATATATTTTTAAGAATGTTCAAGAAAACTTTACTCGTCGATAAAGACATAATAAAACTATATTTAACCCAAATTAAAGCCCTGTCTTATTTGAACCTTAAATATAAAAATGTTTGCTAGATAATTTTATGCCACTCCTAAGCCAACAAAATGAATAAAAACTTGAATAAATTCATTTAAACTTATTATTTGAACAGTAATTTAAAAAAAATGCAATAGTTTGATGACAGAAAACTAACTTTGAAAGCCATTTGACTGATCTTCCCATAACTGATCTTTTTAGATACGTCTTCATGAATATATCACAGAAGAAAGTGACTTCTACTGCCCAAAGACACTTTTTAATTGTGATGGTAAATGAGAAATCCTTATATAAGTTGCTCTAATTATGTTGGAACATAGCAGTAATTTTTCAAATGATAATCCTAATAGTTCTTTTAGATGGCAAGATTTTTAAAATCAATAATAAGTGTTAATACTGCCTTTTGATTACAATACAAATCCAGTTTTTAGCTATTCCTCTATAGCTTTCCTCTCACCAAATGGTGATACAGCCTTTTACGAACCGCTTATGGTCATTTGAGCTACAGAGAACGCACAAGCCAAATCTAAAATTTGGGAAAATTTTATGATAAGCAATTTAAGTTTGTTTTGCATTTGTTATATAAAATTGTATACCTATGCTATTAAATTTAAGACTTCTATTTTAAATTTCGGCTTTCTGCTGTAATGAGGTAAAACCTTTCATTTCAATGCTATATTTTCGAGTTAGTTGTATTGCTTGGAAAATAAAAAAATTCAAATTAAATTTTCAAAATAATTTAAACTACTTTTAAAACTTCACACTTTTCAATGTCTAGCAATAACTCTGGCATTCATTTAAGCAGTTGGTAATTTCTAATAACATCGTAAAAAAAAAAAAAAAATACCTGAAATTCAACTTTCCTAGGTAAAGATTTCAGATTTCCTAAATAAACCATAATGATACTAAAAATATTTATTTTGATTAGAATATCTGTAATAACTGCCATTCAATGCATATACTACATAAAACCTCAGAAAAAAAAAAAATACTGCAATATTTTATTTGAATCATTATTTTTTCTTTTATCAAAGGTTAGTGATTATAAGTAATATTAAGCTTACTTATTATAAGTAATATTAAACTAAGAATTTCAGTTTAGAATGAAAAGCCTACTTTTCACTCTGAAGCTTAATAATATTATACCTTAATAATTAAAGTTTTGTTCCATTTAAATAAGAAATTACAAATTTAATTTATATATAGGTAATTACATTAAATTTAAATGTGATAACAACCAATATTGATTAAAATAAACTGATAAGACTAAATTAGAGATTCCTATACACTATCCATTACAAAGAAATAGCGGTTAATTTAGTTTTACAAAGATGTACAGTAAATAAACTACAAAACAGTAAGAAAACATTTCTGATTTCAGATATAGAAGTATTAGTAGTTAAGCAAATATATTAGAATAAATGTCTAGCATGCAAGTGATTAAAACTGATGACAAATATAAACATTACAAATTAACTAGGGGACACATTTAAAATGTTACCAAACTTCTAACACATTCAAGCTAAAACCTACATAAAATGAAAAAGGCAGAATTCAGGTTCATATCTTAATCTATAATCATCAGATAATATCGTGTGCGTTAATATAATAAACCACTATACAGTGATAAAAAAATAAGCTATGCTCTGTCTTTGGCTGCACACAAACAGAACTCTAGCACCCTGTTAACTTTAATTCTTATTCAAATTTACGATATTTTTCAGTGTAGAATTAATACAAACTGGCCTTGCCAAAAATATTTAAATATATCCAATTTTAGTCCGTATGCTATCCAGCCTTAATTTGAATAGCCGAATGACTGAGAAGCAGCAAATTTTTCACTGGTTTAGAATAAGCTATGATTAATATATATCATCAATAACTAGTTGTGAAATTAGTAATAACAGTTAACTTAGATGGCTTGTTGATGTGGAACGCAATTTGAATAAGCTCCAGGTACGAGGATGGAGGAGAAAGGCTCTGTCTAGATAGAAAAGTGGGTCCATATTGTTAAGGAGGTCAAGGCCCTAAATGGGCTGTAGTACCATAGAGTTAGTTAGTAAGGTACTGACATTTGCTGATGCATAATTCAGATTGTTCAGTAGCCTTTTTCAAGTAAATCCCACACATTCTCAATGGGATTAAAAATTCAGCTTGACACTTGTGTCACTTTTGTTACCACCACCACTTCCGTCTATGTTATGCAACATATAATATTGACTTGAATGTTGAATAAGCATTAGCACAATACTCAATGACTATCACAATAAATATTCTATCAATACCACTAGACAGGACACAAGACCCTTTTATGTCTTTAAATTTCAATGCAAAAATTTTTTGCATAAATTTTTATGTCTATGCAGTTTCTTGGGATGAAAATATTTACGTAAATAATTGGATTCCACTTTTTATTTTGCTCAGCCTACAACTTTTGGCAAGGAATGGATAATCATCAACGTTCCCTCCAAGACAATTATGTACAAATAAAAATATACCAAGTGAAATGAAAGACTGGAAACAAACTGAAGGATAGTTCTCTTATGTAGGACAGGCCAAATTCAGAAATTACCATAAGTTTGGTGGATGTTGCAGCAATACACACTGTCACTGAAATAAAAGCAGTGGCCAGTGCCACCTTTAAAAAGGGTCCAATTACTGTTAAGTCCCTTAATTCATATATTTTTAGCATTGCTTCTCTATCTATGGTAAAAAAATCTTCCATAATTTTCAGGCTGAATTTAATTTACTACACATCCAATTATGGGACATCCATATATTTTTAGCAAGGCAGTGTGTATGTACATTCATACATACATACTACATTTATACATACCGAAAATAATAGAAATAAAATTGATTATATAAAACAATCCTTTTCTGTTGACACATACCTAAAAACAATAAGAAAGACATGTTTAAAGCAAAGGATAAAAGTAAAAAAAATAAGAAAAGCATAATTAATAGCTAATAATGTTCTATTTTGGCCCCCCTAAGTTCTAAAAACTCACAAACAGCACAATTATCTTCATTTGGTAAAAACTTTGGTAATTTGGTAAATTTGGTTTGGTAATTTGGTATCATCAGGATAATACAAGGTAACAAAAGGTTTAAAAATGGCAAAGAAAAACTGACAATTTCAAACAGTATAATAAGGCAACTAAAATAAAAAGTATCCACTTACATCAACTATATGATGCATGATAATAAAAATATATTTTTTACTACATTTTTAATTAAGAATATATTTGATGTATATAGCTGTCAGTCTTAACAGTCATTGTTAATTGCTAATAAAGAGGTTAATTTGGTAATTTTACATTAATTACTAGCTGTTAAGGTTGATCAGAAATTAAGAATGCAAAACCTATCCCTGCTTAAATGAAGCATTGTAATTTGGTTTTAGAATTAATTAGGGGAAGTTTGGATTGTATTTCCGTAGAAGCAGTGAAATTGTCAACACATTTTTGCTACCATGCTAATAATTTTTCTAAATCCATAAGTAAAATTTCAAATCCAAATGGAGCAAACAGGGTTTAATCATTGTGAAGGCTTGCTCTATGCCACATCTAAGGAGATATATTTGTTCTACTTGTTATGGGATAGGAAACTTCATCACCAAATGGTGACCTGTATTCCATTTCCAGTGATGGAGACATGTTGAAAGCAGTGTTGATGTCAAAGATGTCATAATAGACTGTATGCAGCATCGAATGAAATTTTTCTGCACAGGACACAGAAAAATTTATCCTATGCTGAAGAAAAACATCATTCGATAAATTTCTGTATAATAAATTTAGCACACATTGTGACATTTTCTATTTGTAATTCAGTAATTTTGGGTTTTGTTTTATTTTCTGATCAATCTTTATGTGAAATATAGAATATCTGTTTTAATATTAAGAAGTTGTAAAAGAAATTATATTTCAACTGATATGTAACACTTAAATTATGTCGTAATTTTCATAATAATAGAAGGCGAAAGAAACATATCCTTTTATTCCTGAGAAGATAAAACAAAGCAATGTATTTAATAAACTCAAACAAAATTAGTTCTCTGTTGCTTGCAATTCTTTTTTAACAATTAAATTTAATAACTATTTATCTACCATTATCAACAGGAGCAATTATAAAGGCACTTACTTGAATATAATTAAGCCGTTTAGAGAAAACAATAAAATAAAAACTATGTAAAAAGATAGACAATGTCAATCTTCATACAAATTAATGTTTGTATGTAACAAAGTTTCAAAGATAGAGGTAACTCATTGAAAACCTTACAATCAGAATATTTGGAATAACTGGAATTAGGTAACTAAGGAATTTTTGTCTTCATTCAACCACACATTATTAAATCTGTAGAAATGAATTGAATTTAATCTCTCAAAACTTTTAAAATGTTCTATGCATAGAATTTTGAGCACTACAAAAATACATTAGTTTAGGCAGTTCTTCCAAGCACATTTTAAATGTTTTTGTAAAATAATTATTTATTATTTTAGAAGGGACTCTAGAGATTCAACAGTCATTCTAGAAAATGTTAACATGTTATTTATTCATATCAATCTTTATATATCTCATGAGTTAAAACTGTATTAATTCAAAAAAAAAAAATTTATATGTATCGCCATACACAAACACACTAGTTTCCATTAATTAAAGAAGGAAAAAAAAAAACAACAAGAGAAAAAAATCATGATTAAATGGTAAAAATAACTTGGATGTTGTATATATAAAAGAATGCTAGGGTATCATATGCAAATAAGTAGCACTGTCATCGATTGATGCAAATGAGCTGCAGAATAAAAGGGATATTTTGGGAGATGTTCCTCAATTCAAATCTGGGTTATGAAGAAGAAATCTGAGATAGCAGATATGCTATAATGGCTTTAAGACATCCTTTTACAGATGAACATGGGTTAAGAGCTGTCAGAAGACTAGAGGTAGGCCGAAGTCAGGCAAAGGTAACAAGATGACTCATTGTGAGTCCATGACTGTAGAGTCCAATTTCAGAAAAGGCCCGTGTACCAAGACCTGGTTGTGTACTGACGACTGCTCCTAGCTGATGATCGCCATTTTATCATGAAACAGCTGTACCAGGATATCCTTTAGTATACAACTTGGTCTCACCCTTTATTACATCATCAGCTGTCTGAAGGTTCACCGAAGAAAGATCTAGGGTTATAACTTTCGTTGATGACCACTATCTTCAATTAGTACCCAGAGGAACAGCACTGCTACCCCGACACAGATGCAATCTGACCTTGTTGTGGCTACAGAAACATTATCTGCTTCTTTATGAAGGAGGTCTGTATGGTAGGTGGGACTATCAATCAGCAGATTGATCATTTGAAATGGGCAAGACTTCATGTAATCTGGACTGGAAACCAATGAAGTACTATTCACAAAGGAGTCCAGATTTGTTTTGCAGTCAAATTTTAGATATGCTATGATCAGAAGATAATGCAATACTTTTACTATTTAATTTAGACATTTTATTTTTTTGACCTATATAACAATTATTGCCGTGGAAATCAGTGTTGCATACAAAATGGTTTTGGATTGTTAGCTAATAAGCAATTGCTACAGCTTTACACCAACTTTCATACAAATTAATCCTGATTTTTTTTTTTTTTTTTTAGTTACTGTGATTTTTTTTATTTTATCCTTCATTAAGGGACATCAGTATATGTATATACAAGTGTGTGTGTGTGTGTGTAATTTTAAATAGGTTTTACCCCCTTTTTTTTTTGTAGGAATAAATTTCACATCATAAAAGACTCCCAATATATGAGATATCCTATAGGGCTGTTTATTTAAGTATAAATAAATAATCACTGCAGATCATCAATAATATTGATACGCTAAGAAACATGGATATTAATAATCAGGAGGGATGGAAGAACTTAGATGATCAGAATACAATAAACAAGTGAAAAAGGCAACAAAAGGTGCTAAGCTGTTCATGAACCACCAAAGACAAAGAAAACTCATGTAAAACAGGCCCAAACGATAACTGAAAAACCTAAGTCGTGGATGACCAATTAAAAATATGTTAGAGGTCCTCTAAATGAATTCTTACTGCCAGGCCCAGTTGGTGGCAAAAGCTTAAAAGTGAACTGGGATGAAAGCACCAAAAGCCATTGTGAGAAAGTAGAACAAATGAATAAGAGAATGGTTAAAAAAACAGGTTGCTGATTTAATTCTGAGGAAGAGCAGTGTTAATGGTAAACAATATGAACTTCCAAAAAAGAAATCTAAGTGGCAGTGAAAAGTATAAGAGTGGACATTCACTGTAATAAAACACCAGGAGGACCAACATGAACAGAAGACATTTGATGTAACTATTAATGGATAACAAGAAAAACAAATTGAAGGTTTCATAAGCCATAGACTTTTCATCTATCATTGGAAAAAGAACATTTTAAAACTGTAAAAGTGGTAATGATATTAAGAAAGAAGGTTTAACGTGCATTAAGTGTAATAAGAAAACAGAAAAAACAAGGGAATGCACAAATTCGTAAATTTGTTTTCTTTCACGCATTGAGCCATCGTTGACAGCAATCTGGGACAGCTGTTTCATCCTTATTAGGACTCATCAGCCAGATTTAGCTTCGATGATCAAGCTCAGAATGTGTGAGTACCTATGGTTCCTTTTCCCGCTCTTGGAAGTGGCTCTTGGAAGTGGGACCCGGTAGAAGGCAAACAACAATAGAAAAATCGCTGTAACAAGTACAGCAAAATTACCTTGGCCCGATGAGCGCTGGGCACAAAAGGCATTTAATAAAAGGTTAAGCCAAACGCAAAGGCAACACTTAAAGATACATTGGGATTAAGAATGAATGCAGACAAAAAGCTGAACGCTATTCTGCTTAGATATGGAGACAAAATGGACAATCAAACTCACAAGAATGAGAAAAATGGTGAATAACAGATAGGGAATATTAAGTAGGCAAACTGTTGTATTAATGTATGAACTATCAGGAATTGTCAAAACTAGTGAAGATCAAGTAGACATCTGAAATAAGTTCATTAATAGAGAAAAATGTTTCTTTTGATTAATTTCCATGGTGACTTCAATAACAGCATATTTAATCTTTTGTCTATTCAGTTCCCTGACTGGAGGCATTAGACTGATATTAAGATAGAAATGCAACTGCATTGCATAAAAATAAAGGCATTCCAGTGAAGAAAAACTGTGGTCGCCAGAGGAGAGTGGACTACAGAGGCTAAGTGAAGAGGATAGATGATGAAAAGGTACATCAAGATGGTAAATTCAAGAACTCAATGTCCAGGCTCAAGCAAAAGAATTCAATAGCAGTGAGATGCAGAAAAAATGCTAAAGGAGAAAAGATGTAAATGGCCTCATTAATCAACAGAAACTATTCTTAATGTAAGGTCCAGGATTATAACTGATGAGGAGCTTGATGAAGTAGCAGATGATTGATAAGTCAACGACATGGAAGCAAGGACTCTTACAGCTATGAGAATGGAAAGAAGTTTTAAGTAACTCATGGAACAGGGCTCTACTGTTAAATCAGATATTAACAGTGTATATGCTATAAGAGAACAAGATGAGGCACAAAGGGATCATCTCCCCTGTTTTTAGAGTTGGCCTTCAGTTGATGGTAGAATCTTAATATGTTTATAGAATAATTTCGATCACTGAGCAGGTAAGCAGAGAAAGTAATTGAAAGGACACATCTGCAGCCTTTCATAAATGCACAGAGAGAGAAAGGCTTCATAAAACTAAGAAGCAAATGGAAACCATGAATCAAGACTACAATCCATGTTTGTCCATGGCCTATTGAACAGACCTATTTAGCCAGAAGACCACACCAAGAAATTCAAACTGGTTGCAGGCAAGATTTCAGACAACGAATGAGTTATCCCAAGATGTTTAATGGAGAGTGATGCATAGAGTGGATGTGCAATTGATCAATGATATATCTCTGAACTTCAAAGTCTGAGTAATGTAGAAGTAATGTATACTATTATATCCTGGAGAAGTTGCTCAGTGATGTTGATACAGAGCAGGAAGACTTGCAAATGCACTACTGAAATGGAAAAGATATTGTACCACTAGGGCGACAGAGATCTGAAGTTTGCATTATGATGGATAAAGGAAAGGATGAATAAAATAACTGAAATATCAGCAAATCTCACTGTAACCATACAAAAGTGTAGTAGTTCAAATTTCACTGGAATTAATGTACTTCATTCAATGGAATGAAATAGTTCAAGAATAGCTGCTCAAGAACTGGAGAAAGGATGTCCTCCTTCTTTTTGTCCAGAAGTTCTTCAATGTGCTTCTAAATACAGACATCGAAATATCTGAAGAAGAATGGGTTGGAAGATCAATGGATGGAAGAACAGTATTATCAGTATTAACAGTAATTATTTTGAACTGCTACTTTGCTTCGAGATGGAAGGATAAAAGCAGCTGTGGAAGTAATGGCTGTGTGTTTGTCAAATTCAGAAGAATGTTGAGAAATGTGAGATGCTGTTACAATTTCAACATTCAGATCTTCTTTGGCTGGAAAAGTGCATCTTTTGACCAGCTGGATCAAGATACAGATATACCTACAGAAATGATGCTGTTTAGCTGAGAACCAACTAATAAGTATCAACAGTAAGACAGGTGTAGATATTGTTTTGAAAAACGAACAATTGCGAAGAAGAAAAAGGAGGTACATTTCAAGTCAATTTCCTATTGAAATCTCTTACAAGCAATCAATGAAACTATCATTTCAATGACGACATGAATTGATGAAATTTGAAAGACAAAGAAAATACTGTGAATGATAAGTAGTTGAAAATGCTGAAGAACTGAATTTTAGGAGACAGAAAAATAGTAGGGTTGGTAAACTTTACATGCAAATAAAAGGTAAATTGCTACCATTTATTCTAGACTACTTCTGCTGACCATAGGCAACACTATAATTCAGTTAGGCTTAAATAGCTTTAAAGGGCGTCTTTTATGTTGTGAAGCTTTTATTTTTTAAAGTTTTAAATCAGTGCAAAACAGGCAAATCCAATAAGCAGTCATGCAATTATTAAAAAAAAATTAAATTGAAAAAAAAAAAAAATTTCTCTTTAGTCAAAAGCAAAAATGTTAATTTAATTAGATTTTACTTTTTGAAAACTTTATTCATTTCTAAATTTTATTCAATCTTTCTTTGTAATTTTCTTAATTTGTTGTTTATAAATTAGTTAGGTTTGAGTTAATTTATATTATTATTGTTATTATTAAATAAGTTATATGAATATTATAAATTGCAATTAGTATTTGACTTAATAAATGCACTGAGTACCAGCATTTTCAATTGAAGTCTGTGCATTTATATTTGGTATTATAAAAATCTAAGAAAAGAGGCTGTCAATGGGTAACTGAAAATTACTAATTAATTTAATTTTGTTTTTTCATCAAATAAAAAACATCCAGACTAACTGGATAGATCCTGTTGAGGGATTTTCCATTCCGGGGTTTGCTCAATATTTTGGTCTGGTGCCTTGGGCCTTCTTTAGGAGATGTATATTAATTACAGAACCAAAGGATATCCAGACTTTTGAGTTCAATTTTCCTTCTAAATTGAATTCAGTTTCACTAATTTAGGTAAAATTTATTCTAATTTTTAGGATAATACCTTCATTTTTTATTATCCAATTTATTTCACCAACTAGAAGTAACTGTGGTTTTACTCTATTAACTTATGAGAGCAATCTGTGAGGTTTTTTTTTTTTTTTTTTTTAGTTCCAAACTTTGAGATATCAAATGTTCTACCTGATCACAACCTATGCACTACAACAATCTCCCAATAAAAACTGAATTTATTTTGGAATTGTTGAATATTGCAAACATTTCTTTACAATAGCTAAATTGAAGTAAATTCATACATTCATATAGGTTCTGTTCCACATGGGGCACGGTCTGAAATGACACGTGATGGGAGAATTGTGGCACTGATAAATAGCACTAACAGCATTACTTGCTTCTTGGGATAAACGATCAAATGCTCTCAAGACATTATCATCCATTAAAAATAGCTAAAAATGTATTTATCCTTTTTTTTACTGCTCCCTGCCGAGAGCTGCTTGAGGCCATTTCCCACTTATGCTCTCTGTAGTACATTACTGATTAGAAAGAAGACATGATATTCTGGAATACTGCATAATGCATATTGTTTAACAAAACCTGTTTGCTAATTTTAGATTTTCACTAAAACTGGTAAAGAATATGTTCTAGCTCATAATAATAGATAAACTGCTGACGAAATTTATCGCAATTTTTGGAGCTGATGGATATATTCAGAGCTGAAAACTAGAAAGATGAGTCAGACAATGTAGATATATGTTGAAAGATTTTTAAAAACCAAAAGGATACTTATGACTGGCATGAGGCTAGCAGGAATTCCGTAAAGAGAAGACTGGCCAACAATGTACTTTAATAAATTTAAAAAAAAAAGAAAAAAACCTAAATTTCCCTTTCAATATTGTGTAGATGGTGTGGAAGGATAATTCGAATGGAAATGTTAGTGAAACATTTCTCTGTAAACCTGAATGGAAAAATTATTGAATTCTAATTTTGTCCTTTGAAAGAAACACGACAAACAAAAGTCAATCACCAATAGGAAACTGTCAATGCAGTGTTAATTTTAAATTAAGACTCTCAGTTCGTGGGTCTTTTGAATGTCCCTATTGATTCTGCTTTACTGTTCTTTCCCACTACTACTGGTTTTGTTGAGTTCAAGATTAAACCAGATAATGAAAAGTCTGAAACATCATGTTTAAGATACAACTGTTGCTAGAAATTTACAGCTCAATCTAAAAATAAAATCATGTATTAAAAATTGTAATTCGATCAATTGTAATTTGATTACTGACTTCTTTTTAAGTCAGTAATTTAGTTGCTACTTCATATTTAAGATTGCAATTTAATAATTTTCATTTTCTTGGAATCAATTTCTGATTTTATTTCTAAATCTTAGAAAAGGTAGTTTCAATGAAGACAATAAAGACAGACTGAGCAGTAGATGAAGTGGATGGTTGAAGGGGAGGGGGGGGGGGGGGCAATTCACATAAAAATAATGTTGAACTTTAACAGGGAATGTGACTTTACTAACTTTATCAGGAAGAGACTTGAAGGTAAAGTCTACAAAACTATTATTTGGTTCAATTCGTGCAATGCATGTAGGATCGAGGAACAGAAATTTCAGTAACTCTTTCATTTCAAGATTTACATTAGATGGAAGAAACACTAAGAATTTTTACAGATATCTATCAGACTTAGCACTTTCACCAAAATGTAGAATTCAATCACATCTACTCAGTTCTGGCTACTCCAAATACAAGATAGATATCCATTTTTTAGGATTGCTATCTATACATTTGTTAATAATTCAGGTTCTTCTCTAAAGCTACTGTAAAAATAGTTTTCCTAAAATTCAGAACACACATGCAACTACATTTGCTTTCAAGTGATTTTTCAAAAATATCGACTTTTTGGAAATTTGACTGACAATGATTGTGATTCTGTTTCACTCTTTGGAATCTATTCAGTTCTGTTGAATAATCATTGGCATTTAGGAAATCTGACGACGGAAATATCTACTTTACAGCTATTTTTTAAAGCTGTAAAACAATCTGTTTTTCAGAAGGACAACCATCCGAAAATCCTAAACTATTGCCATTCGAAGACATATTTTTCCTGAATAATCACTACTCGGGACAAAACAAGGGATCTAATTTTTTATTTTATTTTTTTTCCAATTAGATATATTAATTATAGTAGATACAAGAAGGCAATTATCAAATATTTTTGATAAAGCCAATATAACTGACAAAGCAATAAAAAGGACAGACCTAGCTATTAAGCGTTCCTTGCTACCATCTTAATTTTTATACTGTACATACTCTGTAAATCTTCATTAATTTCATTAGCTTCCCATATGCCACTGAATTAGAATACATTAGTATTAATAATGCTTTCCACCATTTTCACCAAACACAAAACAAAGAATTCTGTTATGAATGAATAAAAGATTCAAAGCAAACTAAATTTCAAATACCGTATATGCTCCAATAGAGGCCCCCGGCGTTTATTTGCAAAACTAGCCTCGGCTCCCGGCGCTTAATAGAGACCGGCTGTTATTAGAGACCGGCCATTATTAACAAAAACCTTCAGAACGCAATATTTTTACACATAAATAACGGCTAATATTACAAACAGCTACTTTATTTGAATTTCACATGCCACATAAGACTGTTAAAGATAAATGGCAATGTCTTTCTGTACCTTTCACTGCTATTCTTCGTCCGAATCCGCAATGACGGGCGGCCGCCTCACCGGAAGTTTCTTTCGCGTATTCCACCGCGCGAATCTTAAAGGCAGTGTGTCAAACGACCGTTTCGGCGGCATTTTGTAAGGCAATGTACCGTAAGGTATTACGCATGACTATAAAGATACGGACGCTTACACTAGAACCGGTAGGCAAATAACAAAGACCCGGCTACTATTTGGCCGTGTCCCCTATGCAGCCCGGCGCTTATTAGAGACCGGCGACAATAAGAGCCTCGGCGTTTATTGGAGCATATACGGTACTTATATATATATATATATATATAGTAAAAAAAAAAGAGGGGGGGGGAGGGGTGTCTCCAAAAAAACAACCTAATAGCATAAGACCAATGCACAGCATTTCCTCACCAAACTAAGACCAACAATATCACAGTATAGGAAAAAATAAAATACTTCAACCTATTCTTCCTCGTCAATGGATGCCCTCGATTCATCCCACTCTAAATGCTACAGCAAAGCCAATTCAGTAATTTATATTCTTTTGATCCCATCCCCAAAAAATTCTATAATAATACACAACATCTAATCTCCTTCATTATTATCTTTATTCTTTCTCTTTTCCAATTTTTTTTCTTCTTTCTCAGTAATATTAGCAAACTAATGGTTATGGTTTTGTAATGCTTTTCACTGCTGGTTCTACAATCAATAAAAATTGTATATAGAAACAAATAAATATGGGTAAGTATGTAAAATTATTCCTACCAATATATTTAAGAGGTAGTCAGATTTCCTGTGTTTGTAGCATAAATGTATGTGTGTGTATGATTGCATGTTTTCCCAACTGTGTCTTTATTTATCATTTACCAAAATTCGCTCTGACACTTTAATCTTTCCTATGCTCTGCCTATTTTGATCTTTTAATTCCTCTTCTTCTCTCCCAACTATCTCCTCCTTTTTTCCCATTCATCTTCACTGCAATCTTCTTTCTCACTGCCACTCAATGTTTCATTAAACCTAAGTGAAACACCAATTGATATATTCACATTTATCCAAGAGTGAAATACGATAGCCTCCTTTTTTCTTAATTTAGTTTAGAATAACAGACAAAGCCTAATTCTAAGTGGTTCAAATAATCACCCTTCATCATTATAATTCCTGATTCAAGGACTATTGACATTATTAGTTACAATTCCATTCATGCAACATCAGTCTTCCCTTTCTTACTGGCTCTCAAATCTACTAATATTTTCAGCAATGAGAGTTTCTTTCTTTTTTTTTTTTTTCTTTTATATAATTTATTTACAAATAAAGATGCTAAATATAAGAAAAATGCTTTCTTTAAAAAATTATATAACTTTAATTTAAAATCAATATGCAAACATTGAAGGCAGTCATTTCCCCTTCATTAGAACTTTCATTATGAAAGCAAACAAATTATTTGTTATGTTTAAAACTTACAAATTATTTCCGTATTTAAATGTCTAGAGACACAATCAAGTAGGACAGAGCTCCACTATCTTGGCCAAATTCATCTGGACACCTCAGAAACTGTCATTTATTGACTATTTCGTGATGACATTTAGTATATAAGCAGCACTGCAGAGAAATTGGTCTCCTGCTACAACTTTTTTAACGAAGGGTTGTAGTAGCTGAAAAATGAATGAAAAGAGCACTCACAGACCATTCCAAATCCAATGTTCATTAAACATCATGAGATTATTATCATTTACTGGTCGTTTCATGGATGACTTTTCACAATGCAGATTGTGATAAAAGTAAGCGAATATCTCACTTTGGCAATATACATGAGGGAGGGAGGTGGGCCTGAGAAGGGGCCCTGAATACAGGGGCCCGGTGTCGGTCGGGGGTGGGACACTTAGGCCCGGTACGCTTAGGCACCCACCCAAGTGTTGTCTCTCTGCCTCCCCTAGGGACCCGTTTTTTCACTTTTCTCCATATATAGCAAAGTACGGGACTTGCACGAATTTCGAACGTCGGTGGCTCCGTTCCATGAAGCCGTTGGCCTAACTGCCAAGTCCTGTCGGAGTAGCTGTGTTGTCGTGCCACCGCGTTCCGAGTCCTGTACTGCCGGCTCTCCTGCCAACCTAGGCGTACCGTCCGCAGCAGAGTCGGCCACCGACGCCGGCAAACATTGGTGTCCGACAAAGGGGCCCTAAATAAAAGGGGGTGGGACACTTAGGCCCTCGTGTCGACATCTCCCCACCCAAGTGTGGTGTCACTGACCCCCACAGGAGAGACTTACTATTCTTTAAATTTTGTCATCAAGAAAACAAACTAAACTTTACAAAACATTTTAAAGAATCACAATGGCTTCATAGTTTTCCAGTCAGATCAGCTCCTAATATAGAATATCGCTCCAATGGGCATTTTGTAAGGAGTATTTCCACAGTGCAGCTGAAATCATTCATCAATTCCATCAAAGTATAGATTTATGGAGGGAGTTACATGAATAACTGAACAATAATTCTATAGAGTAATCAGATCTGATTGCATAAAATACCAATAAGAAAGTCTCTCGTAGGTTTTTATCATTCTATAGAAATTTTATAAGGACTGTGCTTTCTGTGTCCTATGCATGTACTATGCATGGATAATTATGGATAATTTAAATGTAACCATTTACAAGGACCTTGGATCAGGATCTTTTGCAATGATAGCAGTGCTGGGTTTATTGATAACAATCCACATGAACTATTACAAAATTATGCGCCAAGACAATAAAGCAACATGCAAGATTGATTTTGCCACCTTGACCAAACAGTATCCTGATTTTAAAATCGTTAAATTCTAAGGGATAACTGAACTGTTATTTAGCAGAAAATACAGTCATTCTCCACTGATAATTACTACCTAGATCATGGCAAATAGTATACAACATAATCAGGAAAGCAACAAAACCTTTTAAGAGGTGTCTGGATACTTTGAGCAAGGCAGTGTGTGTATGGGTGTGTGTATACAAGTTCAAATCATCATCAAATGCTGAGCTTAACTCTTTATATTTTGCAATCTTTCTGTTATGACAACTGAGTAAAAATAAGTTTAACTGTCTTAAAACATCTGATAAAAAAGAAAAATAAGTTACCTTATTGAGTACTGTTTTTAGTATTGATTTACACTAAATATTGAATTGGCATTAAAATACAATATTACTCAAGTAAATACATTTTCCATTTTAAAAGACAATTCTAGTTGCTTTAATATATTTCTGTTTCTGAAGTAACAATTACCATAAATAAAAATTTTATTAAATAAACTTTGAATAAAACTTAATTAAATTATATAACGAATTAAAAAAATAATAATCTAAAATAATTTTAAATAAATATAATTATTAGCTTTCTTATTAAAAACTAAAACTTAAGATATGATTAAAATAAATTATTTTAAAAGAATTTTAAAATTTTAACACAATAAATTTAAAATATAAAAAATATTCAATTATAGTAAAGTAGTTTTTATTTTATTGATACTAAAAAAAAAATTTTAATCAAAATTAAAAAAAAAAAAAAAATGTAGTTTTTTTTTTCTTTTATATTTATCTAATAAGCTGCTTGTTTTAATTTTAGTTTGAAATTATTTTAATGTTAATAGAAATTTAGACATATTATGCGCATTTCAAACATTTAAATTTTCAACTTAAGTTGCAATATTGTTATAAGAAAAAAAAAAAAATTATAACTTCACTAACACAAAGTAAATTTTAACTCAAACTTAACAACATAACTAACATGCAAAAAGAAAAAAAAAAGAAAAGAAAAGGGAAAAGAGGAACTAAAAGAAACAAAACAGAAGAAAAAGAAATTTGTTGAAGAAGCCACTTTGACCTATACTGCTTTCTTCTGATGAAGCCGTGCTTTAAACATTTTGCAATAGTCAATACCTTGAGACTTTGTCCGTTTCATCTCGGGAGTGTGTGGCTTCCGTTGCTGTTTGCCTGTGGTTGGGCTCAGGCATACTCCGTTAATCTAAGAATCATTGAAGGTGGGAAACACACTTCAGTAATACCAAAACTTATCATTCCGTAATCATCATTATCCAAGTAATTTAATTCCTCCTTCAGTCATAAAAGAAAATGAGCATTTGTGAAATAATGTTAACTAACAAAGTCAAACTAGAAAAATCTCTTTATTTGTAATCCTCCCTATTAAAAATACTGCAAAAACAGCAGGGTAATTTTACACCGCAGTAGTAAAAAATTTCTCAAACAGAAGGAGAAACTAAATTTAAATAACTAGTATTGTTATTCTTCTCAGCTATAACACTAGGGAAAAAAAAAACCCAGCTTAATTAAGAAAAAAAATCATTAAGTAGAGGAACCAATTATTTTGTTAAATATCACTATCTGTAGATTAAATATTTAATTAAAAAAAAACCCATGTATTCAAATTATACAGACTATTGTGCGCACACAAAACAAGGAATACTATTCACATAATAAATCTATTATACCACCACTGATCTTTCAGAATAAGCTGACCAAAATATAACAATCAAAGATACCTGAACAGTGAAGTGAATTCTGGAAGAAACTGTAATGGTGATTAAAGTTAATTCTGAACAACAAAGTAAACAACAGAATATAAAATGAGTTTCAATAAGCAATCACTTAATAAGCAATCCATTTTTTTAGGAGAGAAAATCGGGATGTTAACATGTAACTTAAGGTATTGAAAAGCTGAGGAAACTGCACTTTGTACAAAATAAGTGAATACAGCAAGGCAATTGACTAAATTAAGATAGTTCTAGAATTCTTAGCAAATTTTACAATAAAGCAGTACAAATACAAGCAATGGATTGCACAAAATGAGAGATCAATATAACATGACTGACGGCAACAGAGATGTGTTGTTCTTGGTTAGTTGATTGGATCTGTGGCATTGCTGTTGATGATGGGATTGTAAGGATGTAAGAAGGTTACATGAATGTCAATAGACAATGCATCAAAGCCTAATTGAAAAACATTAACAATCAAAAGTTGGGCCTGATTTATTTTTATTTGTTTCTTATATTTGAGACTGCAAGTATGAATGAAAGCTTTATATTTTTGAACACTTCTTTATGACTGTGTAGTAGATATCCATATGTCTGCCACTCCTGACTGATCAATATTTAGCGAATGGAATTCAAAGACATCAAATTTTATTTGAATTTGTTTCAGTATGGTTTTGGTAATGAAAGGTTAAAAGTGAACAGGATAACTACGAGGAATGAGGAAGTTTCTATTCCACTGTTCAACAGATCTTCAGACTAACATATACATTCCTCAATACTTTTCTTTTTCTTAATGTCCTCTATATCCAACTTTATTCGAAATCTCAATTTCTATTCATTTTCTCTTTTTGTTTGTGGTAAATTTAATATTTTTTTCAAACTCTATTTACTTCCTCTTCCTACTCCCAAGTGAACATAACAATCTGATCATAAGAACATCATTAAGGAAGTTATTATCCATCTTCATTATCAAAGCATAAATTTTACTTTATCGTAGATAATCAGCCAACAATGTAACAATGCAAAATATTTTACAGCCACACACCAGTCTTAGTAGCACCACTGCTGAGCAGTAGATAATAACCACAAAATATAATTAAATACTGAATCTTACATACACTAATTTTAAAAATTCTACAAATCAATCTTAATAATAAGGTTAGGTCTAAATTACCTTGATCCTAAGCACCACCTCCTATTGAGAAACAATATAAACCTGTTTTAACTAATAAACAATACTTCAAATTTAGATATTATCAAATCTAATGAAGACTTCGCAGCCATAACAATGCAAACTTTAAAAACATAAACCCACTTTCACCTAACCCTGCTACTTTATGACATTATAATAGTAACGAACTGTACAAAACCTGTCACTTCGCCACAGAATCAAATTATTCTGAAGGGGCACATTAAGACTTTTAATCAATAAAATGTATTCCCCCAAATCCCAATCATCAATTTCATATGCCTTTAACTACTGTTTATCATCAAGATATGAAACTCCAGCATTTTCAAAACTTATTGAAGATTTTAAATAGCATACTTCTACATTTATTTAAGTATTGGTAAGTTCCTCCAATCTTTTAACTACCAACATTGAATAAAAACTATCATTGAATGCCACCCTGTCCTTGTCACTATAACTGCTGATCAAGTGCGATGTTCTCAAGGACTACTATCTCTACTATCAGTTGATTTACAATTGAACATGTATCACTGATAATTCACTGATCACAGATGAAAACATACAAAAAAATACAATGTCTTCTTATGGGCTTAGTCACATCCAGCCTCATGTACAAGAAAAACAACTGCTCTCCATCCATTGTCCACTTTAACAGCTTTTAAAATGTACTTGGGCAACAATGTTATCATCACCAATGGCAGTAGTACTAACAAAATACACTATTTCCACAAATAGGCCATAGTTTATGATTAGTTCAAAGGGGAAGAATTGTAAAGAAGAATTTAATTATTTTGATATCTCCATTATTTACCACAATAATAGCTTTATACAAAACTGTCTATCAAGAATCCGTAACTTCCAATAAATATTTCGATTAAGATTCCAGCCCATTTTTTGAAACTAATACAACAGTTTTCACAATAATAAAAAATATAAAAATAAATAAATAAAACTTCATATCTGCTCTTTCTATCAAGTTGTCCGATTCAGATGAACATTTAGAGACAAAATTCTCTCTATGCTACACCTTATGTACTTCCATAAATGTTTCTATCATTTGCAATTCAATCCTAAGCAAAAAAAAAAACTCACTTCACTCACTCTCTCTCACACACACACAGGGGTTCGGTAACCCCTTGATGGAGGTGCTGGGCTGTAGATCGAAGCAGCAGGGTTCAATTCGATGTGATGGTCAGGGATTCTTCCTTGGCTATTTCTCCTAAAGACCAGCCTTCTGTCAAATGGGTAGCACATTTTTTTCACTTGAGGGCATAAAGGTGAGCTGATGTCGGACTGTCCATCTGATCTCAACTAGTATCCGATCACAATCCATCTAAATTATCATCCCTGATTTCAACATAACATGTCTATGTCATGATCATAAAATCACAATCAACAAAGATCCAAAGAAAAATGTTTTTCGAACACAATGGATACACTGGTAAATGAGCAGCAAATGTCCTAAAGCTACATTCTTCTAAAAATAATTCTTATTTACCCAAAAATTGGCTGCCATCAGATTTCTAATTCTATAAAAATTCTCATTTATACAATACGCTTTCTTACCATCTACTGGCTAATATTTATTGTATAATCCCGAAAAATATTATTACTGAAGACGAGATCAACTAAAACCTCAGCACTACGATTGATTACGTAGTTTACCATGAGCTTTTATATTGAATTCTTTATGAGATGGAATTCAATTAGAATTCTAAAAAATGTCATAACTGAATCATTGCCTGTATTCATTCATTTATTTACCAAGTGCATTTTAATACTTATCGAAAAGTCACAAATCCTTAGTCTTTTTAACTGAGTCATCTTACTTTAAAAGCAAACTGTTCAAAATAGTCAATATCAGCTTTATTTTGGCATTGTTTATACACTGATTAATATGTACGTGCACAAATTTTTCAGATGAAATAGACATTCAAGCTAATTATTCAATGGGAAGCTTTTACTTACCACTTACCACTTTAATTCATTGAAGTTTCCTTTTTTATTATTATTTTAGTCATTTGTTTCAAGCTGAGCTAAATCAGACAAGCACACTTTAAGACGACATTATGCCCTGTAATATCACCAATTTACTCACCCTTTAGCAGGATGAAAATTCACACATAGCTTTCCTCTTAGTCAGTCTTTTTTGTTGTCATATAGAAGTTATTGCTGGTTCAGATTCTTTATAACAGAGATTTTTCATCACATTAAATTTTACCACAAATAGACTTTAGGTCCCATAATATATCCTCACAATATAAAGATTTTCACTCAATGTTCCCTGGTGCTAGCATTAAAATCCCCAAGGTACTGTTCTGTTAAATAATAAACCATAGTATTGCTGCTAGTGTGTATATGTTAACACACACAAACTCTCACAAAAATATGGTACTTCGATGAATTAGCTCAGCTTATCAAGTGCTTATTTAGTAGTGAAGGCTTAAAAGGCTTTAAGCTTTCATAAATAAAGGTGTAATGCTACGATTTTGGAAGACTTGGACGCTATTCTATACTTTCTTTTCAATTTAACCATTTTCCACACAACAGTGTAGAGATAATGAAGAGTTGATACATCTTGTTAGAAGTAAAGATATAAACTCAGTATACAATGCATTATTTTTCAGTTATACATTTGCCTGAAATTTAAACAGAATTTATTTTGTAATTGCAAAAAGAAATGACCTTCTAATAAAAAACTTTTTATTCAATTGTTATCCCAGACAAGTTACAATAAGGACAAATACCAACTCATGGTCTCCCCACATAAAGAGTGTAAATTATCAATTTCCTAACAACACCCAAAACTGCACATGCATTTTATTGAAATACTGTGTTTAAAATATGAATTATTAGGATTATTATTCTCAGATTTGTATATACTTACAATGCATTCCATTGACACTAACTTTTAAATATGAGTGGAACTGTTAAAACACTATCATATCTCTTCAAAATTTGATTTTTAATTCAATATCATGAGGCAATAGCAAGTCTTATTTAAATGAAAGATTGTAGCAATTAAATCTTTTGTAAATATAGGGGGAATATACTGATAAATTATATCTTGGAAATATAATGATTATTTGAATCTTTCAAATTTCTTCCAAATTTGTAACAATAAGTTACAAATTAATACAGAATTAAAAAAAAAAGAAAAAAGATATTGAAATACAATTATTTTTTTTAAGGATTAATTCATTTGTTTCAAAGAAATTACTTCATAATTTCATATCTAAAACAAAAGGAATATCATAATAATAATAATAAATGATTTAATGTAATTCTTTTTTTGCATAATATAAGCTGCTAGTTATCTTTAGATAAAACACTGAAAACAATGTAATTAATGTAAAAGACTCGACAGGTGAAAATAAAATAAAAAATATAAATTAAGAGTAATTAATTTGTGGTAATTAACTAATCTTTTTTTACAATTGTTCAATCGATCATATTTAATTTTTCAAATTTAAATTCTCATCAAACTGCTATAGATATCTTAATTTAATTTTCAGTGAAGTATGTCACGATCAATAAATGGGTTACTATTTTAACAAACATACAGCATTAAGAAAAACGATGAAAATGCACATTCGTTTTTCATATTACATTTAATGCATTTAAACCTTCTTACATACAGCATTAACTTAGTCGATTTGTAATCCAACATTACATATCAAATTTAAATAATTAAATAAAGTATCCTGATTTTCAATTAAACATTCGAAAAAAATTAATTTTAATGTTAGTTATTTACTGCTGACTGAATTTTTTATTTTTTTTTAAGCTACAAACTGATTTTTTTTTTTATATTTTATTTAAAAGTATTAAAAATAAACCTTCCCCTCCCAAGCAAAATTGTATTTTTTTTATATTAACAGGGAAACTGAAAAGTTTAAGTTTCATGTCTCAAAGACATTTTACAGTGGGTTGCAGCAAAAATAAAGCTATAACGATTTGGACAGGAAAAAATAAATCTAATTAAAGGAATAAAAATGGAAAGAGAATTTGAAAATTTAAATTTAAATTGCATTATTAAAGTTTAAATATCTTTTTCTTTTTTTTTCAAAAGCTAAAAACCAATCAAAAACTTTAAAGCTAATTTATTTTCATGTTTTAAAAAACAAATAAAAGTCTTAATATTTGGGATTAAATATAAAATTCCATTCTAAATTTAAAGGTAAGAAAAACCTTCATAGGCTCTTGAGATTGTTCACAGAAACCATCTTAGAAATAACCCTTTCTTCATCTTCTACATTTACATTTTCACTTCTGGAAATTTTGCAATTCTGCAATTTTTGTTTTGACTGTCATTCAAATCATAAGTAATAAATGAATGTATGCATAATAAATATCCTATTGAAATTAACATTACAAACGACAGCGTCAAATATGCAATAACATATTAGAACTATATTTGTAATCATAAATGTAAACCAGTTCGAATGATACAAAGAATTTAATTTATAAAAGACTGACAAAAAGAAAAAGAAAAATAGCCTTGATTGTATATCACTGACAGAAATTGTAACAAACTATCTTATACTAATATTAAAAGCTGAAGAGTTTGTGTGTTTGAATGCGCTAACCTCAGGAACTACCAGTCCGATTTGAAAAATTCGTTTTGCGTTAGATAGCCTGCTTATTGAGGAAGGTTATAGGCTATATAACATCACGCTATGACCAATAAGAGAGGAGCAGTAAACATAAACATCAACAAATGGGTGTGGCAGCGGTGACGAGGCGGCTTGCCCGCATGACGAGAACCGAACATTACCGAGAAGGGCCGAATTTAACGCAGGTGACATGCGGGACACAGCTCATATACAATAAAATTAAAAATAATCAATTATACTTCAACTTAACTGAATGTATGACATACTGCCATATTTTTAGAAGTTTTATATTACTATTTATATTTGCCTTTGGCTAACCTGGAAATCTGCTGCAGAAGTAAAAGTGTTGCATGGGGAAGAAAGAGTAGATCATTCTATGGTTTCTAATATGTTACTTATGGTCCCTTATGGAGATAAAGTTTCAACAATAAACCATAATCTTAATTTCTAGTTTCACTACTTAAATATGAGAAACTGACAGCTATAAATTTACTTGAGATGAATTGAAATTTTGTTCACAAATGTAACTGAAGTGGACTTAACGGAACAACTGATTAATTACTATTGTTTGAGTCAGAAGATTCTAGATTTGATTAAATTTTCCAGGAACTGGAGGGATAAGAATAACCCAATTGACAGAAAAAGAAGCATCCCTGAAGGTATTAAAATTACATTATTTTCCATAAATTTTTCCAAATACCAAATTAAATCGACCTTTAAGAAAATGGAATTCTATGTTTTCTGTGAAAATAAAAAGTAAATAAATAAAATGAAGTAAATTAAATAAATCAAGTAAAATAAAAATTAAAGAAAAGAACAAACTATATTGTAAAGAATATTCATAATTAGTAAGTTCAAACATTAAAAAAAATTAGATTTAATAGTTTTTGCTTCAACTGTCCGCTCAATCGGCTTGCATTTTCCAGAATATTCATTTCTTTAATACTCCTGAAGACCCTTGAACCTTACCTCCTCCATTTCCCACACGTTTTGTTTTTGTTTTGATATCTAGACTACACTAAAAAACTTGAAACAACAGAAAGTATCTAATACCATAAAACCTTTTAGTAATAATTAAAATACACAAGGTGTAAATGAATAGATGCAACCAATGTCTAGGGTGCATATGGGTTGTCAAATGGAGACTTTTTGATAAGGAATATGGGTCCAGAAAAACACCCGATTCCCTTTGACACCCAGTTTTATTCACTTCAATAGTTTGAATGTTTGGCATTTTCACTTAATGCAGGACAGTAGATTGTTGCATTTAGTAAACCATTTACCACTGTTGTCGTTAGCACAGCACAATGATCACGTGAAATCGATAAGCATTATATCACATTCATCTGCCTGTCATTGCTTACTGAAGTTCTATTTAAGGACAGGTGCAACACTTGCATCTAAGTTGGTGACAATCACTTCCAGCATCTCTTGTAAACATGAAGAAATGAAACAACAATAACTTATTAACAAGGTAGATTATCATTATCACACTAAGCATTTATAATAAAAACATAAAAATAATGTGTTCTGATGAGCTCCCAGAACTGGATCTCTTCATCAGAAAAAAAAAATTGATGAACTGAGTTCTTTTTTTTTTTTTTTGATGACGAGAGCTGGTTCTTGGGACTCATCGAAACATGTCATTTTTACGTGTTTTTATTATTAATGCTTAGTATGGTAATGGTCTACTACCTTTTAGTTATTATTATTACAACCGCATGTTAAATATGTTTATTCCAAACAATAACTTCCTGTTAGTTATTGTAAGCGTAACAACAACAATAGTATACACAACAATCTACTGCCTTTGCATTAAGTAAAACATACCAAACCATTCGAACTATTGAAGTGAATAAAAAAGAGGGGGTGTAAAAGGGAGTCGGTGTGTTTCTGATACCTTTTTTTTTTATCAAAAAGCATTCCATTTTTCCATATGCCCTAGAAGTTTTTTGCATGTATTCATTTACACCTTGTATTTATATATCCCAGTGTATTAACTAAGACTGGCGTGCCAGGAAGAAAGACCTCAAATACTTTTAAGAAACCATTTTGATATAGCAAATAACATTACAGAAACTATATTGCAATATCTATAAAACATTCACATTTTTACATATTACTTTGTAAAATACATAGCACTGCTTAAGCAGTTTGAATATATTTTGAAGAGAGAAAAAGCAGATAACAAGAGCAACTGCCCATAAGACCTCAAATGGCCAGTCAGAATGGGGATGAATGGGTCTTCAGGGCTTGTCATTCCAGCCAAAACAAAGCAAGCAAGCTTAATTTTTCACATTACATTGCAAATATACACTATTGGGCCATGCAATCACAGGACCCTATTCTTATTTCTCCAGAAAAATCATACTGAGAAAACAAAAATACAGTCAAATATAGTGGAGCCTCATGAAAGCATCTCTGATAAGTTAATAGGTTGAAAAAATTGAGAAACTATCTGGACTGAAATGAAAAGTTGTTGTAATTTAAATAAGAGCTGAATATCATAATACAGCATAAGAAAATAAACTGATTGAGATACAATGGTCTTGTACCGCCTTTTAATTTCAAAGAAATGATTGTATGTATTTATTTTGTAGTACTCTACTTTTGGTGAAAAAAAATGGTTTTCAAACATTTTTAAACACAATTCTGAGAAAATTACGGAAAACACAAATTTTCAAATTTAGATGTAAATCTGTTTAATTATGACATATATAAGATCACTGCTAACAAAATCTAATTTAACAAAAGATCAGCCCTGGATCATATATGGTTAGGATAAGCATATGGTTAGGACACCATCGAGTGGTAGTTCGTAGCTGTAGCCATCGAATTTTACAGAATTCCAGGATCATAGAAAAGGCCTAGCAACTTATTCTAAGAGCAGCACTTTTTATTCTATGTGCTTTATTTTATTACACACAAAGAACCAACTGTATCTCTGTGTGCCATGATGTCATCTGACAATTTTTTGACAATCTTTGTCTTAACGTATACCTAGAGTTAAGTATATGTGAATGTCTTACCAACATTTTTTCTGCATGAATTTTAGTGTTTTTATAATCATTATAAAACATTAATGATCCATATTTTTTTTTTTTATTTTATTAAAATTTTTACTTCTGTGCTTTCCTGATGCCAAGATGAAACGTGCTCAATTAAGTGGCACACAAAAGCAAGCTGAAAAAAAAAAGTCTTTTGCTTCATACAAGTAATATTTCTCTATTAGAATACTTATTTAAAAAGAAAATTGTCCACCAACATCGGTTTCTATCGAAAGAAAATTAATAAGTAGGAAATTGAAAAGTATGCTCTTGATATCATATAATTTCAGTAGTGATAATATTAGATCTTATTTTATCGTATAATCCTTTGGAGGATCATTAAAGATTGTTTTCAATAACTTTTTTTCATTTTTGTCTTACAACAGTTTTATTAAAACAATGATAGGACAATGATGAAAATTTGTAATTTTTCATTTGCCCTAGATGTAAGTAATGACTTATATTGCTTGCTGCTATTTAGCATTAACGTAGTGTTTAACGTGTTCTGGCGAGGGGAAGCATTTTTAATTTCTTATTTCTCCTTCTGCACTTGAGTTTTATTGCTTAAGCTAAGCAAAAGAAGGGCTAAGGGGACACCATTATTGGGCTATGCTTAGGGCATCAGCTGGTTTTAATCTGGCCCTGCAAAAGATACTTTTTTTTTTAAAATTTGTATAGCATAAGCTTAATATCATAATAAAAAGTAAGCTATCATCTTTTGTTAAAAGTTTTAAACAATTTAAGTGTGACCACATATATAACTTGTTTATGATTCATTAAAAAAAAAAAAAAGATTCACTTCAAAATAAGGAATATATGTTGGGGTTGTTTCATGAGGAATGTCCAATAATCCAGGAAAGTGATTCCAACGACCATCTTGATCAACGAAACCCAAAATACTTGCATACAAAACTCAATAGTTTGGATGATTTGGGAGAGAAGTAGGAATAAGGTAAGCACACTGTTAATAAATCTTAGCAGACCCTTACCAGTCGTAATAATTGCTTCCTTCCATAAAGCGAAGGGAGTGGAATCACTTTTTATAGCTGTGCTAACTTTAATAACTGTGCTCAATTACAATACTTTTTATATCTTTTTTGACAAGACAGAAACTGAATGAAATCCGTCTTTTCTTTCTTTGTGCTTCTCCTTACCACGTACTGAGTTTTGTACGCAGGCATTTTGGGTGAATTGGTCACGATGGACGTCATAAACACCTGCTCAGGTTATCAGAGAATCCTCATGAAATACCCTCCTGTACATAGGTACACACACACAGCCATAATCTCCAAATTTTGTTACCGTAATATTTACAATAATGTTTCTCCTGAATATTAAAGAAAATGTTTAAGTCTATAATTGAAAACAACTTAATATAAATTTTGTTAAGTTACTGTTACATGTTATTTCAGATTTTACTTAAAAAACTTCTATTAAAAAAAAAATACTAATATTAGCTTTTTCTTTTTTAATTTCTAGAAATGGCAACAAAACTGAAAGTATTCATATATTTATTTTTTTAAACAAATGCTTTGAATTCTTGTTATTTCACTAAAGGAAATAATATTGAATGCTAGTTTCATAAAGTAAAGAAGCAGAGTTCAGAGTCCTGACATCTGTCTAAAATTGTCTATTTAGCTCATGTCTGAAAGACGTAAGCTACATGATTCAACTTATTTACTGAACCAAAACTAATGCTGCCACATGTTTCTAATTAGAAACCACATGAAATATTACCAGCATGCTTTCCAAGATTAAATAATAATAAAAAAAAGGAGTCACAGAAAACATATTAACAAAAAAATAAAATGTCAATCTTGAAATGTTTTGATGAACACTCTTGCGACAAAAAAAAAAAGATGCAATGCAGAATGTTGTCAAACAACTGCAAAACTTAATATACAAGTACCTAGTGGATTGTAAAAAAATTGCAGCCAATGAATGCAGAGGGTGGTGCCACGGCACATTTGAACCTCGCATTCTGGACTAATTATAAGTACTGTTTCTCGCTTGCTTCAGCACTTCCGAACGTTTTTGTGGTTGGTTGCTATTCTACAGCCACTGAGGTTGTCAAGATATACCTCCCAATTATCAAATCAAAAACTGAGTGAATTTGATAGAGGGCGTATTATGGGCATGAGAAAGTCAGGTTGGACATAACATTCTATCGCCTGCCACTTCTGTAGTGCTGTTGCCACAATAAGACATTGTCGGCAGTATTGGGTCTAGCAATGCATACATACCCATCAGGAGAGCAGTGGTCGACCGAAAATAACCATTACCAGACATATCGTAAGATCAGCCCTCCAGACACCAACAGTTTCCCCAATGCCATCTGAGGAGAGTTAATAAGCATGTCCGTAGCCTATCGTGTCATGATGAACCATTGCCATAAGGCTATCAGAGGCTGGATTGCGATGCATCGTACGTTACAAAGACTACCACTGACCCTGCAGCATAGCTATCAATGCCTGCAGCGGTGTCGCATCAGGTAGCGTGAAATGTAACTCATTGAGACCCTAAAGTGTTTAGTGATGAATCTAGATTCTCACTTGGAGCTGATGACCGCTGAATGCATGTGTGGAGACGACCAGGCTAGAGCCTCACCTCACCTAATTTTGGGGTGTCACACGGTCATCGTATCTAGCATCCTCATTTGGGCAGCCATTGCATGTGATAACCAGTTCCCTTAGCTGTCCTTTGGAATACTGTCACAGCACAACATTAGGTCCAGGACATCCTGCGGCCTCTAGTTCTGCCAATGCTGCAAGGTCTTCTAACAGGATAATGTCTTATCGCAAATGGCGAATATCTCTAGTGTGTCTACATGGTGTTCGGATACTTCCTTGGTCTGCCAGATTACCAGACATACCACCTATCGAACATGTTTGGGGCATGTTGGGATGGTGATTACAGCCACCCAGCAGTGTGGGCGAACTAGCCCAGCAACTTCAAGCCATTTGAATGACACCACAGGACACCATTAGACATCTGTGTGTGTCAATGCCACACCATATATCCACATATATCGTCGCAAGAGATGGCCCCACAACATACTAACATGTAAGAATTCTGGCCTGTTGTTTTGAAATATAGCTGCATTGCTCTCAGTGTTCTGGCATCTTTTTCTTTCCATCCTCTTTGCACATGTTGTGTTTCATCATAATCACACTATTTTTCCAAATGCGTCATTTTTTTGGTCACATAACAGTGTAAATCATTTCACTATCAGTGAAATTCATTTTAAGAATCTATACCTCAAGTACTTGGATCTGTACTGATTTAAGAGATGGAGGGAACATTGCAATTTAAACATACTCCCTAATGGGAAACATTACTGTGTTTTTTGCAACTTTTAATTTCATCAAAATTTGGACAATGGTCCTCATTAAAAATGCTTAAAAAATCTTTGGGTTATATTTCTTATTGTTGTAGAATTAAAATAAATTTCATTTTGAATTTGAATAAATTTTGAGATGAATTTTCTGTGAATTACATTTATATGAATGAATCTAAGAGTATATAAAATAAAATGGAAAGCAGCAGTAGAATGAAGAATTGTGTGAAACAAAATACTACAAATGAATTATGGCTATTGGAGAAGTACATAAGTTTAAGTGTTTTCTAATTCAAGATTCAATTATGCAGTGATAAACATATACAGTGACAGTGGATCTGCTCAAGATTAGAAGGATAATATCACAACTGATTCAATGGAAAACAGAATTCAGTCTATGAAACAAGTTTCTTTTCTTCTCTACACTACAAAGCGTGTTAACGCATATATACAGGGAGTTTCCAAACTTATGTTATAGATGAATATGAGATAAAGGATATGAAAACAGTTTTCATTAAGTAGTGTGTTTCCGGTCTTGCACCGATATAGCGCTACAGTTGTTTTAGTGTTGTGGCTGATACACTCATTCATGGAAGGGCCATTGCCACCTCCTACTTGGAGTGTTGTGTACTAGACAAGATGTTCAAAGTGATGCCCCTCTTGTTCTACACAATAGTAGCATCGCCAGAATACTGATTGCAGCACTCGTTCAAAAATGCCAGATGTAGTATGGATGGTGTTGCATGCTTCGACAATTCATTGCTGCAGTTCATCGACTGTATCGGCAGGTGTGGTGTGCATGAGGCTCAACAGAAGAAGTCAGTCGGATTAAGATCCAGTGATCCTGGAGGCCATGGGACTCCTGCACATGGCCAACAGTCCCAACACAAAACGACTGTAGAGGCTTACGGTGCAAGACCGAACACACATTACTTAATGAAAACTGTTTGTTGTCGTACCCTCTATCTACCATATACTTGTGTAAAATAAGTTTGGAATGGTGGTGTTTCAAAGACATATATTTTCTACACTGCTTAATGTATACAGTTATACATATCTCAACTGGAAGTCTAACCGTCCAAGTTTGATATGCATCACTCAAAGCCCCTCAATAAGTGCCAGCACACATCCAAGTGGTAGTCTAATTCCTATCAGACTCGATGAAGTTATGTCCAGTGTGATGGCCTCCACAATATGGGTAACACCATGTAATTTCTTCCCATGGGGATACATGAAAGAAAGTGTATGTACCCCCAACACCTAGATCCATCAGTGATATCAAGGAATGGATCACCCTTGCTGGGGAGGCAATCACACTGACCATCACACTTCGAGTCTGGCAGGAATTGCGACTATAGCTTGGATGTGTGCCATGTGATGAAAGGTGTACAAATTGAGGACTTTCGGAGACACACATCAAACGTGGACAGTTGTACTTCCAATTGAGAGATGTCATGACTGTATATGTTAAAAAGCAAAACAGAATATACATTTCTTTGAAACCCTACCATTCTTTTATGTCCACCCTGTACGTATATATATGCACAAATAATAATAATAATAATAATAAATGATTATAGAAGCAATAGTTTTTGAGGTCTTAAGATTTCCAACAGTTTTTGAGGTCTGCAAATTTCTGTTTACCTAATAACTTATCAGTTTGTCATAGTGACTTCAATGCTAAAAATGAGGCTTTATTATTCATCAGTTTCCATCATTAGGAATAAGTAATACTCAAGTGAGGCCTACCAACTATAATGACTAGAAAATAAAATCTATCTTGTCTATAAGTTTCAAATATTCTTAACTCCATTTTTTTGAAATGCTTCCATAGCCTGAAAAAATTCAAATACAAAGTAAATAATAATAATAATACAACATCATATTTGCATCTTAATTGCAAATCACATCATCAAACTTGATGTAATCTATTAACTGGTATTGAAATAATGTCTTCTTGATGGTAATAAAATGAAATCAATAATAATATTTTAGCAATCACATTGATTCAGCTTTGATATACACTTATATTCGTCTATTGTTAAGAAGTACTTTGCTCAAGGATTTAATATTAAATTCAATATAGATAAACATTTCTATTCTTTTGTTTTTTAGGGGTTACATTAAAAGATTTGGGAAGCACCCAATCACAGAATTATGATAAATTCAAATTTGCAAAGTTTAGCAAATCAACAGAAGTCTTGGGGTATGGGATATTTTTTAAAAGCGGCATTTTTTATTTTTCTTTTAACAAAAGCTAAGAATTTGACTAATAAAACTAACAAAGACTGATTCTTAAAACAAAATTTGCCTGATCCTCCTGAAATTTAGTGAACTTAAATTTAGCTTATTTGTGCTAAATCAGAAATTCTGCCATCTTTGACAGGTATGGACAATTGACAATGTTTTGGTTTCCAAAACCGTTCTTCCTCCCCCCCCCCCACCCAATTTCATTATATTTCCATCATTTTGTGCATATACTGATTGAAAAGGAAATCATAAATTACTGTCTAATGTTTAAAATTTAGTGCATTAAAAAGAAACAAACACTGATAACTTTGCTAAAATTCTCATAAACTATTAGCTTTCAGTTCCTCTTACCTGTTGAAGAGCTGAAATCAATAGCCTATGTAGAAAAATGCAAGTTAAAAAAAGGGAATTTGTGTCACGTACAAGGTGGCCGAAAAGTTCCCACACCCTTTAATATAATAACATAATGGGGATACGAGAACTTCCCGGCCACCCTGTATATGCAGTGGGTCAACTGAAATGTAGAACATTTTTAATCTAAGTAGCAAAACTGATTCTTAAAGCAAATGCTTAAAAAAAATGTTGAGCTATTTCAGAACTTAATTCTGATGTAAATGCTATGTTTTCCCACAGAATCAGATTTTTAAAAATGTAATCAGATAACAATGAATACTGTTAATTATGAAAACTTAATTTTAGGTTCTATCTTTTTTTCAACTGCATATATATATATATAATAAATCTCCTTTGAAAGCAGAATACACAAACCAATTCATTTGGAATAAATGAAATTATTTTCTTTAACAAAATAAAAGCCCCAAATTTACCTGCACAGAAAAACAGAAACAGTTAGGAATTAAAACTTTCTCAATTCAATTCAATTGAATATGTGAATGATATATTAAACAGACACTTCACTTGCTAACTAATAAAGAAACATGGCTTAACTAAATAGCAAATAAATTTTAAGTCTACTTGTTGTAAAACAAGTACGATCCGTTTTAAAGTCGGTCATTGTCTACGTTTGTAGTGACAGTGAGGTGAGATGATTTGTTTCTGCAATACAAGCTGTATTAGTTCAAATAAAATATTATTCCTAAATTAGTATCAAGATGACAGAATCAAAAGATAACAGTTTCAATTTAAGTTTTGCTTTATAATGGTTTCAAGTAAATTCTGAAATAAACTATAATTAAAAAGAAATCCAATCGTCCTCTCAAATTAAATGTTACATATTAAAACTTTATTTTTATATTAAAAGTTGTTTATTTATTTTATAGTCAACTATGTATTAAAATAATCAATTTAATTGAAAGATAACGAAATAAAAATCTTAGTAAATCTTAAAAAAGTTTTCCAAGCACATCCCAAACTATCATAAAAGAAAATGATAAAACTAAATCACAATATTCCAATTATTGTTCATTTTACATTACCAAACACAGGTTCAAAAATATTATAAAAACCTTAAACTGGAAAAAAAAGTAGTAAATATAGAAGGAAGGGGTCTATATGTAATTGGTTAGACATTTTAATTTTTGTGGTGTTAGTATGTGTTAATTTTGACATTAGACAACTGAAGATTAAGTAGTCACGGTAATTTTATATATTAGAAATATTCATGCAATTATTTTTTTTAATATTATCCATGCATTCATGCTACATAAATGTTATAAAAGAAAAGCAAAACAGTTAACAGTTATCCATGCTTTAAAAGCTTAGTTATGCAATTGGTTAATACAGCTTGGGTTGGTAGCACGTGTTAGATGGGTTACTTATTAGTACTAGCCATCTCCTAAATAGAGCGGCAATAAATAACACGTGTTACACATACCCTTTGATGTCACACTGAGAAGCTTCATAATGGAAGTTACTGGGGATACTGGGCTCTCCCCATCACTTGAATTTCTCAGGTCAATAATTGGATCTGTACGAGAACTTTTGCATCCCTTCCTTTGAGATTTCTGAACAGTTTTGCTAGAGGCCACTTCATCTCTCAAACTACCAGAAAGAGAGCCAAAGAGAGATAATCTTTTCTTATGGGCATCCTCTGGAAATGATTTTAAATTTGTGCTGGGAGACGAGTTTCCAGAAATACTCTGTCTAGCTTTCTTTTCACAGGGCCTTTTTTTAAAGCTAAAACCTTTCCAACTATAGCTACGCTGCCTTTTAAATTTTTTCTCATCATCAACCTTTTCTAAATCAGAAAGGCAGTCATGTTTGTTTTCCTTATCAGCATTGTCCTCTGAAGATGATTTTTCTGCAGACGAAAAACTTAGTGCAGCCTTGCTTAGCAAGTTTTCAGTAGGAATGCTATTGGTTGATTGAGCTTTGTTAGCCAGGATAGGAAGTTTGAGGCAGTTTCCGCCAATGTTTTCACTTTTTTGACTTTCAGCATTGGCGGCCATTGAGGAATCTTCTGATTTTGACTTTATTAACTCTACTTTATAAGTAATCTCAATGGATGGGGAAGCAGAAAGTGAGCTAGAGGAGCTGCTTGGGGGGTCAATTGGACCAACATTTTTCAGGGTCTGAAATAAAGGGATTTTGAATGAAAAATTTACAAATTGTTATATTCAAAATGTACAAATAACAAAGAGCCTCATATCAAAAAAAAAAAAATCCTTATTAATTTTTTTTTTTTTTTTAAGCTATAACATGTAGTTAAGCTATAACGTGTGTCGTATTTTAATTAATAATTTCAACTGGGCTCTAATGACAATGAAATTTTCTAAATACCATACTTCATATTTCCTTTAAGTTAATCAGCAGAATCTCAATTTAAAAATAATGCTTAAAAAAAAATAAGAAAGAAAAGGAAAAGAAAAAAAGTATGAAAGAAAACAAAGAAAAAGAAATTATGGATTCCTTGCATCAAAAATTACTTTTTCAATCAATCACTTCAAATATAATAAATAACTTTGACAATTAAAAAATCTGGTAATTGCTCATTTCACACTATTATGATGGTATAAAATAGATATAAAATGTAATAAAATATGAAATAGTTAGAAAGAATAAATTATTATAAATAAAGAAGAATAGGAAGATTATTAGTGAAACATAACAAAGATATGTTTTTGCATAAATTTTCATTCATTAATTATTTGGAATGAATTAAAAGTTAAATAGATTAAATTAATTAAAAGTCTGCAATTCATTTTAACAGAAAATAAAAACACACAAAGTAAAGAACTGTTGTTTTAGGGAGATGAATGGAAACTTCACATTATTGAATTTTCATAGACCTAAATTTAGTTCAATGCTATTGTTCATTTTCCTCTTCAGGGAAATCATATTCAGAAATTAATGATAAAAAAAATTGACAAAACAATATAATAAAAGTTTAATTTACTAGTCAGTAAATTTCAACTGAAATCCATAAATCAGATAAAATAAATCTGAAAATATATTACAGCTTCAAAGCATAAAAATTGTACATCACAAACAGTTTTAGGCATAAGGTAAATTAGCGTGAATTCTTTCAAGAGAAAGCACTAAAATTATTATATTTTAGTAATCAAAAATATTTTGTTATAATATTTAAAAAAAAAAATAACTGCACAAATAAAATAGACATTAAAACTTTAACATCTATAAGGAGTTGAATGAAATGGTAAGGCTTTCTCTCTCTCTCAAACAGCAGGACATTTATTCAAAGTTTATGAATGCACAAAGTCGTAATCTCAAATATATGGCAAGAAATAGCACATGTGCTGTTCATATCAGGGAAAGTAACTGTAAATATATCATTTTTTAAGGCCCAAATGTTAGATCAAAGTATCTCAAGAATAAGTTACTTTGAAGACTGCTAAAAGGACTGAAATAAATAATCAAATCTTCTAACGAAACAATATTCAAAAGAATCAGATCATTACATAATAGTAGTTTTATTTATTTATTTTTGATGAAAAATCATCATTTATTGAACTGACAAATAAAAAAAGAAAAGAAAGAAAAGGATCTAGCACTTCACCGCAACATGTAATAACAAACATGGCAACCCCAAAGACATGAATTCTCAATAAGAATTTCAAATTTGTGAGGTTTCTTGGATTTAACAAAACACAGGAAAAGTTGTAATTGTGTCTGACCAATGTTAGAGGATCTATGCTTTAAGTAAAATCCATTCATACTGTTATTATACTAAAGACTGGAATATATGTAGAACTCTAAAATCTTTAATTATGCTTGTTTTTATTTCAGGGATAAAATTTATTTCTGAATAGTTTTAAGGACTATTTTTGGTTTAATTTTAACACACAACACTAAAGAGTTGAATGCATATAATTCTTACATTCAACATATATGAAAACATATCCAAAGTTGCTAGTTTTTGGTTGTTGTGGTTTTTTTTTTTTCTGTAAAAAATTTGTTCTAATAAATCTGTTTTCTCCATTATTCTTTTTTTATTATCTGTAAAATCACACTGAAAAAATAAGGGTTATTCAAAAGAAAACAACAGCTTTAAAAAAAAACAAAACAATAAAATTCAGTATAAAAAAAATAAGAGAAATTTTAACATGTAGTTCGTAGATTGTAACTTCACATAGAAAAGCTTGCTTGTTTCGATTTTTGTGACCGTTAAACATTTATGTGAAATAGTATCAGATTATTTATAAATTCTGAATGGATTCTAACCATTACCTAATAAACTAAATATAATATAAAATTAGTTTCTTAGAGCATCGAACCAGGATCTATTTCTTAAAAATCTATCTTAGTGACTTACTACAGCATTATACAGAGAAACTCAACAAAGTCTACAAATCACAGACATGAGAACTAGATGATCAAAGCTATTTCTACATGATTTTTCAAAGGAAATGTAGAGAAAAATTAGTTTAAATTAACCTTGTGTTATACCAATCAGGCTGTCTATTTTCATATAATAATGTTCCAAAAACAATCCCTTTAGTTCTATCAGGAAATGTTAAATAGATAACTTTTAAAGGAGACTTTAAATATTCCAGATATGATGATGAAACATCTATACAAGGAAAGAACATGATTTTAAACTGATTTCATTCCAAAAACCAAACAGATGCATCCAGATAAAAGGGACACAACTAAGTTAGATCAGTGAATCATTAAAGCTAAATATTGCAGCGTCACTGGCATACCAAGGGGGAGGGAATAGATAGGGGTTAAAAAATCCCCCTCCATTGCATCCAAAATGGATGAAATCTAGAATTTTGAACCCTTTTTTTTTTATTGGAAAGTTCATCGGTTTGTCTGCAACTCTCCCCCATTTGAGAAAGAACACGATGTTTTTTTTTTTTTTTTTTTTTTTTTCTGGGTTGAAGAACTACAACCATCATAATCCCTTTCAACTCCAAAATCCTGGATAAGCCTATATGACAAGCACTAACAATAATAAACTTTAATCAGAGAAAAGCAGTTTAAAATTAAATATTAATATTCCATAAAATAAATACTGGTATTTTTTTTTTTGCAGTTAAACGGAAGAATTCAGTTCAAAACATTATTCATGATGCTATTTTTCATTGTAATCAAATTTAAATAGCAGTTTCTCAACTTAAACATGCAATGTATGTAAATTATGTGTAGATGAAACAAATTCTTGTTGCAGCCAACTACAATCCAAACACTGTGAAATTATGATGAATGGTAAAAACTATAAAATGGTACATGAAAAAGTTGAGACCCAGTGTATTTACCATTAGCTGATGAGGTTAGCTAATGAGCGTGAAATAGCTTTCCTGAGATGTCACCCAGGAAAACACTGGGGCTCAACCTTTTCATGTTTTGATATATATTTTTAGGCACTTTATTTAACTGCACATGAAAAATTCATTGAAGCTAGTGGAGGCTAGCACATGAATTTTCTAATCTTTTATTTTTAATATGTATTTTTTGTTTTTAGTTTAATTTTTAGAGGTACCATATTCCTTTCGACAAAAAAAGAGAAAGCCGTATAATGGATTTCTAAATTCTATTGTCCATGTTTAATCCTTCCAGAGCTGTGTTTGGTTTGCCAATATCTGAGTTATAATCTATATATTTCTCTTAAAGATCTCTGAATGTCACTATTGCTGCTGACAATATACTACACACTGTGTTTTTTATTATTTATGGAATTTTTAAAAATTCACTATCTACAATACTCACTTCCAACTATTAGAATGTAGACCAAATACCATTTCTAATGTTAACAACTAAGACCTACTATTTTCATTCTTATTCAACAAAATTGCACAATATGTTGCAATGCTTTTTTTTTTTTTTTACGAGGAAGAGTAAATACTGTATAGGTCCTTATTTTCAGGGATTTCCTCACTCCAGAATGAGATATTATCTCGATATTTCAGCCCGGTGCCTCGGGCCTTCTTCGGGAGATGTACAAATGTCAATCACATAAAGGTAAGCACAGAACTAACAACTTCCATCGTTAGTTTCTCAGATAAGTTACTTATGTTATTTATTCCGAGCAACCGGTGGCTTCAATAGTGAGATGGAGAAGGGTTGGGAGGAGACAGCAAATAAACAACATGAGTAACTTATCCGAGAAACTAACGACAAAAGTTGTTAGTTCTGCGCTCATCTTTATGTGATTGACATTTATGCATCTCCCGAAGATGGCCCGAGGCACTGGGCCGAAATATCGAGATAATATCTCATCCCGGAGTGAGGAAATCCCTCAAAAAAAGGACCTATACAGTCTCATGTCTCACTCCTCCTTCAGGAAGAGTAAATGTGATTTTCTCCAAGCTTTGAAATATGTAGCATCTTAAAATTTATTAAACAGTAAAACTGCAAAATGAGAATTAATGCTTAAGATCTCATCTGTGTATATACAGTATACTACATTGCACATTTCCCATTTCTGGCATTGTGATTAGAATTCAAAGTCTATCTCAAAAGAGAAATTATTATTATTATTTTTTTGCAGAACCTGATTTACCTCCTAGCATCAAATCTTCTCAGAAGTCATTAAGGAAATGAGGAAATTGATGATGTCTAAATTTTAGATATAACAAACAGTGTAGTTTTTATTAAGTAAAATTATGAAAAAGCAAACGATAAAAAAAAATTTATTTTAAAGAAAGGAAGACATACGAAGTAGAGAGAGAGGGGGGAAAAAAACTACATATACAGGGTGTTTCAAAAATACTCGGCATAATTTCAGGTATGTATTTCCCACATGTAGACAATCAAAATAGTTCATTACAACATATGTCCGGAAATGCTTCATTTCCGAGTTATGGCCTTCACAACATTGAAAATCACCGGAACGTTTTTCGTTCCGCCGGTCGTTGCCATTACAGAAGATGTTCAAAATGACCACCTCCTGCTTGAATACAGACCTCACATCGATGTCTCAATGACCTGCGAACACGATCCCACACTCCAGGAATGTTGCGTATGTCCTCAGAACGTGCCACAATTCGATTCCGAAGGGATTCCAAATCAGGCACCGGAGACGAATAAACCAATGATTTTAAATGGCCCCACAAGTAGAAATCGAGAGGGTTCAGATCAGGTGAGCGTGGAGGCCAAGCAATTGGGCCACCTCTACCTATCCATCGATCAGGAAACGTTCGATCCAAGTACCGGCGAGCCGTACGACTGAAGTGTGCAGGAGCGCCGTCATGCAAGAAGTGAGCGTGCTGACGATCGATCAGTGGAGTGTCGTCATAAACATGAGGTATGGTGTTTTCCAGGAAGTTTGTGTACGCCTGCCCCGTAAGTCTGTTTACAAGTACATGGGGTCCAACTAATCGATCACCAGTGATACCGGCCCACATGTTGAGGGAGAACCGCACCTGGTGATGCGATACAACAGTTGCATTTGGGTTTTCATACGCCCATACATGCTGATTGTGGAAATTTGTTATGCCATCTCGTGTGAACTGTGCTTCATCTGTAAATACGAAAAACGTTCCGGTGATTTTCAATGTTGTGAAGGCCATAACTCGGAAATGAAGCATTTCCGGACATATGTTGTAATGAACTATTTTGATTGTCTACATGTGGGAAATACATACCTGAAATTATGCCGTGTATTTTTGAAACACCCTGTATAGTTGGCTAATGAGAAAATAAGTATATTACAACTCTGATACTTAAAGAATTGAGAAAATTTTCATGAAGATGAAAAGAGAGGTCAGCTTTACATACTGTGTGTAGTATTACATATTACGTATTACGTGTGTCATATGTCTGAATGATGAAAATGGCTATTTGTAAAGGAATTTGTTTCCTTCAATATCAATTGTTTTCTTATAATAAAACAATTCACAAAAGCCATTTCATTTTACCTTAGAATAGATATACTGGTTATTATGCTCTTAAATGTACTTTCATTCATATCTTTGAAATGCTTCAAATGTGCAAGATAACATCTATACTTTTATAATGAAATATGTAAGTTTAGAGAGTGTTTTAAAAGATTCCATCTATAAACATGTCTGCTTTAAAATTACTATAATAATAATAACAAAAGCTCTTTTTAGCCATTTTCAGTACTTTGGTACATCATGACAGAAGTTAACAACATGGCTGTTTGTAAATAGAGCCCATGGGATCACCAACAGTGAGATTTTCAAAAATACACTTACTAAGTCTATAACATTGAATCACAACTTTTTGAAAATACTCTAATCACTTACAAATATTAATTAACTGATAATGCTAATTTAAAATATCTAATATTAAGTAGAATAAAAATATGTATTGTTAAGTTTAATTATGTTAAGAAGCCTGTAATATAGAGTAAGGTATATTTTCAAATCTCAAACTAACACTTTGAAAATATTACTTAAATAATTCAGGTTTACAAGCTAAAACTGAGCTTCTCATAAAACGTTTAAAATAATGTTTTCTCTCATAAAATTTAATAATGTTTTCTTGGCCTTTTAAGTTACTTCATGATCTGATTATTAATATGTAATATAATTAATAATATATTTCTAACATTTTCTCTATAATGTTTTGAATATTCAAATAAAAAATAGCGAAAAATTGGATAAGAAAAAAAAAACATTCAGACTTAAATTTCAAACCTAATTTTTTCTTATTTGTCTTAGCTGACCACTTCCAAATTTATTGAAATCATGTCAAAAGTAATTATATTATGCAATATTATGTGTAAACGTATTTTAAAGAATGATATAAAGTATATTAAAGTTCATTTTCTCCCATTTTTCAAAGTAGGTGACAGGGAATCTATGTCTAAACTAAAATGCCAAACCATACTTCAATGATGCTAAATATTAATCACGAACCAAAAAATAAATGCAAGAGGTCAAAATACTCCTTGAATCAATTTTACAGCCCAAGTCAATTAAAATACGAGGCTAATGGTTGGAAGCAGCAGCTACAGTACACGTAATGTAGACAATACAAGTAAACATTTTAAGTATTCAACAATATAATATGAAGCATTTTATCCAATAAAAAAGAATTTATTTTCATGACTTTAACGAGGCTTAAGATTTTCCATAAATAGACAGAAATTAAAATAAATGCCTTTAATTCTTGTCTTTTTTTTTGTGCAAATAGATATGAATGAAGCACATCTAGTAAACAATATGTTAATTCTATTTTAACAATTACATAAGCATCTCAAAATAATAATTTTTCTTTCAACTAGCACAATAATTATTTGGTAATTTTATCTTTCCAATTTTGACCTATTATTTTTGCAGAAGTTTCCATATACAAAATGTAAAAATGCTAGGGTTTTTTTCTGCTCTGAAAGGCTTTTCGACTGCTAATATTCAAAACTGTGAATGATGAAAGTTTGTGGATGATAGTTCAGGATACAACGATTACTACAATTGATATTTTTTTTATGACTATTTTCTGACTTGATAATTATAATTCATTGCAGCAGTTTTCACTAAAGTTCTTGGATTGATGTGATCTAAGATTTCAGTAAAATTTCATTTAGAAGCATTATGAAAATTTTTTCATACGCTTACTAAGGTCTAAAATCTTACTAAGGTCTAAAATTTCATTTAGAAGCATTAAGAAAAATTTTTCATACGCTTACTAAGGTCTAAAATCTGCTTAAGATATAATTTAAAAAGGATTAATATTTAATAAAATTCTGTTTAATGGATTTATTTTTTTATTTTAAAAGAAATAGCTGTTTCAACAGCTTTGCAAAACATTCATTTCCTCTGAAGCAAGAAATCTGACATTTGAAAGTAAAATGTTGGTATCTAACCAGCTTCTAGATTACTGATAAGAAACACTGCTGACTTTTAAAGTATAATGAAATGCTATTTAAGATATGCCTAATGCACAAAACATAATCTTTTTCAATTTAAGTTACTATTTCATCAAAGAAAACCAATATATTTGAAATTTAACTGATTAATTTCAAAACAACAATATATGCTGAAGTAAAAAGGCAAAAACTGTGTTACGGAAATAAGCACACTCTTAGTGCCTTGCTGAAAAATAGCAATAAATACATCACTGTTACCAAAATTTATGAAAAATTATGCTTGGAAAATTGAATCTTACTATATCAAAAATTAACTGCTACTTTTATGTAAGAAAATTTTACATTTTTAAATTTTACTTATTACTATTGCTGTTATCTTTTTAAAGATTATATAAGTGTAAAACAAAAACTAAGCCTTACAAAATCTAATAACTACTTAATAGCAATTTCGTTTTAGCATTCTATATTAGCAATTACTTATTTTTTTATTTATTTATTTAAGGCTTAGTCAGGTTAATTAAAAATTGAAAAAGCATTCGAACAACAATTATGCTAAGCATAGGTTACCTGATCTACTGATGTTGGAGAACGGCATCTTTCACCCTGATCACAGTAATTATTATCACTCTGATTCCTTTTAGGTGATCGAGGTATCCTCTGATAGGGATCAGATGAACCTTAAATAAAATAATATTACGCAATTTAAAAGTGCTAAAGAAAGAAAAAGAGGTCAGTGGTTATATTTTTACTATTAAACTCAAGTGAATATTTGAGGATCAATCAGGGGGGGAGGGGGAAGGTTATAAGTTCTCTTTATCATAATGCAAATTTTGTTCAAAACTCAATGATGTATCGTTGGTAGATGGCTAAGAACTCTTTATGTTCAGTATCACATTATTTGAATCTTATGATCAACAGCCATTGGAAGCTTAGTTCCATACAATGAAGTACTTGGATAACTGACCTTCCTTGAGTGCAGAATTGTAAGGCTTTTGTGGTTAAAAATCTTACTGATGATTAGATATAATTCCATCACTACATATCAATCTACCAGTAAGTAATCAACATTGGGAAGAAACAATGTAATTACAGAGGAAATAGTTTGAAGTGACATCTTCTGCATTAAAAGTGCTGAACTCCATTTGTCAAATATGTTACTGAACTCTGTCAAACACAAATGCAACTTTAACACCAATAGATACTGTGCTATACTATAAAATATAAATAAATAAATAATGTATTGCTGCATGGTGGCTGAAACATCTAGGATGAATAAAGTTATTACATTTTGTGAAAGTGCTGCAATCATCAAAACAATTCAATTTAAAAAGTAATTTGTCATTAACAACCTTCTTTGAGAGTTCCTTCAAATACAATCTTTTCTATCATTTATGAGTACTATAAACTTTTTTTCTGACTGACCCTTCTATAAAACCAATAAAATAATATCAAACTGACAAATGGAAACGCACCATGTTTAATGTTTGATACTCTTCTATTAATTATTGTGCATAAAAAGAATTTGTGAAAGGGCAACCTTATCATATCCAACAAGTTCAGACTCAAGAAAACCATTATCCAAATGTTATTCGCAACAAAAATTAACTGCTCTTAAATTCTAAATTATGCTCAAATACAAGGAAAATTTAAAGAACGAATGAATCCACAGGGTACAGCAAAGAAGAACTTAACAATATGTTGCCTCTATTACTATCTAATTCAGTTCAGATACCAAAATCATTGAGTTGTTTGATGGCTAGAAGGTTTCAGAGAAGGAAAGCAAGCCCAGTTTGTCAAGGAATTATAATTTACATATAGGCTAGTACAAAGAAGATTGTGATGCCCAATGTTAATTAAGAAACTTCTTAAATTCAACGAAATTCATCATTAAGTAGCATTAATTCTTTGTTGATACTAACATCTCGGGCTTATAAGATCTATTACTATGTGTCTGTTGTAGTATATTATTATTTATCAATTATGGCACATTGATTAGAGAGATCTATTAGTACATAAACAAAATTTATGAATTTGATACTAAAATAAATCTTTTACTAAACATTTATATTTCCATAAATTTGTGCTTCTGGTGAAGGTCAGTCTATGTTTAACATTCAATGCTGGAATTAGTAACTGCTAATAAGTTATTAGCTTTAACGGCATTCAATAAGTTACTTACATAGTTTGTAGATGCTGTAAGCAAATTACTTCATAGTCCACGATTACAAAAACTAATAAACAGAGTGCTGCATGTAATATGTAGCTTAAAATGTTAAATGGAGAAAATGTGCATAATATAGACAGGTGTCCAAAACCTAAGGACAGATGATGTTTGTACCTGTATTTGAAAAACAGTTCATGACTGTAGCCAAACATGGACATAGAGATGTGTTGCCAGAATATGAACACATGATATGACAAAAAATGGCTAAAACGAAGTAAAAAGTAAGCTGTACTAAGTTTGCAAAAGTCACAAATTTCCAAAGGACATAGGTGGAGAATGGATGTACGATGCGCTGACAGAGAGCCAGGCGGAGAGACATGTCAGTATGGAATATGGCTACCCAAACTCCAAAGCAGGTAGCACAACATCGTAGCATGGTCCCCTTTTCCAGCACCCATACTTCAGAGCATCCAGCAATCGTCATGTCTCCCCACACCATCACCACACCACTACCTCTGTCCCTTTCCTGCACATTGTCACAATGTACCACTTTAATGACATCTAGAATTTGACGGAGAACTGAAACATCTCATCTGTGAAGAGTGCAGTGGTCCATTGAAGACTTGTCCAATTTCGATGAAGTTGACACTACTGCAAACACGTGCTATGATGAGCTCTGGATAGAGGGATACAGACTACAGGCCTTCGTGCATATAGCCTGCCATGTTGTAGACGTCCCACCATAGTTTGTCAGGATATTCGTATTCCTGTGCTAGAATGGAAAAGACTTGCAAGCTGACCAACCATGGTGCAGCGATTAAGTTCTGCTGCCAGAGCTAAAAATCTGTCTTCATGAGTCGTCATAGAGCGAGGGCGACCTCCTCACATTTGTTGAAACACATATCATTGCATTGAAACGCAGTCCAGAGCCTGAGTACAGCACTATGTGTAATTGCAAACTCCTGGCAACATCAATTAGTCTGCGGCCTTCTTTCAGCTTTCCAATAATTCTTCTCCACATGAAATCATCTAAAGTCCTCCCAGCGAAAGAATGACCTTGGACACCAGATGGGCAATAGTAGAATTTGAATCGATTGTATATGTCAGTGTTTGTGGCGGGAAAGTGTTTGGCTTCTGATAGGTTTGCCTCGCTTGAGAGTCGCCATTGTGAATAGTTTCTCTATACAAACTTCAGTCCTGGAATGATCAAGAGATCATGGGTGTAGTTCAAGGTCAGTCATTCTTTCGCTGGGCGGGGAATAGATGATATTTTTGTGACACACCGAAAATTTCACTTTTGTCGCTTCTTTCCTTCACATCAAACGGTACTTTCAAACCGCTATCATCTACCATGCCAATTTGCCTTTAACTATTTCAGTGCTACCATGTGACCTCTATGTGTATGATTCACAAATTTGCATGTGCACCATACTTATCGTCCACAGGTATGCAAATTCCCATAAGCTGTTTTGTCTTATTTTTTGTGTTTGTAACCATTAGGACTAGTGGTCGTCCTAAGGTTTTGAATGCCTATGTAAGTTTGAAACCTGCCAGAATTGTTAAAAATTATAACAATGAATAACATCAACTTTGCAAATATAGAGAGAAAATCAATAAACAATATTCGTCATAATCCATCTGTAAAGATTAAAATGATTAAAGTTAATCTGATAAATGTCGCACAAAGAGACGGACAGCTGAATATCTAAATTTAATTCTTACCGTACAGATCAGGGGTTCCCATATTTAAAAGGCAAGTCTTCTGAATAATGTCAACAATCACAAGTCCTGTTTCATTCCCATATGCCAATCTAAAAATGTAAAAATTATTCATATAATGTAAAAAAAAAGTAAATAAATAGTTCTTTTCCACTTAGAAATAAAAATAAATAAAAAAATATTTGAAGCTCGACCTTAATTTCATGCAGAATAGTCTACAAGAATAAATTTATCATGCAAAATAATTTTGAATAACAAGTATTCTTGGGCATGATCCAAGATAAAAAGGTTTTCAGTTTTCATAAATATTGAAATCTATTCTATGACAGACCAAAAAGATAATCAAATTCTGTTAGAATAAATTTTTAGCATAGATAAAATAAAATGGATTCTATTTATCGGTACTTACAAGCCATATGAGGAATTAATACCGACACTGGTGATATGTCCTGGTATTTCACCATTGACCCATGGTGTTAAACACACTAAGTCTGGTTGATAGCCCGCAGGTCTTTTCTGAGGTCCTACTTTAACCCTTAATGGGTAATGGTATTCAACAGATGACTAATTTTTATATGCAAGGAAAAAGAAATAAAAGAAAAGCATTAATTTTTATTATTAAAATAGGTGTTTTTGAATTTATCAATCTCACATATTTGCTTGCAAAGCCCTTATTGGGACATTATGTTAAGACAAGGCTGAAAGAGATAGAAGTTATCTACAAATCAGGGATCCTTTGTCAAAGACAGGCCGAGAGAACAAAAGTTGGATCTTCAATGGAAAAATATTCACAAGGAAGAAGTGAATGAAGGAAGCAGAATCTGCTATAATGGCTGCAGCAGCTCCTCATAATAACAATGAAATAATGTTCATAAATCACAAAAATGGTGTGTCATAAAACACTTGATAAGCACAGTCTCTTCATTGCAAGATGACGCTTAATAATTTCATAAAGCACTAAAGTATCATTATGAAATGGGTAATAGAGAAGGAAATGTCAAGTGAAACTGGCAGTGTGAACATTTGTACTAGAGTGAATAGTTACTGAAGACATGATATATATTAAAAGTTACAGATAAGAAGAAAAAAAAACACCAAAGCCAAATTCGGTAGTAATCTGAATGTAGCAAATTGGACAAGAAAATAAGAGAAAGAGGAGAATGAGTTATACCCTGTGTAGTTATTAGAGCCTCATGAGGTGTGGATGAAAGTTAGTGTCATGTTTTTTCAAAAGAAGCTATAAAGAACATGAAGCTGAATTTAGCCAGATAAAGAATACAGATCATTTAGTCAAGGTTCTATCAACAGACACCTAATAACATTTAAAAACATAATGACAGATTTAGGATATAAATAAACTGAGCAAAATTTGTCAGTAAAGAAAGACATTGATAAGAAGTCTGTTGTTGTTTAAGCAACTGTAGTAGAAGCGATTCCTTACCTTGTTTTAAATATACTAACATATTAACGATACAAGACTTGATTACTTTTAAAAATATTTTTTTAATTAAAATTAGTTTGAGGGAGTCATGATATCAGTTAGGAGTAAATCTTAATTTAGAAGTCACGCAAACGTTTATTAAGCAGCTTTGCAAATAAATAAGTATGACAGATTCCGTAAGAATTAGAACCACAATGATAATAAACAAAAAGAGTTTAAGCTACAATTACTCATTATGTTTCTCTAATAATTTATTACAAAAGCAAAACTGAAGAGATCAAATTCATACTTCGTGTGATCCACCAATCTTTGATCTCCTGGCGGCTTCTTCTCCTGTACAACTGGCGGATGTTCCTTGTTGAAAAAAAGGCCTAGGAGGATACTCACATTCAGGAGAACACTCCAATTCATCATCAATTTCATGTTGTATAGGAATCTCTATAAACTGGGGTAAAAAAAAAAAAAAAAAGACATTAATATTATAAAAACAAATAAGACAATTTTAAATCCTAAATTTCCAAGAATACGATTTTATTTACTGAGCAATTTAAATATAAAATTACATTAAAAAAAAAAAAAAAAAACTTGCAGGAAATTTATCCTTAAAATTAGTAAATTTTAAACAGAAATAAATATTGAAATTGCAACTTTATACTAAATTTGCAACCCCTAACACCCTGTGTTAATATTAATAGTACTGATAAAGAGTTGTTTTCAATTTTGCTACAATCATTTACATAACACATTTAACTATATAATATACATATATCTAAAATATAAAATATATCCACACACACAATCGTAGACATGAATGTGGTTGGCTCCCTTCACTGCAAGTTAGAATTAAATGAATTTTAAAGAAAACAAGTAAAAAAATTAATGTGTACGCCGTACACAGGTCACTATGAAGAGAGATCTCAATGTTTGCTGATAACTATTCCTAACTGATGATTACCTAGGATATTACTTAGCTAATGTTAGGTTTCATTTATTGATAAATACTTCAAAACATTTTTCTTTCTGTTTGAAAATGAATTATCATATTTTTCAGAGAAACAAATCTCTTGGTACTTACTGATGTTTCTGTTAAAGATTCTTGCTTACTGAAACGGAAAAGCATAACATGACTACTGGCACCAGCAATACAAAGAATACGGCTTTCAGGACACAGTGAAATATGATGTATGGCGAATGGGTCTTCATCCTGACCATCAAAACTTTTGGATTTTGGTTTTTCAAAGACTTTGGCGGTTTTTAACTTGTACAAAATTTGTAAGGATACTGCACTAGCATCCCAAAATTTTAGAGATCCGTCGGCATGCCTGTCAAGAAATAAGAATTTAAAAAATGAAACAACCGAATCTTCATTTTGATTATTTCTATTATGAATATTTAGTGGGGAAAATATATAGTATAACATTCTTCTTAAACATTTTATCCAAATACTCATTTTAAAAGGCAAAACAATGGTAAGAGTGAGCAAACTTTCAAAATGTAAAATTTCCATCTTCTTGAATATTTCAACTAAAGACAGACTTTCAGGGCATTGATACATTTATAAATATCCAAAAATGCTGGATTTATATTTACTTAATATTTATTAAAAAAAAAAAAAAAAAAACTGTAATCTATGAATAAAGCTTTTATTAATAACTTATCAAATAAAAAAAATAAATAATGCCAGCCTTCAATAACAACAGTTGATTAAAAGAGTTTATTTAATCAACAACTGTCGGGTTTTTTTTTTTTTTCAAAGTGGAAAGCGAGAGATTTCTCTTTCTTAAACACAATCAGGGATCAATCACAATGGCTGCCATCTTCTTGTGGTAATATTTAGCACCTGGAATGTTGTCAGAGAAAAGTTAGCTTTGCTTCTCTGTCTTCAGCTTTCTCTGATTATGAAGCCTTTTATTTCATGGTTGCATCTGTGCTACTATTAATGAAAACTGACAATTAATAGGAATTGGAAGTAACACTTAACAAGTAAAGCCATTGCTGGTAACTGTTACTTTTTTCTTAATCGTTAGTATGTAATTGCTTTTATATAAAAAAGGAACTGTTCAAGATCAATTTCACTTAGGATAACATTATTTTTCATCACTCTATGACAAAAGCATGAACAGTGAATTTCCATCAGTTGCCAGTATATTTGTAATTTTGGCAATGAATGTAGAACAGGAAGAAGGAAAGGAGAAAAAAAAAGAAATTCCTTAAAATAAAACCACAAAAATAAATGTATTATAATAATTACAATACTAAAACATTTGAGATATTTAAGACTGACATGAAATGAAATTGGGCAAGTCTTAATAAATGTGATTTTGTGTTCAAAAGCGGAATCCTAATTTGGCTGTTTCACACTGAGAATAAGAAAGAATCTCCTTTTCAGCCCAAAAATGGACTGCTTTACCATGCCTATTTGGGACGGACAGTTTTGATAACAAAAATAAAAATAAAATAGCATCAGAGTAGAAGAACTTAAGCAAAATTTAAAATTTACATATAAATTTACAACACTTCACGATAGTCATTTAGGATATTATTTATTTATATGATACTTATAATAACAGTTAAGGTATAATTATTGGGGCATGTAGAAATAAAGTTCATAACAGTATATGTTTTAATCTGTTTTGGTTTTTCTACTCTAAATTCTTATGTTTCCAGTTTTATAAAACTTCATATAATGAATACATCTAAAATTTTACCTATATCTAACTTCCAAACAAAAAATTCAATTTTTTAAGGTTTAAACAAATCTGAAATTGCCGAATTATCAAATTTATCAGTAAATTTTTACATCAATAAAATCACAAAATCAAGGAATTTTTATTTTTATTTTTTATAACTTTTCTTAAGACTTGAATCCCGGAGCCAGCATGGATATAACTTTCTTCTTCAGGTGTAACGTGAGCTGCCTCCAACCCTTGGGCAATGATTCTTCAGCTAAATAGTTCACAGTTCTTGCCCCTTGTCGAGGCCAATAGTTGGAGAAAAAAAGAAAATAATAAGACTTAATGGCTTTTTATTTCAATCCCAATCACTGGTTAATAGCTAAGGCTATATTGGCATTTTTTTTATACTAGCGATCAAAAATATATTGTTACCAAATGAAATTTTCAGTTATCTAGAATTTTTATTGATTTTAAATATATATGCAGGGTGATTCAAAAATCCCTATACAAACTTTAAAGGTAGGCCAGGAATACAAAAACAAACCATATTCATAGTGGAACATGTGTCTACAAACATCACTTGAATGTGTTAGAAGGTACACTAAGATTCAGAAATAAAAGACAACATGTTTATTAGCCATATGTTTACAATATGGCGGAAGGTGTACACTTACTGGTTCGCAGTAGGTTCTCGAAGTTCCTTTCATCAACAATCTCTGGTGCAAACACGCAAACATTTGATGATTGGGCACACGTCTGTTGGAAACTGTTCACGATACAATCTTACAGCAACTTGTTCTCTTCCATTCACAGTCCCATAGGCTAGGTGCATATCTACCCTCTCAGCATTAGTGAAGCGATACATCCTACTCGTACAAAGTCAACGTCTCAAATGACAATGGCTCACACTGCCCAACTAATGTACTGTCAAATAGCACCAGCTAACACATTTGGGTGGCATTTGCAGTCATACGTTCCACTATGAATTATTCAATCGGTTTGTTCTTGTATTCCAGACCTACCTTTAAAGTTTGTACAGGGAATTTTGAATCGCCATATATATAAGTAGGCCCAAATATCAAAACATTCATTATCACCTTTGACTGTTCAACTATGGCAATCTCAATTTTACTAGATTACTAATTTAGAACATAAATTTATAAATAATATAAATCTTTTAAAATGTAAAAATATGATTACTTACATTAGTAAAGAAAAAATGCCAGACTACTTCCTGAAAACAACAGAGTTAAAAAGCTTAACGTATGTAAAATGCAAAGAAGCATTATACCTGAAGAAGATTGCCATAAAAGGCAGTGGAAACATTTTTAGATTTGCTCTTTTTAATTTGTGTGTTTCGTTTTAAAGTTTGATCAACAAACAGTTGTTGTAAGAAAGCTTTATATAGCATCACTGTTACCTTTCTTCAGCTGAAGGCCGCGCGGTTGGCGTTGTCGCTAAGACATTGGCCTCTCACCTCTGAGTA
>JAFIDM010010028.1:45551089-45590661 GCA_023159025.1 Thereuonema tuberculata | reverse complement strand
TATATATATATATATATATATATATTATACATATGACCATAAAGTAAACTATTATCGGAATTTATTCTGCAAATTTAAAGAAATAAAATGCCACAGAGGAAAATTCATATAAGAATTACAACTAACAATGAGGCTGTAATAAGCCTTCACATGATTTCGAAGCTGTTTTCTTAATAAAACTCTATTGTTTTCAAGCAGCAGTCTGGAGATTCATATTTCTTAGTAATATAAGGATTAGGCCCATCCCTACTTATCATATTCCTCAGAATGGCCTCATTTCCTCCATTTACAAAGATTCAAATTAACTAACATTTCAAAATCAAAAACATACGAAACAAAACAAAATTATAAATGCAGCATTTTTGCAGTGTTTACAATTGTCTTTTGTTTTCTACTTCACTGTGGGCAAAAATTACAAAATAAGTTTTTCTTTAATTCTCATGAGCAATATTGTAAGGACTGCTAACGACAAACAATGTTATTGTGGGGGAGAGAATTGATCAATTCTCTGGGAACACATAGGTATTGCTAACATCAAGTATCATCAAAAAATTACTTTTGAATTCAATGTAACTATTTCAGGGTGAAATTACTTTGGTTTTAACTGAAGATAAATATTTTTTGTTGTCCATTGCTTCTGAAAATTTTTCAGCAGAATTTCAATTAATTATAGAATTTAGTACCAAGTGATCATCTGTAAAGCGGCAACAATATATTGGCTTCATGATAATCATTTCTAAGAATGATGTAGAGGTTTCATAAAATGAAGTTAAAAGTAACTTGTTTTTAAATTAGAAAATCTATCACTGCTCATTAGATTTCATAAATGGATTTAAGAATACGAGTTTTCACATATTTTTTTTTTTTACTTTGAAGAAATACATCTCTTACAAACTGTGACAAAAAAAATAAATACAATGAAGTAACAATTTGGATGAAGAGAACTGGCATTGATTCAAATTTCACAGTAAAAAAAAAAAAAATTAAAAACAACAACAACAAAAAACAAACCAAATCTTTACTGAACAGCAGCAGCATTACTGTTACATTATTAGTACTGTAATGGTAATAATTTATACGAGTGAAACAAGTCTCTCCATTCCAACTAGATCACATTTTGTGAAGTGTTTTATTCAAAATCTATAGTAGCTAGAATCTATAGTAGAAATCCATTTAGAAGTGCAATATCATATTTTCAATACTTAAAACTGTAAATTTTATAAGAATAATTTGCTTTTAAAAACTTGGAAAAAGCCACTTTTTCTCCATTTTTATTTTAATTACTGAATTCACCTTTTCCTTCTTCAATTTTATTGAAGACCATTATGATTGGTCTAGACTTCACCCCACCCCCCGATTCTACTTAACTCAACCATTTATCATTGGTCTAGATTTGCACCTGACACCCTGGCACAACGTTCGACTTTTAGAATAGTAAAAAGTTTCACTATTCTAAATTATTACCATTACAGTACTAATAACGTGAGAATAATGCTGCTGCTGTTCGGTAAAGATTTGGTTTGTTTTTTGTTGTTTCTTTTACTGTGAAATTTGAATCAATGCCAGTTCTCTTCATCCATAGTACTTACAAAGTTTCATTTAAATTGAATGCTTCCTTTATTGCATTTAATTTTTTTTATCACAGTTTGTAAGAGGCATTTCTTCAAAGTAAAAAAAAAATGTGTGAAAACTTCTATTCTTAAATGCATTTATAAAAATCTAAAGAGCAGTGATAGATTTTCTAATTTAAACCAATGTTCTAATAAATTTTCTAATTTTCTAATTTGACCAATGTTCGACATTGGTTTAAAGTGCTTTAAAAATTGCATGTTCTCCCTTGGATGTTTGAAGAAGATCGCTGTAAGGGCAGTCAAAACTAGTCCCGCCACTAGATTTTTACTAAAGTCTGTGTGTCTTGAGATTGTCTTTGAAGTATATTATTCGTACTGTGTTGAACAGTCTCTGGCTGATATGTATGCTGATATATGGTGTGATATATGAAGGAAATTAAGTCCTAATGTTGTTTTATGGCAGATTATGCCAAGCTTGCTGCAACTACTGCTTCAAATACTGAATGTTTGATGATGGATGTAGTTGACGCCATAGCATGTCCCAGAAATGCTCAATGGGGGACAAGTCTGAAGACCAGGCTCATCAAGGAAGGGTTTAAACTTAGCAATGCTTCATGTACAAAATGTTTGATGTTAGAAAATTGCTCCTGGCAGACGTGACACAAAGAGCAAAACAAAGGCTTGCAAGATCTCCTGCATGTATCGCTCTGTATTTAAAGTTCTTCGAATCATTATGAAAGTGGATCTGCTATCATAAGAAATAGCTCCCCACACCATTACAACAGCTGTAATGGCTGTGTATTGCTCAACAATTTGAGAGCTCCCAGTCCTTCTCGATATGCAATGGCCATCTGTTGCAAGGCAGAAACAGGACTCGCCATTAAACAATATTCTCTCATTTATAACCATTGTAACTATTCGAGAGTAGATCGTGTCTCTCAGGCATGGCATAACTCTACACGGAGCCTCCACTGCTGCATTGTTAAAAGCAGGTCTCATAATGGGCGACAGGAATGGTGCAATTCCTCCAGCAATAAAATACCCAATGCTGTAAAAGAGATGAAGCATCTTTGGTTGGTGGAGTGTGAAACTGTTGGAGCAGATAGAGCTTAACTTACAACAAACCAATAGTCTCCAGCAGTGGTATTGGTGGGCCGACCAGAGCCTTGGTGAAGTGAATGAGTGCCCGCATTATACCATCAATTCTAGCACCTTCCCACAGAAAAATATGGAGTGATTCGTCTGCATAACCAGCCATCTTCTTACAATCCCGCAATGCACCTCTCTGGAAGTTCTACAATTGCCCATAGGGTCTTCAAAAAGTGTTGTCGAGGCATTTCTGATTGTATACTGATGTGAATGCAACAGTTCACGGACCAGAATGTATATATTAAGATTCTGAAGGCAGTTAAATGGATCAGAAGATGGACATTTCTACTGAGTCGTGAAGGTTTCTTGATGATTAATCATTTGCATATCTAATGAGAAAGGACTTGAATAAAGAGATGTATACAAATCGGATGCTTCCTTCATGGTGCTTCAATTTTTTTTTTTTTTTTTTATATCAAGAGGGTATTTTTGAAAAGAGGTTAATCTATAAACTGGATATGTAGCAGGGTTATGTTATATTCATGTTAAACAATGCAGAATGAACGCAGGTAGAATTTAGAATCATTCGTGAAAACCCAATTTATTTGTGGAGACTTAAGTTCTACATGTCAAGTCTTAGCTAACATAGAAAAGACACGACACCATTAGATTGTTTTATGTAAGAAATTCAGTCAGCTTATCCTCTTTGGCTGGATTCCAATTCCACACATATACTGTGTGGGAAGTAAGAAAATAAATTCAAGAAGGCTGTTGCACTTAAAATATGTTTTTCAAACTGACTTAGATATTTTAAAATCAAAGAGTTCTTCACTCCTTATTAAGAGGTTTCAGATCTCAATTCTTATCTCTATATTGTTTTTCACGAAATTTAATGTCTTTAGAAGGAGACTTTCAGACCATAAGCATACCTCTTTTCAGAGGACTATTCCAAGCCCTTAAGTTAGTAGTCTGGGAATCCAAGATCTGTAGACTGATATTCAAGTCTTTTAGACTTTAAGGAGAACCTCAAAGACAAATGGACCTCAAAGACCCCTTAAAGTTTGACAAATGGTTTTCTATCTCTTCTGATGTTTTTTTTCTTCTAATTTTAATAACATGATTGTGCATACTCACACCAATGCTGATGAACTATAATTTTGTAATTAGCCAGGATGTGAATCCTTTTTGGATCTTGAAAACAGTTCATAATATACTTAAGACTCTGGCTTAAAGAGGGTCTTCAGAGCTAGTCCTAATGATACAGTGGTTGTCAATTTTCTAAGGAAATACAAGATAGGAAGAACTTATGTTTTTAATCTATTCTAGCAAGATCTGAAACTTTCTATGGTACCTACAGTATGCTGAGGAAAGACTGGATTATTATAAATTTAAATTTGCTCTATTCTGAGGACTTATATGATTTACAAAATGAGTGCAGGAATATACAATCTTAATTTTTAATTTTCTATACGGATCTTAAACCAAGTTGAAGTTTCTGATGATTCAAGTTTATGCTACTGAAAATATCAACTGTTAGAAGAACTTTTATCTCCTCTGCTAATCCAGTGGCTTTGAAAGCTGTGTATTCTAAAATTACATCTCTGTAGCTAATACAGAAGATATTTTGATCTGTTTGGCTAAAACTTATCTGAGCTAAGCTGGGTTCCAGGACACAAGTAATGCCAAGCATATAGCTCTCGTTGGCCAAGGACTAGATGATCAAGGACCTTTCCATGGCTTTTCTAATATGGTAAAAAATCTTTATTGGAAAATATTCAAACAGACTTCTAAAATCATTCAGCTGTCTCAAGTCGTTATTTATATCCTTGCTTAATTCTTGTTTTTCCATGCCTCTTAATTAGTCTAATTAAAAAACATAGTAAAAATGATCACAAGATGGTTACAGATCTTTGCCGTTTGAGAATAAATTTAAATTTCCTTGAATTTATTCAATGTGGCACTTGTCATAAATGTGGAACAGATCTTGAACTCTTGGAGCATATTTTGTGTTTGTGTCCTGCTTTAGTAAGACTTGGGTGGGAGATTTCTTGTTCAATTTTGTAAAGACCAGTGATAGCAAATTTCATTATTATGCAATGGCTTATTTAAGCATCCAGAAGTATTTCAAACTGATTATTTCCTGAGCCTTAATTATTATTAAAATGAATACTAATTATAAGGGCAAAATGCAATCTCAGCATCATCAATAAAATTTAACATGTCCATTGAATAAAGAATGATGACTGTTCAACAATTTCAGTGATAGGCTAAATAGCATGCATTATTAGGTAGTTTTTGTAGTATGCTCATTTCAGATTTAGTTAAGAAAAGGCTTTTTGCATATTCTAGAAAGATACTTGCATAAAACTTTTTTCATTTTAAAAGTTTGCACATCATATGTCATTTCTTACCAAAATTTATAATCTTATAGTTTTGTATTAACTTTCACATTCAAGATTTAAAAAAAGAAATATATATATAAAGACAAAAACAATTTCTTTGTTTGAATCAAAGAAATGATTCATTTAATACCTACCCAGTGATGATCACCTCTGCATAACTGCAACTTGTCAATGACCATGCCCCACCATTTATTGGCCATTCCTTTTCACTGAATCCTGACCGTTTAAAACTTTTCGATCCAACTGAGTACAATGCAGGAATTAAATCTGCAGGACAGACTGCCAGATAAAAGCAGCAAGTAACAGCAGACTCATGCAGGTCCATCGGATAAGGGTTTTCAAAGCAGGAGTACCTAAGGAACATTGAAAAATTAAAACTGGTTTTAATAACTCCAAGGCACATCATTACTTGTAAAAATTAAATAAAAAAATGAAAATAACATAAATTTAATGTCTTTCAAAGAACTAAGTTATATTAAAAACATCAAATAAATTACATAAACCAATTAATTAGCTTGGAAAACCAAAATTAAAGTTACATTAAGAATGAAGATAAAGGAAAAAAAGATACTTTAATTTAAAATAAATTTTTATTATTTTGTCTATTAATAAATCAACAACAGCCTTTATTTTCTGCATAGTCTTTATAGTATGCAATAATTTATATTCGACAATAAAAATTTAATAGCACATCTTTGTTAATCACATTGGTCAAAGTCTTCAATTACTTATTAAAATCATTAAATTCTGCTTAACATCTTAAGTTCTCATGGGAAGCAGATTGAGAAGTTATTCACAATTAATAAAACAACTTTAATGTTCAAAAATCCCATTGTATTGATAATCTGAACAGTAAGAAACACTGTGAGGAAATGGAAAGGGAGTAAAAATGATTGCTGAACAAAAAGAATGAATTTTGTTTATCCAAAAATAAAATGCACTTACAAAAAATAACAGCTGGAAAAAGCCCCATCATTTTCAAATTTTGCTCAACTTCATTTTCCAAGACATTAATAAAACTTTAAACAAAAAAAATACTTATTAATAAAACCATGAATATCTTGTAATTTCCTTGGAAGAGAGATCATGTAGATATCAGTGTTAAGTTTTTATGTAGTTTTTGTTTGTAATCTAAGCTGTCAAGAAAATCATCATGGCCCTCCATGCCTAGTTTTTTTTAATAAACTTCGTTTTTTTTTTCTTTATATATATATTGACTTGTGCACATTAAGTTTTGTATTTCTTATTAAAGAGATTATAAAGCTTGCAATTCACATTATATCAAAACGAAATCTTGATAAATAAATATGTTAAGTTCCACTATCAACAACTTTTTCATCATTCCTTTTTCAAGCCAACATTTCACAATCAACATATATATTTAGACTCTTTTTTAAAGAAAGCTCAAATTAAAAAAAAAAATAAATAAATAAATGAAATCTTTGGACAAGCACTGATTGTCTCTCTGACCTTCCCGTCATCTTCTTTAGATTGGCTCCAACTTGGTTTGCTTATCCATATTTAAAAATATAGTTTGTTTGTTTTTAGAATAAGGAATTATAGCTTTCAGTGTAGCACGAAAATAATTTCTACAGCAGAACAAAAGATGCAAGCCTCTGTTAAGTTGGTCTTTGGGCCAAATGAGAAAAGGTTGCCGACAAATGGCGAAGTACCACACTAGTGTAAATACAATAAAAACTCGATTAACCGTCACCTTCGGGACCAGGACTGTGAAGGTTAACCGAATAGACGGATAACAGAAATTTTACAATAAACATGTAAAGTAACGAAATTTCAATGCTGGTTTGGGACGAAAGGCAAACAATAAATTAATACAAAGAAAAATCTATCAGTAACAAATAGATATCGTCAATCACCAAACAAATAATAATAATAAAACAGAAACATAAAACAATACTAGATAATAAGGTTTATTTGTTAAAGCTGTAATCAGTCATCTTCTTCTGTTTCTTCGAGGCTCGAGCTTTTTTCGTGGCAATGTCCTGTATTTTACGGAGAAGTAGGTTTTGCGAACGATGACGGATAACAGAGTGTGACGGTTAAAAGAGGGACGGTTAATCGAGTTTTCACTGTAATAATATTCAGGTGAGCTTGCAAATTTGCCCCAAAACACTCTAGAAAACTTTCCAATAGCCTGTTGTCTCTCAGTGACATCGATGTCATTTACAAAAGCAAGGGAAACTTCTAGGGGCTAATCTCATTTTGTTCTCAATCAATCCACTTATACAAACAGAGTGATAAAGGAATTGATTTTGCTGCTTCAAGATCAAAAGGGCATCCCGACTCCAATATTTGCCTATTTCTGCCACCACTTTTTATATAATTTTTTTTCTCGAAGCTAAATATGCTGGTACTTGCTGCCATACTTGCTTGAACAGTATATTTAGATATGGCAGTAAGCACTTTTCAAGCGACTTGCATAAGTTTGCAAGAATGGGTAAAGCAGCATTCAATGCTACTGATAGAGGAATGTAGCTATGAGCCCAACTGTTTCTGAAATTATTTTTGTAGATAGCAGATGAATTGTACAAAAAAAAATACAGTGAATGCAACAAGTTTGTTCATAGTTTTGACATTGAAAATCATTCCTTAAGGTTTTAGCATCAGTTCATGATTTAATCCATCATGTAACGAATTGGAATCAGGACCTAAATTTTTTGTCTCTTCTAAGCTAGTCTTCACCGTTTCATCCTAGAATTAGATTTTCACAATTACAAAATTATGAGTGTGAATTTTTGAATGAAACAAAGTAACAAAGATGGCAAGGTCTCTGCTTTCTTTCGACCAGAACTTCTCAATAAGGTTGTTTCCGAGAGGGAAACAGATTTCCTTGGTGGAACAAATGCACCAATTGGTTCCATACAAGAGAATTCTGAAAAAGAAGCCAGTCTGTGATGGCCCCTGTCCCCAAAGGGTCTCGAAACTCCAGGCTGAGAGGAATAACAGCTCACAGGTCCAGGCTTCTATGATGCATTTGGATGACCAGGGCATTATCAGAGTGAAAGGAACTGTCTAAGAATATATCCCATTAATTTCAAGTTTCATACTTTTTTACATTTTTCTCTCTCTTTAGGTAGATCTTTTGGTCATAATGAGCAAGCTCTACATAGTAATATTCTATAGAAATCTGATTCGAGCATAAATGAAGTCAGACAGTGAAACATACTTCTTAAAAATAAGCATTGAAGATAAATGAAACACTAATTCTTTACTCTCCTTCTTTAATTTGTCTTAAAATAGATTAGATTGTGTGATAAATGCAGAAACAGTTTCTTACATGCCTAACACTGCAGCCACAAAGGCCTGTTGTATTTTCTACAATTTGTCTTACTATAACAAGTGAAAGTCGTTCCGACACAGCCTTGTGGTCAAGGAGGCTGGCCTCCCATGAGGCAGATGTCGGAATCTCGATTTGAATCCAGGTGTTGGCATGGATGTTTATTTCCTTTCCTGTATTTGTCTGCTTCTTCATCTTTCCCTTCAGATCGGAAGCCATTCCATCATGGATTCACGGAAGGCAATGGGAAACCATCTAAGTATCTATTCCCCAGGATTTTATGAATCCTTCTGGGAGTTTACCATGATGGGAACTCAAAGAGAATCATACGACGCATACCTCCAGATCGGAGATCGCACTTAGAGGACAATGAGAGAAAATGAAAACATTAAATGATTTTATTCTATTCTGAAAAGCAGTGTAATATAAGCAGAACAAAGCCGATTTCCAAGGACTAAATCCTACAAGTGTTCAGCTGCACATGTTGGATTGTATTCAAGTCTTTACATATAGAATAAACACAGTATTCAGTAGTTTGTGAATAATCTAATTTCTTGTTTTATATATGATCCCCAATGGCTATAATAAATCTCAATTCAAGGTTCTAATGATTACTATCCTTGTTTGAAATTTTAGTCCTAATGAACTCTTCACTTATTTTTTTAAAATGCCATCCACAATAATCATAGAGCAAATTTTACAAGATATTTCAGCTTTAAAATTTATCTCTATACATTTAATACTTTTATGATAGGTAGATAGCAAGACAGATAAATATGCTTATTTATTCTTTACATTAATGTAACTACACGCTTGTGCTTTTGGTTTGAAAAAAATTTCCCGAATCAAGTAATACTTGTCTTTTTTTTCAAAATTAAAAAATAATAAGCATTGTTTTTATAATTATTGTCTGTGGGATTGCAAGTTTTAAATAATCAAAGTGAAATAACTCTTATTCTTTGTATTTAAATATGAAATCATTTACTTCCTCTTTGTTATTAAATGTGTCAATAAAAAATATTTACTTTTGTCAACATAAAAGAGTGAATTTCTCAATTTCTCAGAAAGCATAGAACTGCTTCTATTCCCCAATGCTTTCCTGAAAACTGTTTCATATATTCACATAAAAAGAAAAAGAAAAAAGATGGCTTACAGATATGAGATAGCACGATAGTTTCAAATGAGTTTTATCTTCCGTGTAAGTCATTACATATGATAAAAATTATTGGAAGATTTTCAAAAATACAGTATCAATTTCAAAAACCTCCAATACAAATGACTTATTGGGTTTTAAAGTCTTGTAATTTCCAAGCTATAGATTGCATTTGTTTATACTAATTATGTAGCAAATGACAACATCTCAAATTTTAAAATTTGCATGTGCAGTCTTCCTTGTGACAGACCAGGTGGCAGCACAAGCTTCAATTGCAAAATGGCGATTATACAGAAGAAAGCGTTTTGTGTTTTGAAGTGGGAAGTGTTTATCCACTGTTACCGTGCAACGTGCGTCTTGAAGACAGTATGAAATAGAACTGCCAGGTCTGTCTCAAAAACAAAGGTGTACAGATCCTTTTTTTTTTTCATTGAGAACACTGGCAGGTATTTCAAATCTTGATATGTTGCAGTTGTGTTTTTTCCGCAAATGAAAGACAAGTCCTGCAACTTCATATTCCACCAAGATGGGACTCCACCTCATTGGCATGCTGAAGTGCATCGATACCTGAACAAGGACCTACCACATCACTAGACTTGACAATGTGCAGAGGTTGACTTGGCACTGTTCAGATGGCAGCCCAGGTCTCCCGACCTTACGCCTGTGATTTATTTTTTTCCTTTGGGGCCATTTGAAAGACTGTTTACATGCCATAACATTGAATGAGCTCCTGGGACTGCATTGCATTACTGCTGCTTTGATGACCATCAAAAGGGGAATTCTACAACGTATGTGGGCCGAACTAGACTATCGCATAGACATGTGTCATGGGGGAGGGGGGGAGATAACACATCGAACATTTGTAGTGTTATGACTACAACTTGGACAATTTCCTTTTTTTTTTTCGTATAACATTCATTATTTTACGTGCAATACTTTGTGAACTACATTTTTTTTAAACCCCACAAATCATCTGTAATAACCCTGTCTTATCATTCCATTTCATTCTATAAAAAGGCTGCAACAGTTGCTATTGTCCAAACTAACAAGTATCTAAAAAGAGAATGTACAATTTCTAACAAAATTTAAACAGTAAGCTTAAAATTGAATTTGATTGATTCCAATGATAAATTGTTAATATTTTTAAGGACGGCGAGTGTTACCCAGTTTCCTTCTTGCCTATTATCCATCCCCTCCCTTCTCTTATATCTATTTTTCAAAAGTAAAATCATCTGAAACATACCCAGATGTAGTTAGGTCCACTACTACCAAATCATTATGTAAAAGTACAACGATGGCATGTGGATTCTGATAATCTAAAAAGAAAAAGGAATTAGATGTTTTCTGACAGAATGCAAAATTAATTAGAATCTTTATTTAATAATAATTCATAATTCTAACTTTTATTAAGAAATACATTAACCACCATTTTTTTTTTTTTTTTTTGTATTCTTTTCAATAGATAATTGAAAAGAATACAATCGCTAATTATTCTTGTTCATCTTGGATTGTTTGAAATTATTGCACCTTCCTATTTTAAACTTTCAATATTCAGAAAATTATGATACTTTTATTCTGAATAAACAGTTTCAAATTGAATGCAATTTAATTACAAAACTAACAATAAAAATATTAAATAAAGTTTAAGAATGCTCTTAAAATTTTATTTATCTCTTCAACAGCTACTACATAGCATAAAACTACAATTATGTAAAAAAAATTACAATTATAATGCTGTTGTTAACAGAAATTTCTAAGATTGAAGGATTTTTTTTTTTCATTTAGATCTAAAATAATGATCTAAGGGTTTGTGGCTGTATTATTTTCTGGTTTAATCAAAACCTTAAAATCTATGAGAAATATTCCAAAACACAACTTAAACATTTTTTTAAAGTTCACAGAGTAATTTATTTATTTATTTTTTACTTTTTCGTTCATTAAAAGAAACTTATTTTCAGCATTTAAAACATTTAAAACTTTCTCAATTTTTTTTTTTTTTTTTTCACTGGCTTCTGTACTAAGAGAAACTTAAAAGATCATTGAAAGAAAACAAAACACAGGAAGGATATATTAAAACATATTTAACATGCAACCTTAAAAGATCTGTTTCACAATAACTAATTAATCACATAATGAAATTTCTTGTAATTACAGAATACTGCAACCAGAATATAGTTATTTTGAATTAGATCAACTATTCCAATAACTTCAACATAAACTGTGAACTTTAAAACTTACCACTCTGCCATGGTGTTTCACATAGAGATATGAAATCTACAACATTGTGTTCCATTTCGAGCACTGTTGTTGTTTTTCCGTGGATAACAGTAATGCAAGGTGTGCGTCCAGCTCGATCATACGTCAATCCACCAGAAAAAATTATAAAGCTATCTCTGAAAAAATTTGAGAAAAAATCTATTTAATTTATAAATCTCTGAATAATTAAAAAAAAATGTTTTTAAAATACAAATTTAATTTTCTAATCTAAAATATCAATAAATGACTGTAAGTTCAGCGATCTTAAAAGAAAAAGTATATTTATTTACTCCTAATAACGCCTAATTTCAATCCATACTAAATTTCAAGTTTAGTTTAAATATATTGGGTTAACAGATAGACCAAAAAATGCAATCTCCAATTACATATGCATCATGATACGCAACAAAATTAAAAAAAAAAAAAATGAAATTTACTCTTTTATTAAACAATTAAACAAGTAAAACTAAAACTTAAAATGCAAAAAGAAAGCCCCGCTTTTATTCTCATATTTGATTGCAATTTCTTGGATTTCTTGTTTTTCTCAGCAGATGCACAATCCATTACATGCAGAATTCTCATATTAGATTGCTGTGGAGTTTTGTTAACACAGTTCCTCGGTAACTGCTAAAGATTTCAATCAGTCCATTTCATTTGTCATATCAAATTGTTGTTTTCCACTCACAAAACCACAGAATTCCTGTAGGATTTCTGGAAACTGCACTCATTACGAAAAGTTCTACAGTTAATATTTATTTCTTAATATTTGAGTACCTTTTCCCTTCAATTTAAATTACAACTTTCACTTTAATATGTATTTTATTTTCCACTGTCTGATTGCTGATTTATTCTACATTTTCTGTTATTTGAGTTTTTCTTTAATAGTAAATAAGGATAATTGGAACTTGTATAATAATGTCCAAATCACATGATCATAGTTTTCGTCATTGTTTTGATCGTTGACAATATCAATTGAAGCTCTTTGATTGTGTGAGTTTCTTCTGTCATCATTTTCATCAAAGGTTTCATCATGAAAGTCTTTAGAACTTGCTCTAAAAGCTTTTCAATGATGAAACTGGTGATGAAAATGAAGACAGAGGAGAAGAGCTTCAATTATTGTGTCAATGACTGAAAAACAATAACAAAAACTATGATTGTGTGATTTGGATATAAGTAACTGTATCATCATATAGGTTATCCACCCTCTCTTTGTATGCTTCTCTATTTTTGATTACCAATTTTTGGAAGAAAAAAAATATGTGCAGATTAATCAAATATATATACGCATTATTTTTTGTGCCTACCACAATCAAGAATTTACAAAGAACTAAAAGTCCAATTAGAAACATTTAAGTTTCCCCAGATATACTAATATTGCAAGTCGCATCATGTTGCCTAATAGATCACAAAGAACATATTTCTAAAAAAGTCAGAAATCATAGCAAACCTCTATGATGATGTAAACTATCAGAGAATGGATATGAAATTATTGTCACTGAATGAAGAGGTTTAGATATAAATTTAATTTAATTTGAAGTTTAATTGGATTGACAATAAGAATTAAAGACAAATGAAAGAAGACTTAAGTCAAGAATAAATTGAAATGATGCTGCGATAATGATGAAGCATTAATGAACCTCAACTATAATATATATTATGCAATGTTTTTTAACAGTAAATAGATCAAGAAATCCATGAACACAAAAAACAAAGTGTAGAATAGGATCCTGGAAATCTGCTAAAAAATTATAAAAATAAAGTTTTAATATTAATCTTTATCCTTGAGCAAAGAAAATCAATATGGGAGGTGACATTCCAAATAGCAAAAATGTCAGAAACACCAGAATCAAGAATTTGCATACATAAGTGGCTCAAAATTACGATACAAGTTGATTTGGAAGTCTAGGAAGGTGCTTGATTAATATTTTTTTGTTTTGTTTAGATAAGAGACGGACTTCAAGTATCTTCTTGGTTGTTCATTAATGACACTGCAGTTATGTTGCTGTAAAGGGAATAACATGGTATACTTGATAATAATGCCAGGCTTGATGAATTACAAATAGAATCTTTCCAAACATCAGCAAAGGAAGCTATGAATTTGAAAGATATTATACTGAAAATTCAAGAACCATTGAAAAACAAACAAACAAAAAAACACTAGGATGGAGGTAACACTAGGATTTGTAAGTGCATTCTCTTTCATAATGCTTGAGAACTTAGTAAAGAATTTTCAGGAGTTTTGAAAGATTTAAATAGAATATCAAGTGTCTTGTAAACTTGAAAAGTTTAGAAGAGTGAAGTTTCTCAGAAAAGAGTACCAAAAAACTAAAGGCTTACTAAAATTCCAAGTGGGATTTCGCTGTAATCTTAAGGTATGCATCCTGAAAATTAACATATTGACCAACCATGTGCTGTACAGAGTTAAATGGAAAAAATATTAAGCTTTCAGTCTGGAATTATATCAATGGCTAGAATGACTGAATGGTGAAAAACTGTGTAATGATGATGAGATATCAGTTTTTTTTATTTGTTTTTCCTTAATCAGGACAAACTAACTATAATAATAAAAGTAACCTAATAAAATGATGGAAAATCCAGGAAAAATAATGGAGGCATTGAGATAGATAAACTTAAAGATAAACCAATAATGGCCGTAATATTTTTTTACCTCTTTTCTTTGCAAGTAATTTTCAGAACCACTTCAATAAAGGTAATATTATTTCAGATATCCCTGAAAAGGGGTAATGAGAGATTACCTTTGAATACATATTACAAGACCAGATACATGGATGTAAAATAGTTAACTACTTAACAGCACCAAGTCACACCAAACTATTTAGTAAAACAAGAACAGTTGCATTGTATCATAAACTAATCCAGGCTGCTGAATTCTGGAAACCAGGAGAGATAATATCCGGAATGAGAAGATTCGTCAAGAGATCCAAATAAGAGAATCTTTGGATGAAACCATGGCCAGTTCCAGAATAAGATGGTATGGCCATGTAATGAGAATGGATCCATCCAGAGTAGCCAAAGAATGGCTGCTGAAAACTGTGGACGGCAAAAGACCTAGAGGCCGACCTAGGAGAAGATGGTCCGATCAACTGAAACAAGATCTGGAGCCAAGTTCAGGAGGAAGAGTGGTATCCGAGTAGTCATAGATGGAGAGCGCTCTTGCACCACACACGGAAAACTGGAGACAGTTGAACGATGATGATGATGATGATGATGACGTAGTATACTTTGATGTATTTGCTTTTATAATCTTACAACATGCTATGGTGATCCAGACTCAGAATTATCATAAACTAGTGACAACATTAATCCCTTATGAGATCAGATGTTTTTAAAAAACATTGTTATTGGCAGTTAACACTTTGTATTTAACCTTAGTCAATATTAATGCTACCAACTTTTATGTATAAAAGAAATAAGTTAACAGTTTGTATTTAACCTTAGTCAATATTTATGCTACCAACTTTCATGTATAAAAGAAATACTGATAAATAAGTTTTCAATGATAAATTACATAAAAGAACAAAGAAATGGCTTATCATTATCAATGAATTTTTTAAATAAGAAATTTCTGACATATCTTTCTTTTTTTTTTATAAACAAAACTGCAATAATACTAACCCGGCTCGATGAGATTTCCACTCGACCTTATTGATGGGCTTACATGGTTCTAGCTTTCCATCCTTTTGAGTCTTAGCTAAAACAAAACAAACAAACAGATTAAACTGCCTTCTTTTTAAGAATTTTGTAAATATTATAAAATATAACTGATTCATGCATTGAAAATTTATGCAAATCAGGAAAATATTTAAATATCTGAATCAGGAAAAAGTTTAATGAAATTCTATACGAAACAATAGTAATTTTCACTAGATTTTTAAAAAGACGAGGCACCATCCACTTCCATTTCAGAATCTAACTGAAGTTTTATACTTTGCCAAATTTAAATAACTTTATCATGTGAATTTAAAGCCAAAAACTAGTAGCTGAGTGCACCAAACCTCAATTAACTTTGACGGCTGCAATGTGGACGTAGCTAAAATTAGTGGGGGTGCTGTTTCAGAAAAATTTTAGCCTTTGTTTTAAAATTGTGTGAAAGGAAACAAACATGTATAAAAAGAAAATTTATTCAGAAACTTGATAAATTTCTTTTTATACATGTTTGTTTCCTTTCACACAATTTTAAAACAAAGGCTAAAATTTTCCTGGAGCAGCACCTCCCACTAATTTTAGCTACGTCCACAATGCAGCCGTCAAAGTAAATTGAGGTTTGGTACACTCGGCCATAAGTCACCCAAAGTTATAAAAGTTGCCAGCATACACAAAGAAAATTTAATCCATCAAGGAGGTTAAAACCTACACATGCCTAATATTTACACCAAAATTTTATTCCAGCGTACAACTGGTCTCAGGCAAAGGGTATCTTTTCAACAGTAAAGAGCATTTTCTCTCTCTTTTTACTAACCAAAAAAATACTAACGAAAATATGCTCAAAAGAACAAGGAAACTTAACTTACCATGTGGATATAAGACACTGATAGGTTTTGGGGAGGCCCTAATGCTCCAAGTTGTTAAACTTCCATCAGAGTGACTGCACATAAACTGCTTTCCTTCATGGTGCCACGATATGGATTTCAATGGCTAAAATATTCAAAATTAAAATTTGATATAATAAAATTTCTTTAAAATTAATTTTATTAATATTCAAGTGTTACTTTAGCTTCTACAGCACTAAGATTTATGAGCTAAACACTTGTTAACTTTCAAATTCAATTTCAAATATAAGCTATTATAGACAACAATGATTTTTACCAACTTCTGTATTAATTTTCACTAGTAATGCAAAATAAGGCGGGCATTACCCGGGTGAAAATTGGGTGGTTCTGTGCTGAGAATTCCTGCTGGCTAGCAGTTTTTAGGACATGTTCTACTTTCTTGCTGGCTGGCTGGCTGATTTGATAGAGACCAGCGCTCCTGGTGGTGAACTGAAGAACTTTTAATTTTAAGTCCAATCGATTTGTATCTGTTTAACCGAAATTACTGACTACAAAATTGATTTTCAGGAACAGAGGGCATCTTTTCCCTATATTTTTATGGATCTTCCAGAAAAAGCTACATTATTAATCAAATTCTTAACATAATTCAGGTGTGAAAATTTGAATCAGCTAGTTCTTGAAATCTCGAAAACATTTCATCGATTGTTGAGATTTAGCGAGAAATATCGAAACTGAAAACAAAAAAGATGAAAAAATGAAATACTTCCTGTTTTAATTAATTAAACATTCTTTCGCCTATTCAAGGCATTGAATAGATGATTTTTATATAAATCAATGTTTATTTTCGTAAGTAAAACGTAGATATGATGGTAATTACCAAGTGCTAAGAGAACAAGCTTTTATCGATTCCGTCGATGTGCCAAGTTGGTATCTCATTTACGACGAGACCTTCACTTGATTTTCAGATGGCTGGATGTATTCTTGCTGGGTTGTGTCATACACTCAAGATATCTTGATGGGAAACTGGTTAAACATGCGAAGACCAGCAAATTCCTAGCCAACATCCTGCACAATTTTCACCCGTGTAAATGCCCGCCTAAGTGTAAACTATGAATAAATTGCTATTCATCTATTTTTTGTTTTTGTTTTTGTTTTTTAAATCTTTAGATTTTGCATATCTTCTATCCAAATTCACTTTTTAATCAGCTGTTTTATATTTTGCATGTGGTATTCCACATTAACAGATTCCTTCGATATCATCTAATTTGATTTGAGAAAAGACGCAAATGGATTTGAATAGCAGACATGTCAGAAAGCTAGATTTGTAATTACAGTGTAAGCTAAAACTAAGCATCATTTCAAATGAAAAAAGTTAGAAAAAAGAATGTTATTGACAAAAGATAACTCAATTGAAGAAGTCACAGCATTTGTACTGTAGCACAGACTCGGTGAAGCTAAATGATGCCTGAAACAGTAGTGCAGAATGGACAGCACTAAAAATAACATTTCCACAAAAAGGAAAAACACAGATTTCAATGCTTTGAAACTACAAAAGAAATGTTGAGACTCCGTACATAAAGGCAAAATAGCAGTAGTTGAAGATAAAGGAATAGCAGAAGACATGAGAAATAAATGATGATGCTCAAATAGTGCTTCAAAAACAAAAAAATATATAAGAATAATTTTTATAATGAACAGAGCGAGTGCAGAAATATACTGATTAGGAAAGACATTCATAAATAGCATGGGTGTCTGTATCATCATCAGATAATAATAGTAATAAAAAAAAATCAATGAATTTAGAAATTATTGACATATTGCTTACGCACATGTAATAAAAAATTAAAAAGATAGGATCAGACAGACTGATTTACTTTAAGTATGCTGTGTGTGTGTGAGACAGAGAGAAAAGCAAGAATTGCTGCACACATCACTGAACATCAGGGGGGAAAAGTTTAATGTGCCGGAGAAAGTTTTGTTCTTCCTTTTAAAGGATAAGTGAAGTCCAATGTGCTAATAAAAAAAAAAAAAGAAAGAATAAAAGTAACCTCCATTTGATGAAGTTACGACAATTTGAAAGGTGAAAATGCAACTTGATAAAACTGCGAATGACCCCCGATAATTTTCACTGTGTAGAAAGACAAAAGAATTACACAAGTGATATCCATTACAGAAGTTATAATGGCTGTTCATCGCCTGCATAAAATGAAATAGTTCAATTTCATTTAATTCAATGGCACAAGAGGCTATGCTTCATCTGAACATGTAATTATCTGGACCAAAGAAAAAGGGCTAGGAATAAATTGAAGAAAGAGTTAGGATTAGAGGGGAGACCAAGGAAGATCTTGCTAGCAATTCCTTCAACTTCACATGGTAACGGTGAGACAAAAGAGAAATCCTTATATAGGATTCAAATCTTTTTAATTTTCTGTGGTGCATCGAAATCTGTCAAGTTTTGTACTGTACCACAGTTACAGCTGCCTCTGTTCAATACAGGAAGGTGATGAGAAGCTGGAGTAATGTGAATTTGAAGCAACTAGCTCTATAAATCTGTGGAGATTAAGTAGTCAAGCAGTTAGATGACAAATGAATTGACCGCAGATTCTCATCTTAAAATGTCAAAGTAGAATGAAGTCATTCAAGGTGAAGTGTTAAGTGTAGGTCACAATGAGTATATATTCTTGACAACAGAGAAAGAGTACAAAAATATCACACTTCAACCTCGACCAACAAATTTCCTTATCAGCCATTCCTAATGATTTAAGAACTGTGGAAGGCAAAATGAAATAATTATAGAGAGAAGTGATAATGATAGATATGGGATCTAACAGTCATTGTAATTACCAGCAACACCCAAAATTTTCAGCTATGACACTATCCCCAAATACGAGATCAACTAGTACTTCAGGAAAGCAGATCGTGATAAAATTTGATGTTGTGGAATATCAGTGTGGAAATAAAAGGATATTTGTTTCATATTAGAGGTACTTAAGCCAGAAAGTCCTGGAAGCCAACTACAAATTAGGGTCTGTGTTTAAGACATCAAAATTATGAATACCAATCAGTATCATAGAAGTACCACAGAAATAGACAAAAACAAATGAGACTTCTGAAGTACATCAAACTGGCAATACTTCGAAAAATATATATTATGACAAACAAAAAAGAATATGGTCAACATGTGGAAAAAGATAGAAATAGTCATCAAAACAATTGTATTAATTAGAATTGGCATGATTTTATAGCAGAACCTATTCATAATTGCAATGAAACATGTATAGGAAACTAGTGAGTAATAATAGATACTAGAGCAGAAAGGACATACAAGATATAGGTTAACAGGATACGCTTTTGAATAGAGACTGTTGTTTAGATATAAATTATTTGTGGTTTGTACTCTAGTCTATACATAATCAAGCATAAAAGTTTAACTTTCAGTGTTAAACAACAAAAGGTGTCAATTTTCATAATTCAGATTGAGGCAAGAGTATCTCCGAAACTGCTTGAGCAGCAACCATGAAATTTGACATGATTGTTCTTAATTCTAAGTTTCAGTTGTTAATTTACTTGATATAATTTGCTTTTTTTTGATGAAATAAAGTTGTTTTTTTTTACATTATGTATGCAAGGCTTCCAGAGTGATGCGACAGTAGCAGGTCTATAGCATAATTTGTAACTGCCAAGGGCCTTTTTTATCAACTGGAAAAGTTTCAAAGTGATCACACAATTACAATTTCTTCATCATACACATCAGGACAACTCTTTTTTGTAACCCTTGCGAAGCATGGGTATTTTTCACATATAAAGTTTAAAAAATGATTAGCTCATACAAATAAATAACTATTTCTTTCTTTTTCTTTATCCTTGCCATAAATATAATTTTATTAAGGAAATTATTTGCTTTTCAAAGGAAACTGAATCCAATCCACAAACTTTGTATTTTAAACAAACACGCAAGCTCATCGATATCTAAAAAAATAAAAAATAATAATAATAATAATAAATACCTCAGTATTTTGATAACGAGCATCAGCACTCTTATTTCTTAGATCCCATAATGCTACACTTCCTGATTCAAATCCTATCAACAGCTATAAATGGAGAGAAAAGAACATTAAATTATAAATATCAATATATTTAACAATTAGCTGAAAATCAGTATACTGATCTCTTATCAAAAAAATATGAGAGAAAAGAATGTCAGCAAATATTTTATTAAAGATGAATGTCTCAAAATAAGTTATTTATTTTCCACATCTTGTACAGAAATCATCAAAAAGGAAATTTCTGGGATTAATCATGCCTGTTTTCAGATTACCACAGTAGATGGTACCATAAATTCACACTTGGAATGGGTAAACTTATTTTATCTTTATGTTTATTTAATATTAATTCAATCCTAATTAATGTATCATGAAAAAGAAAAATTTATCATTAATTAGTAAAGTAAATGATTATAAAATTTCCTGTTGACATGAGTGAATTTGAATACATGTTTATTCCATGTACATGTAAATCCAAATATTACCTCATTGAGACTAACAACTAACTGAAGGTTTTCAGGTCTATCACTACAGGTCGTCACTGTTAATTTTAAATTTTACATAAATTCACTAATGATTTATTTCATTTAATGCAAATTAAATTCCAAAAAACTATTCAAACTGAAATCAATGAAGGAAAGGCAGAGAACAAATAAGAAATTAACCAAACAACTGCATTCTTCCAATGACTACTCACCTTATTTGGATCAACAGGATTATCACTCAGGTGTACTACAGGCCCTGGATGGGTTTTCCTTGAACTACAAATAAATAAATACGTATTACATTTTCATTCTGTCAATTATTGAATGTTTGTTCTAGTACTGCATTTTTGTAGCAATTTGTAAATGCTAATCATTTGCTTACACACAAAATTTGTAAAATATTCTAAATCTACATAAAGAGAACATTTAAATTTTTCAGATTTTTTTTTTTTATCCTTAATAAAAGAAATGAGAAATAGTGTAGGAAGATGCAGATGCTATAAAACATGGAAAGCCCTTTCATGTTTTTTTTTGGACATTTAAATTTTTTTTTTAATAGAATAATGATGCATGCTGTACTGGGGGGAACAGTGTAGGTTTCCATGTAGTTGTTAGTGTACTCTGATGGTAAGTAAATATTCAAGCATTTATATCTATAGTGATCTATTGAATATAATAATAAAAAATATAAAAAAATATATAAAAAGAATAGTAACTTGGGTTATCTGAATGGGAAAGACATATTTTCTTTAGGACTAACAAAATCTTTCAAACCATCCTCCCCTAGCATCCCATTTAACATTTGTAATATTTCTGTTTGCATTATCTTTATTTTTATTTTATTTTTAAATATTTAAAATTGTACTTACAGTTCAATTGCTTTATTCCAGTTAATAACATATCCGGATAAGTTCAGTGTTTCAATATTAACAACATGCACATTGCCTCTTTCAGTTCCAATGTATAGCCAACGGCTTTTAAATGGTAACTCACAACATGTTATCCTGTAAATAATAAATAAAAAAATTAAAAAAACAAAACAAAAACAAACAGAATTTTTTTAAATTTAAAAAACATGCATTCCACATTAATTTCTTTTCAAAAGATTATTAATTAGCGAATGACTTTTATTTGTAACTATGAAGTTACAATGACATCAATGATGATCAGTTACAGATCTTGATTGCAGCAGATACCGATCAAAGTGTAAGTGAGGTAGCGGACAGACTAGGTGTTCCATCATCAGCAGTTGTAAACCATTTAAAAGCACTTGGAAAAGTGAAAAAGATGGATAAATGGATGCCGCACAACCTCACTGAACAGCACGTGAAAACTGGACATTTGTTCTTCTCTTCTGCTGAAGCAAACAAGGAACCCACTGCTCCGTCAAATTGACATGCTGAAAGGAATGGGCCCTGTACGACAATCACAGACATTCAGCACAATGGGTGGATAAAGGAGGAACCGAACAAAACACACATCAAAGCCACCCCTGCATCTGAGGAAGGTTATGTTGACTGTTTCACCACTTGTTCTTGTGGTCTGGTGAGACAATAGATGCGACCAAATATTGTGCAGACTTGGACAGCCTGCACTAGTGAATCGTCATTGGGTACTCCTGCTGCACAATAATGCTAGGCCACAAGTGTTACAGATTAACATGCAGAAAATACATTACTTGGCTTATAAAGTTCTCCCTCACCCACCATACTCCTTTCGCCACAGACTACAAACATCTGCATCACTTTCTGAATGGAAAACAATTCATGAAGAGGTGAAACTGCATTTAAGGAGTTTGTCAGCTTGCGGTTCCTAATTTCAACCAACAAGGGATAGATGTCCTTATCAGTTGCTAGCAGAAGGTGTGTCAACGTATCTGGAATATATTTTGAATGATAACCAGCTTATAATTGCGACACTGCACTAGCTGAAAAGCCGTGATCAGCAATCCAGCATTTCATTTAAGACAACCTGATAATACTAAAAAGGTTTACTTAATATACAGTAGTTTTTGTAAACTGTATTTCTATCAAGTGCTGCTATTCTTCATCAATCATTGCTGACCCACTATAGGATGATGGTTTTCCCAGAGACTCTTCCAGAGACTCCTCTCTTCAACTGTCCTCATCCAGTATGTTCCAGCAGGTTATTTCTTTTTATCTCATCCCTCCATCTTGTCTTCAGTCTTGTCCTTCACCATGATCCAGTCCATTTTCATTTAGGCTTTTTAATATGTTTAATGACATCAGTGACTCTGGTCTCAGACCTTATCTAATCATTAGTCTTTTTATTCCTCAGAGTTATTCTTGGCATCTTCTTTCCCTTCGCCTTTTGTGTACATTTCAGCCTTTCAGATAGACTCAGTGAAAGAGATTTTCAGTGTTACTACTGCCTAAATAACCTCTTTCATTAACCAATTTCTTTATAAGTAACTTTAACCAAACCAACCCATTAGATTCTGCGCCGTCTCCTAATCTACTTTCAATGAAATTTCAAGCAAGTATTTAATTTGCTAAGTCTTTGCTTCTTGTTTTAACTGTTGATAGTTTCTTAAATCTGTTATAAAAAATACTATATCCTCCAACAAATATTTCATGAATTTGATCCTTTATTAAATACAGTGAAAAATAATTTTAAAAAATAATACCGTGGATTTTCGGAGTTATGAAAATCTTGTGTTCTCAATACCATAAATACTTTCATAAATGCTTCTCATTATACCAAAGTAAATTACACAGAACAAGTAAATTAAACAAAGTACAGCTTTTAAATTTGTATATAAGCACTATTATATACTGTTTTTCAGAGTAATACATTACAATCTCGTTTATCCAGCCCTCGTTGATCCGGATCTCTGGATAATCCGGATCAGATTTGTAGACATTTTTTTACTTTTTTTATTTAATGTTCACATAGATAATAATTTTAACTATGATAACAAGAACATAACTATAAGTACATCAAACATTCGCTTTTTATTTTGATTAAATGTACAGTTCCTGCACAGATTGTACAATAAATTATGGTAATAAAATGCTTTTTGTCAAGCATTTAAGAAAGCTTTACTAGAGTGTCACAGGGCGTTGAAGCTACAAAACATATTTTTTTATCATAATAAACGGTAAGTCTGTTTATTTAAGGATTTTTTTTTGCTTATTATTCATATTACCCGGATTATCCGGATTTTCGATTTACCGGATTGCCTTTGGTCCCAGTTAGTCCGGATAAACGAGGTTGTAGTGTATTTGCAAATGTCTAAGATATTCATATAACATTTTCATTAAAAAAATACACAAAACATTTAATCAAATTTTATTATTCTCATTCCAATTGTGGACTTTACTGCTTGGTTAATTAGCTTCATTACAAGTATAAGTTCTACCCACTTGGAGATCTCCATTTCTTTTGTGTTATTTCATTTCTCAATAATTATTGAGGAAAGAGAGCTTGTTCCAAATGGGGCTAATGAATGTGAAATCTGGAGATTATAGCCCAAAGATACATACATCAATTTTATATTTTGATTTCTGCTACCCCCCAATTACTTAAATGTCTATTTACATCTTTAAATCTATTATAATACTAAGGTTTAGCTATGAAATAACTGCATTACAGAAATGTTTTCTTCAATGCATATCCCTACATTGCCAGTTTCTACTAAACTTTCCTCGTCATTCAATGGAAAGCAACATAAACAAATCACCTTATTTTTCTACTTAGTTACTTGTTTACATGAAATAGCAAAAGAAACATGCCTCAAGACATTTTGTTAAGAAAATGTTAAAATGCTCTGTGCTTTCTTATTAACAGCCATATGATCAGCACGTTTCAAATAGTAAGCTTTTATAAGATATCTTAGAATTATGGACAAACTAAAATGGGATGTATTTATTTATTTATTTATTTCAAAACAAAAGAAGTAAAAAAAGTTATCAAATTACTGTACCTCTCTCTCTGAAATTTCAAAGTAGATTGTATTTCAGGAATTTTCTGCCGAAGATCCCATTTATGCAAGCTATCTCCAGCACAGACTGTCACTAAATATCCCTATAATAACAATAAATAAATAAGATCACATCAATATTCATCAGTACAATCTTTTACATAAAAATGTTTCTTAAAACATTTGTAATTTTTTTTGAAAAAACCATTTATTCTAATGGCAAGTGCATAATGAACAGAATCAAGACATTTTTTAATAAATCTCATGCTTCCCAATATCACATAGAATTTTAAAAAAGAATAACTTTGAGGAAAAAACTTGTCTTATCAAAGATATTTAGTATAAACTCAATAATAAATAATTCAGTTGGTATTCTGAATGCACATTAAAGCTAACCACTAATTTAAATGAAAATTCTGTTTATCCAAGCCAATTATTTCTATTTCTCTTGTTTTTTTGTTGTTTTTTTTAAATCAATAATAATTCCTTAGAGTTGCTGCAGTTGATTTTTCATTATTTTAACAGAAATGGAATAAATAAAATTTATTTCTACATTGCACAATAAATATTTTCTCTGCAATGTTTATCAGATATTTTTCTAAGAATTAAATTGTTTAAAACCTTTTCTCTCATAGAAGTCATTTCTAAAAACTAATTATATGTTATTAACTATTATTTGTGGTCAGAGTTAATAAGCTCTACAGTTTATTTGTAAGTCCAAGATATAATATTTCTGATTTCTAAAAGATCCTCAGATTATTTCAACCAAGGAACTATATGATCCACTTCATTAAAATCTTACAGTTTGATAGGCTATGTTATCTCATCAGAAATCAAGAAATGCAAGGAAAGCTTTTTCTTTAGGAATTCTCTCTAATTCTCTGCACAGACTTCATCATTAATGCTATGTTTCTGAAGCCTTTTTTTTTTTAAAGAAAAAAGGACAGTATTGCTAAAACAAATAGTGTCAGGAGTAGAAACAGGGAAAAACTAGGATCAGAAAAGCGTAAAATTCTTCAGTCAGTTATGAACTAAGATTTAGTAAAGGAATTTCTGCTAAGGTATACCAACGCCAAATTTGTGAAAAGTTTAGAAGTGACTACATTGAGTAACTAGATTTCCTTACATCTTTGGATATAAAGTCTGAGGAGTAATGTCTTTGAAGGAAAATGTAAATAGGAATTTTAATGTATGGCAGCTAAATGATTTAGGCTGTCATAAGCTGAGTTTAAATAAGCTTTTCTGATCATCTAATTTTAACTTGCATCTCTGGCTAACAAAAATGGATTGTAATTCTGGAATTATAAAAATTTTGAAATAATAAAATAGAACGACAAAAGAGCAGAATAATATCTGCAAAACCATTTTGAAACCAATAATGTAGTGAGTGAATTAAACATAAATAATATGAAAGCATTTTAAAGGACATGCTGTCTTTTCAAAATACCCTCAGTGTTGATAATATTAAGTTTAAATATGTAACAAGTTAAACTAAACACTAATGTTAAAAGAATGCTTCTAATTCAATGGATAGGAATGTATGCAATGATTTTAAGATCTTTAACTTACCTCATTTATCAAGAAAAGAATCTGAATGACAGCATCATCAGTCTCATGTCGAACATGACTATCTACACCAGGTCTCCCAAATCTACATCATGTTAAGAAATAATTACCATCCACATAAACATATAGTCTACAAATAAAATATATTTTTTAAAAACAACTTTCTCTAGTTGAAATGTGTTTTGCATAGACAATTTCTGTGTTTTTCTTTCTTCAATTTTTTCGTCGTATGTTAATAAAACATAACTGAGTTAGACATTTCTCAATTGTTTTGTAATTCTTGATGTTAACAAAGCTACTTAACCCTTTGCGGTCTTAGTCAAATCCCAAAATGTCCACAGCCAGGATATCGTATTTTTAAGGGTGTCCTGGGGAGCGTAATGACAAACGTCTTTTTTTTCAAAACTATAGATTTTTTTTAAGATTTAATGTTAAAATATAGAAAATTACAATAGAATTCAGATATATAATAGTTAAATTATAAGAAAAAATTAATAATTTTTGAAATTTATCATTATGTGAAATCTTTTGAAGCATTCTCCTGGACACATTGCAGAAAGAAATGTGCAGGTTTTACAATAATAATGTTTCCTTCCTTCCTTCCTCCTTTTACTTTTCTGTTACTGTACACTATACAGTCTTTGTGCTTTTTATTTTCAAAATCGTCATCTAAAACACTACAGCGCTTTCGTTTAAACATGTTAGGAACGCTTGACGAAGGACCTGCCATTTTGGTTTCCCAACAGGTATTTCGGCTGATTTTTCCACAAAATATTTTAGCAGATGTTCAATAGATGGCGCAAAACGTCAACAAAAGACACTAGAAATAGCATATGACTTCCACAGCGGTTTATTGTCGACACAAGACAACGCCAGCATCCAAAAATGATATTGTCGATTATATATCGACAAAAGACCAGACTGGCATTTCCTCAATGTCGATTATATGTCGACATAAGACCGCAAAGGGTTAACACTTTTTTCTTGTAGTTCTTTCTTAACTGTTTAAAATAGCTTAACTAAAAGAGTTAAACACAAAATTAATATGTTAAATTGTCCAATACTTAACAAAAATAGCATTTCAAAGGAGATTCAATGGTCACTTGTGATAAACTATTTCAAACTGTGGTAAACTTTCTATTATTAAGCATCATCTTACGATTCTGTAGTGAGAACTGAGACGGCAGGTCTACCCTACAGTTTTTGAGTCCATTCCAAAATCCAGTCAGAATCACCCAAGGATCTGTTGAGATTGTCAATTACTAATGGTACTTGTCTCAATTCTGAAGCACTGATTGCCTCACATCATCAAAGGGTGTTGAAGGCTGAATGGGTAATGAGAAGGAGTTAAGACCAGGAGTGAATGAGAAAGTATCTGGAGAAGCTCACCAGAGATACTAAAGCTTTACTAAAATATATTTCTCTAAGTAAAAATAACTTTATATGCTGGTTTAATAAAGACAAAATCAGAAAAAAAAATTATGTAAAAAAAAAAAAACAAACAAACAAACAAACAAACAACATTTATGTAAAGGATACATTCTCAGAGATCCAGTTTTTGTTCCAACAGCCAATATTTTCTGCACAGGATCATAAGCCAAAGCAGTTGGTTGATGGGGAAAACCATGCCTTACAGTCTAAAAAAAAAAAAAAAGATAAATGAAAAAGTTATAAAATTTGTAAACTTATAAATACATGTTTACATAATTGATAAAACATTAAATAAAATGGAGCTCTAATTCATCTAGTTTCTTAAAAACACCTGAAGTGTTAAGATATAAGCCAAACTAGTGGACTGCAAAAATGGAAGAAGTGAATTTCTTACTATCAAATAAAATCTTCATTTAAAAAATACAAAAGCTTGACAGAAAATAATCAAAGAAAGAATCTTAAATTTTTTTTTTGCTATTGAAAAAAAAAATGAATTCAAATCTAGTCACATAAATAATTGCTGCATAAGAGATCATTTATAGAAAAAACTAAATATTTGGTTATAAGGTATAAGTAGGCATGTCTCAAATCAGTCTTCGTGGAAGAAGGTTCTAGACCACCAGGACTAATTGAGATTGGGTAATAAGGCCAATGTTTGCCCAACTTTAAGACCCCCCCCCCTCCCCCAGGAGGTAACTGAATGTAGTGAAGATAAACTGAATGTTAGACTATTAATGTTGTGTTTACATTCACCCAAGAGTTCTTTTCAAAATCTAACATCGATTTCTTAATGACAACTTAAGATTAATTGTTTTAAGACTCATGTTCTTTCAAATTAGAGACAAAGAAGGGAAGAGAACCAGATTGGTCATCTGTAATATCAATCCGTAATATATATTCTTTAACTGTAACAAAAAAATCTTCAGGGTCACTACCTCTTGCCTGCTACAGAATACATTACCATTAACAGCAACAACAACAAAAATGGAGATACGCTCTAGATGTTCTCAATAACACCAGAAGTCGTCAACCTGCTAGCATTTACTATCATTTATGTTGCTATGACTTATGTAGCAATTTTTGTTTAAAATCAGATCAGTGGTTTCTCTAAATATTTGATTGGGACTGGGATTCTAGAACATCTGATGGTGTGAAGTCAAGCTCAACCTGTATCACTCAAGTTTTTTGGATAATGCTCTTTCATTATAGAATATTACACTTATCAATTGATTCCCATGAGGAATAGCTATAAATTACCTGTAAATTTAATTGATGTCGTATTCAAACCTTTCATTTTCGTGAATAGGGCTATATGACAATTAACAAATATCTTGGCCCTTAATTGATATCTGTTTCCCATGTCAAAAAAGGAAGAAAGGCAAGAACAACTTATTTCCTAATGGCAGCCTAATTTGCTTAAAGCTGAACTAGTGAGTGAGTAAGTAGTACCGATTCTTAAAATTTAACCAACAGTTCAATTATCATTCTCTTATTAGCTATTGAAAGTTTTCACTTCTGACAATACTTTTCCATATCAAAAGACTTTCCTTTCTAAAGTACAAATATTGATTTTATGTTTGTCATTGTCTTTGAATTGAGGTAGTCCTGAAACTACTTAAACACTGCCCCATTCCATGCAAACTGGTCAACTTTAACTGAATAAACAGATATCAAAACTGTGAAATTTTGTCTGAAACTGATGCTGCCGAACAAACACCAGGATTTGGTTCTTTAAAGCTAAATAGTAATCATGAACCATTTAACATCAAGTATTCTTGTACGGTGAAGTAGGAGCTATGAGGAGTCAAGTCAAAAGTGCTAGCTTGCAGAAAAGATGAGTTTGGCAAAGTTCAGCAAGAAGGGAATTTTTCTTAGTCTACAAACAAATTTTAAGCTAATAGTGTTGAATGGGGATTAGCAGTTTTACAGGATACTCACATTCATCTGGAATTTAATTATTAATGGAATTTGATAACTCCATTATGCTGTCCTTATCATTATCCTACTCTGACATATCTCAGATGAAATTTGAATGATACAAAGATTTAGAATTTGGAGACTTATATTTCCAATTTTTCAAAGCCGTCAATGTCAAGTTAAAGACAGCATTACAGTAACAACAGAATTACATTTCTCAGTCTGTGTACAGAGTCCGCTAGTATTTATAAATAGTAGTTTCATTGAAAACTATTTCTCTTAACCATTTATTTAATATAAGCTGAAAGATATTCAGTTAACATCAACTTGAAGAAAAAAAAAATACAATATTTAATGGCAAATAAGATCCTATATGACATGCCTTTATTTTTAAGAGCAAAATATAAAAAATTCATTTTGTTTCAGTTTTACATATAGCTTCTCATTTAATTAAAATGACTTCACAAAGGCTTATAAAAAGATTTTGAGATTGACTGTAAGGACAAACTTCTTTCAAAAAAGTGATGATGGGAAGACAACAAAGTATAACTAAAATGCAATAAAGGTGGAGGTTTCATATCTCAATCACTATTGCTTAAGAATATTGTCTAATCAGTAACTGCTTCGAAATGAGGATTTAAAAGGAATTCCTTTTTTGTTTATTTCAGAATGTGATGTACTTGGAAGTGTTACAGGTAAAGCTAAGCAGAACAACATTTAAGTTTATTATTTTGAAGATAAATCTTTATGTAATTTACATCTCAAGAAGTAGGTCACATTAATTAAATATAAAAATATCGTAAGCTTGGGTGATGGATTTTCTACTTTAGATGTTTAGTTTAGTATTTTGAGCTTTCTTGAGAAGAAGTTTGACAAAGCAACTTTTTCATGTAGTTGACAATGGGAATATTTGGAGTAGAAAGTGCTTGTCGCCTTCCAATCAAAGACGCTGTAAAGAAACAAGACATGGAAGAACAGAAGCAGGATAGGTCCCTTTGACAGATATGGTTGATTTGCCATTATTCCTCCTTACCAAAAGACTTTGACAGCTTTCCATTGCTAATATGTGAAAGCTGAAAAGACTTAACTGTACTCCTCAAGGTTATCAAAAGCTTCTACGTTTGCTTTTATTTAGGATCATATCCAACTGTAACTCCAACTTCTGACTTCAGTTAATACTGTTGTAAGATCAACTGCACATTAATATGTACAAAGCATACTCCACATACATACAGAGTGTACTAAATTCCTTTACATTAAAGGATATCTCAAGCATTTTTTTTTTTTTTTTCATCAAATAATATAAAGTTTAAATCAATTGGGAAAACAATCAACATGGACTAAAATCACCAAGAAACCCCATGGTCTGAACCAAGTAGATGTCTAAAACAAACCTCATAAAAGAAACTTTGCTAGAATTAGGTTCAACATTAAAATGCTGTAGAATTGCTATCACAACAGTAAGATACAGTCTAACAACAATGAATTGGAGAAAGAAAATGGCTAATTTCAATTTGCTGCTCAGAAAGTAATAAGCAGAATAAGAAACTTTATTTGAAGTACTGAATGCAAACTAACATATGTAAAACTTAAGATCTGAAAGAGGAGTAAGCCAGGATAATTAATATAGAAAAAAATAATGAGTACTGAAGAGTGAATAATGAATTTTCCTACTCCAGGTAAATTGCTCAATACCTTAATTCTTCGTCAGGAAAACACAAAACTAAATTAATAAGTCTTTACCACTGTTGGGTCCATATCAATGTTTGCAAGAGAACAATGCTTGCAACTTTCCATCCCCAAATATTATGAAGTGGGAGAAAATAGTCGAATGAGAGAGACCATAAAAAGGAAATTGCCCTTGTCTGAGAATCTTATTGCAAAGGGGAAGGGATAGGCAAGCTAAAACTTAGGGGGTCAAATACATCTGGAGTACTTTTTTTTTCAATTTTTTTAAAAATGTCATTTAGGGTCTCAATCAATCAATCAAGCATTACATACATACATACATACATACATACATACATACATACATACATACACACACACACACACACACACACATTAATTTTTATTGTTTAAATTAAAAGGGAATATTATGTACCTTCTAACTTGTTTCATTCTAATCGAAACACTAATAACAAATTACAACACAAAAAGAAACTAGATTAGCATAAGGAAGGAAGGAAGATAATTTATCAGAAGAGTTAAACATTTTTTAATATATGAAAAAAAGAAAAAAAAAAGACCTTTTTCTACTGACAACATGTTTGAATAGATGGACCAAATGCATTGAAAATAAAAGTGATTATCGTGAAAACTTGACTTCAATTGAACATAAGTGTGGAAGAGCATCCAACAACAGATGCAGGGATCATACAACTTGATTGGCTATTTCTAAATGTTCACTAACTCCAGATTCCTATTTCTGGAATTAATCTCTCCAGAAGGAAGTCATTTTATCTTTTTAATATATATATATATATATATATATATATACACAAATAGCGGAAGGATCCATCATTGCCCAGTGCACAGGAGATAATGAAATAATCACAAATTTATAATCATTTCTGCATTTTATGTATGTTGAGAAGATAGGTAGATGGATAGAAGATAATTGTAACTAATTAATTACTTGTAAATAACAATAATAAACTTTGAATAATAAAATGTACTAAGAAATGTCACCAAACATTCAACTTCAAAAATATCCATAGAAGGTGCCCGTTCGCAAGAGAAAAAATGTCTTATTATCCCTGTTCCCAAGGGGATATAGAGATAATTTAGATCTTTAAAATCAGCACAATTTAACCATCTATAAAACTCAAAAAACTAAATTAAAACTGAATTTAGTTTAAAAAATTATAAGTGATAATCTTAATTGTAAAGCGCAATAATAAAAAGATGAAGTGAAATTATGTTTTAATATTGGTTTTAGAAAGCGCTTTTTGTCTAATTCATGCAATCCTCACAAGATTTTCTTCAGTGTTTGAGTATATAAGATATTAAAGTGATGCTATATGGCCATTAACAATCCCTGCTACATCTACTACCAAATGGTGAAAACAGCATTTGGTGTTAGCAATTTGATGCTAGCAGTGCTCGATTTGGGATTACTGAAAGACTAGAAGGGACCACACAAAATCAATTTTTGTGTAAGTTATAGATGTGGTTCAATATTCCCTCAGTTCAGATATTTTAAGAACTACATTCTGTGAACGATGTTTTCCATCATTTTACATAATCTCACCGTTTTAGAAAAAAAAAACTTTGCCACCAGGGGGCATTTGATGCTACAAGTGCATGAAAGTTCCGTAATTTCATTGTTAAAACTCTGACTTGATAGATATAAGGAAGACAGAAACTGATTCTCATCCTTCTGACAAGACTTAAATGCTATGGCTCTCACCTTACCTGAAAAATTTTATTAACAACAATGAGGTAACACTAATACCATGCTTTGAAAATTCCAGCGATTGAAGCAAAGAAGAAAAGATCCAATGACAATAACAAGTCTCAGAAAAATGATTTTACAATTTGAAAACACCAGATCTTTAGAGGTGAGGCCAGGACAAGGGTGCAAATTAATTATTCTTCAACAAGTTGAAATTTCAACTACTGCATTGTGTAACACAGAATGAATAATGCACAAGGGTCCAGCAGTGCAGGCAATATCAAGGCAACTGGATATGCCATATTCAACAGTCTGGAAAATCCTGCATCAAATGCTGAAGTTTTTTCTCAACAAGATCTCCCCTACATCAGCTTTACTTTATGATTATGCAGAAACCAACATTGCAGTAGGCCCTGACATTTTTAGTTTAAATGGAGATAGAGACTGCATAGCCTTGGAAGTTCTTGTGGAGTGAGAAAGCATATTTTTATGTAAAAAGCAGTATTAATACATACAATTGCCACATTTGGGCTACGAAAATTGATTTATAGTACTTCTTCTAGCCATTACCCTTTCAATAATCCCAAATCAAATGCTTCTAGTGTCAAATTTCCTCTCGGGGACCAAAATTTTGTATTATTTTTTTTTTTTTTAAATTGAAACCCCATATTATAGAGAATACTTACACTAAGTAAGTTTCCACATTATTTTTTTTTTTAAAGATTTTTTCGATGTCTTTTCATTTTAAGCAATTAATTTAAGTGGTATACAATAGCATTACAAATTGCATTTGCTATCAGAAAACTATTGCAATAATTCACATTTATCTTCAAATGTTTATTAATATCTGCAAATTTTAATAAATTTCTAGCAATAAATCCCTTGTACCAGTTGAAATCCACAATGTTATTAGTTAATAATCTACCTTCTGTAATTTCCTTACAAATCCTTACCAACATAATTGCCTGATGCACTGGAAAGGTTGTCATTTCTTTGGCATAAAAGAAACGAAATATATATATATATATATAGGGTGATTCCAAAATGTGGGTCAAAAATTGAGCCGTAGGCTTTACTCATGAAAACAAACAAAAATGTTTTTATAAACATGGTCCAGAAATGAATGGTTTTTGAGAAAAACTTCGTGTATCATTATTCAATGTAGGTGTGTTTGTTTCTTGTTTTGTTTTGTTGGGACAGTATGATGCAAGAAAACGTATTGAAAATATTCATAAAATGAGCCATAAATAAGCAAAATAGAGAACGAATGATTTAATAAATGGTATTGAATAAAACACGTCAATAAATTAGCGAATGTGAATGAAGTTAAATATGGCTGCAGCAACAATTAATTGGTTTTCCTATGCGCATGCATAACAAAACAAAACAAAAAACAAAAAAGAAGAAACAAGAAACAAACACACCTACATTGAATAATGATAAAAGATATTTTTCTAATCATTTTCAGACCCATTTTTATAGGAAATTTTTTGTTTGGTTTCATGAGTAGAACTTGCGGCTCAATTTTTGACCCACCTTTTGGAATCACCCTATATATAATTTTTTTTTTTCATTATATTTGAAAAGCATACAAATATCTGCAGAAATAGAAAGTTGCTGTCAAAGACGATCTTTTCATAATAAATAATTACAATAAGCATGTCACTAACAATGAATGAAACATCAGCATTTCAATCACAGTCAAATTAAAAAAAAAAAAGTCTTTGTATGTACATCACTTACATATAAAGTAAGATTCATACATGAAAGTAAATGCGTAAGTATATGTTTGCAAAGAAATGCAATTCAATTTACAATGTTTTTTTTTCCTAATTGGATTTGAAGGAATGCGGCTGAATACATGCATTTATCTTCCAACAATACTATGCAGAGTTGTAAAAAATTTGGAAAGGACATCATCACACATATGTATTTAGATTTAGATTGAAATCCTGAGACTGAGAGGGCCACTGTAGCAAACGAAAGTCATTCTCATGTTCCTGGAACCATTCCGTAGTGCTTCGGGCTTTGTGTGCCAGTGCATTATCCAGCTGGAAGTAACCATGTGACTAAAGAAATACTGTCAACATGAATGGATTCACTTAAGTCAGCAACGATGTGTAGGTACACTGTGACATTAGATGTGATCCTATGGGTACCAAGGGACCCAACTTGTGCCAGGAAAACATTTTCCAGATCATTACACCATCTCCACCAGCTTGCAGTTTTCCCCAAATGTGGGATTTATGAATTTATGTTGTTTTTGCCAAATTCTGAGTCTTCCATCAATAAGCTGCAACAGGAACTTTGACTCATCAGACCAAGCAATGTTTTTCCAATCCTTGATGGTCCACTGCTTGTGTTGATGTGCACAGAGAGAATGCTCTCTTGTTCGTCGTTGACAATAATGGTACCCAACATGGCCGTCGGCTGTTGTAACCCATCTGCGACAAGGTGCACCTAATGGTCCAGTACAATATGTTGTTCTGGCCAATGAGGTTGAATTTTGACACGATTTGCCACATTGTGGCCAGTCTGTCTGCATATACAATTCTGGACATCCTCCTCTGTCCTCTCTCATCAACAAATGATTTTCGTCCACAGGAGTGCCGCTGACTGGATGTTTTCATTACATCATTCTGTATATACCCTTGAAACTGTGGTGCATGAAAAGTTCAGGAGAATTGCCGTTTCTGATATGCTTCGAACAGCATATTTTGCATCTATTACCATGCCACATTCAAAGTAATTTTCCCCATTCTTTCTCTGGTTTGTAAGCTTACATTTTTAGTTTGTTCTACTATGTTTATATCAAAAACTGGGATCAAGTAACTTGCAATGTCGAGGAACACTCCGTTTCTGTGCACAGCAGGGGTGTACCTATTAAAGTGGCATCACAAGTTATTTCTTAGCTTTTTAAGCCTTGCAGATAAAATGTGTATATTTTTGAGGAAAGTGTATCAATCACGAATGATTAATAAATAATTCTAAATTCCTTTCATTAAATCCAAATCTAATTAACACTTTAACCAATATCTAACATTTTAACAACAGAGACTCAGTTGCTTTGTAATTCATGTCAAAGCTGTACTTTGTCCCTTATGTTTGCACACTTTTCACAATGGAGACGTATTTCTTGAAGATAATCTAAGGACAGGTTTGATTTTCTTATCTTAAAGTCATCTTCTTATTGTTCTAGACCAGTGTTTCTCAATCTTTTATTGCATCACGACACACTTAGGTATTTCGAAAAAATCCAGTGGTACACTAATATTCTTCCTAACATCCCATGGTACTCCAAACTTTTCATTGCTTTACAACCTATTAGACCCCATATTAAACAATTGTGCAAATGTAAACAAGTCCACATTTCTCAGTGAATTATAAAAATCATCTTCATTAATTTTAACCATTCCAGTTCGTATTACTTACAATTTACTTCCTCTTGTATTAATAAATAACGTTGTTGAAAATATTTAATATTTACTTTATATTTTCTCTTATTTCCTCATTTTAATAAAAATACTTTTGTTGTTTTTTTTTTTTCCTCCCAGCAGACCCTTTGAGAACCACTGCTCTAGACCAATGTGTTAACAATATATTAATGTGATCTAGAAGATGAAGAGTCATGCAAATTTTGCACAAACATTAGATATGATAGAAGATCCACTTAATAGCTTGCACCAATAGATTTCAAATTCCTTTATTACGAAACATCCAAAATCAAAAATTACTTGAAACAGCATTATTGACAATAAGCAGCAACAGTCTGAACTTGAAATCATCCAGAAATCATATTACCAACTATATGAATGAAACATTTTATTCAGAATAATAAATAATGCAAACAGAGTTTTGCCCACTACTAATATAAAATGAAATAGAGCCTATATTCTAATGAGCTTTGCTTTTCATTCAGAATAATCTAAAAGAAAATGCTCTCCCTAAGTCTTATGTAAAAATGACAAACTAAATACAGTAAACTCCCGATTATCTGCGGAATTGGGTGGCGCGGCAATCACGGATAATCTGAAAAAGGACGAAAATCAACACAAAAATGCTTTTAACATGTTTTATTTACATTAAAATGGCAGTATATACATTATAAACAATTATTTTATTTTATTTTACTTTATTTTCTTACTTTTTAACAAAAAAACCAGTTAATTGTCTTTGTTTTTTCGTGTCAAAACACGAAAACTCCCTACTTGGACTTCTCTAAATGTGCCTCTTTTATTGTTTACCTTATTCTAGATTTATTTATTTTTTTAATTCCGTAATTTATTGAACAGTAAAATAAAAAAAATGGAAACAGGAGAGGTCCGCGGATAATCGGGATTTTACTGTATCACAGAAGCCTTGAAGCGTAGCAATAAAAATCACTTTTACAAATGGAGAGCTAGAAATGGGAATAGTATAACAGTGAACTGTCTAATGGGTGATAAAACGAGAAGCAGACAACTACTTTAAATTGTGAAATGTATTCACAACTTATGGCAGAGGAAGTATTAGTTTGGTCTAGTCTGTCTACCTGTTGGATTGATCATTTTTATATATTCTTAAAGGATGGAAAATTACAATAAATTTCAAATTAATCACAACTTACTTGTTTTTATAGTAGTCATTTTTCACTAGACTCAGGCATTCAAGGGAATCATGCAAAGCATTTACATCTTTCTATGATTTTAAGAAAAGTAAACTCAAGGATAGCAGCAATCACTTTCCTTTTCCATTTAAGCAGATGATCGTGTCCAGTAGCAGTTTGAAGTAGCCCAAAATATTTTGAGGATCCTTCAAGGATGGATACATTTTTTCTGCCAAAACCAAGTTACTTCTGGCTTATAATGTACACTGTTCTAGCAGAGCCTATCAAGCAGGACCCTTGTACTCAAATTACAAAAATATGTCAGAATTTCTAGTACTGAAAGAGAAAAAGACCATCTCCGACTAAAAATCACTAAATTAACTGAAAAAGAAAAATGACCATCTCCAACAACAAATCACTAAATTAACCTAAAAAGAAACATGTCTTAGCATGTTACTCATTGTTTAGACTCTTGCTAAACAGAATTTGCTTTTTAGCAGCCTTTGGTGAATTATTATCTCCTTCAGGGACGTACATAGGATTTTATTTGGGGGAGTGGGCAAAAATCCCTTCAACTTGCTATTGAATCAAAAATAATAATAAAGAAAGGAGGGCTAATCTATACATTTTGAGATTTCAGGAGGCCAGATAAAAGTGATGTCATTTTCATCAAGCTGCCACTGGCAAATGAGAATTTGTCAGAAAAGTCAATTTTAGATCTGAAATCCAAGAGAGAAATTTCATCTGGTAATATTCACACTCTCAATTTCGTTGGTGTTGGTACGCTGAAAACAAATAACCCCCCATCCTTTCTTTTTGATACTGTGGAACAGACAGTTTGCCAATGATTCACATTTAATTCTGAAAGACACTAAAATTACAACGAAATGTCATTCTGCTCCTCAGAAGAACTTAAAATACACAATCACATCAGCTTCAAAGATGATAACTGCAACAAAGCAACTGCTTGTTATCTTCCAACTTAAATCCATCATGATACTGTGAGAAGCAATTCTGTTCTTGTACTGCCAAGTTCTCTCTTCTGTTAATTATGTCCAGTCAAAACATCATCAGGCACTAAATGAATCAGAATTTTAATTGACAATATTGAAAAAAATGATTAAAAAAAGTTTTCCCATAAAGTGGGATATAAGGTGAATGAAGACTGTACATCAATTTCCAATAAAACACACATAATACTGAATTTAGTAGTCAGGAATGAATTCAACATCATAGATCAGTGTCCACATTTCTTGGTTCTACCAGAGGAATGGTAGGAAAAAAAAAAATCTATAATGGCAGAATTTGTTTTCTGGTTGGATGGTTGATGGATTTGATCAAGAGAAAAATATAATGTCACAAGGGCCTAACAACTCACCAAAGGTTTTGCATCGAACCCATAATTTTAGGCAGAATTTCTCCTAGAGAATGGTAAAGTTCTTGATGGATTTTTACTGTTTTGAGAATTTAAAAAAAAAAAAAAAAATAATCAGCTTTTCTTTCTTTTTTCTTCTTTTCTTTGAAATTCTAACCTCTACCAATCAATGAATGTTTAAAAATCAGGAAAAGTTAAAACAAGTAATCAACTAGGCTACTAGTAAGTAAGTACTAGTTATAACTAGGCTACTAAGCAATATTCTGAATGGGTTGGAACTGAGTTAGAGCAGCACAGACGCCAGCAGTAATTTTCCCTCAACCATAAAGAAAAAGATTGTATTCGATTCCAAAGAAACTCCTGAGATAGTTTATACCAACTAGAAATGAGAAATTTGTCAGATTTATGTTATGATAATTAATGCTATGTCTATTGCTATAAGAATTAGTAAAATGAACTTTCAAATGTGTGTTAGCATGTTTAAAATTTTTGTGAGAGAGTAAGTGTGTGTGTGTGTGTGTGTGTGTGTGTGTGTGTGTGTGTGTGTGTG
>JAFIDM010010028.1:45540593-45551079 GCA_023159025.1 Thereuonema tuberculata | reverse complement strand
TGTGTGTGTGTGTGTGTGTGTGTGTGTGTGTGTGTGTGTGTGTGTGTCAACAAGTTTATTTCATAAGAAAATATAAAGATTTTTCTATTTCAGTACTAAAAGAAACAACTTATTTCTAACAGTGTTAAATCTCACTTTGACCTAACTAATTTCCCAGTAACAATATCATCAACACTACTCTCCTGCTCAAGATAAATACAGATGTTATTTTTATTTCTACATTATCAGTCAATTGCATGAACAAATGGCCTAGATAGTTGGTTTGTCAACTTGATTCCCTAAGTTTTTTGTGCGATTACTATAATGCTCCAACTAATGAAATTTTTAAGCAAACAAAAGCACAACGCAACAAGAAAGGATTCTTGTAGCGTTGTGCCTTTGTTTGCTTACTCAATTCTTTGAATCATTGGGCATGCTAAATTTCTTTTCAATGAAATTTTTGTTTTTATAAGTTCTTATTTATGCCCACTTTTATGTTTTTTGTAGAAAGTATTGAAGTAATAATCCAGAATGAGGACAACATTATCAAAGCAGGTTTTATTTCAGTACATTAAATTGTGATGTATCTCTTCTTAATCTAATTTTCAGCTTTTTATTGCTATAAACAGTTTAGGAAAGATACAAGACAAATAGATACCATACGTATACTAATTGATTTCCCTATGATCTTGATTAATAAATTCCTCCAGTTCCATTCCAATAAATGGTTTCACTAAAAATATGTAATTTGCATCATTCTATGACTTTTCACAAAACACTAATAATAGCAGAATTCCTCATTGTAATTTAGGGTTTTTTTTTGCATTTCTGCTAATCTACCCTTAATTTTTACAGTTCTTCCTTCCATAAATTCTCTTTCCATGTGATTTCACAAGATTAATTAGGCATTAGAAAACATTAAAAAAAACATTAAAAAAAAAAAATGCGCGAGAACTTGGGTGGAGATCCATCACATTCCAAAAAGTGTTATTCCAGCAATTACACCAAAGTAGAATGTTGATTATCATTCAATAGCATTAGTGAATGAGAGTGACTGACACTGAAGTTCACAAAATACTGGCTGCTGGCAACATTGTGAAAGACTTACTTGTTAGTAAAATTATCAACAGTTTTTAATGGGGAGAGTAAAATGATCAACAAATGCTATATAGCAATTCATCATGCTTGACGGACTGTACAAGATCAAAAACAAGAGTGGAATAAGAAAGCAGTTAATGTTCAACTTGTTCTTCAGCAAGGACTAGTGCATCACAACCAACACATTATAATGACAAGCTTAAGTTCCACAAAGAATGATAAGTCCCTAAATAAGTTATATAAGAGCAATTATAAAAATAAAGAAATAAAAGTCTTTAAATAAATTCTAATCTGGTGAAAAGAGATTGCTTCACAATATAAGACGGAGCAAATAATGTACATTAGCTGGTGATATGCATCAATCTTGTAGCTACGCAACTGGCTTGGTCAGTATGATATTGTCAAAGGCACTAATAACTTCACAGAGGCCTGAATTTATCAGACCATCAACATACATTTTTAAGGATATCTGCCACTGGCATATAGAGAGAGGGAAGAAAGTTGGTAGGGGTCAGAATCCTCCCCCCTTTCCATTGCATCTAAAAACAGAAGAAATCTAGGACTTTTTTCTATTGGTTGGAAAGTTTATCGGTTTGTTTGTAAACCACCCTGTCTCTGGGAAAGGATATGGCATTTTTGTTTTCTTGGTTGAACGACTGCAACCATCATAACCCCCCCACACACACACACTTCAAAATCCTGGGTAAGTCTATATTTGCAATAAAAAATTCCTCCAGAGGTGAACAACTATTATTAGTAAAAGGTTCCTTTGAAGTAAAAAAAAAAAAAAAAAAAATACTTCAAACAGAAGTATTTTCAGTAATTTGTTAATGTATAGATATTTGTAAAGTTATTGTCAAACATACAGGTGACATAGATATATAAAAAATTAATTTTCAATTAGGATTTTTTTAGGAAATGAAGCCTTTTAATGCCAGGATTTCCAGGTGAATTTCCTGGCATATTTGAAACATTCCTTCCTTTGTTTTTTTTTTTAGCTTAATACTTAGTTTCATTCTGTTAAAGATAAATTTGCTTCAAAAAGCTTGATGTTTAGTGACAGAAATGCTTAAATTCCTGAATTTAAATAACATTTGATGATGATGATTATTGCTTCCAGACAGGCAAACTATCAATTTTCAACATTGCTGAAACAACAACTGGGGATTTCATATTTATTTTTTTTTATAATGAACATATTTTGAGAAATAGGTCCTACATTTCAATTCAATAAATTCTAGGTGAAGCAATGGATATTCCTTACAAATCAACACCCTTTACAAAAATTCATCATTCATTGTTTAATTCTTTAATAAATTACAGAAAAAGTCCTTTCTGCTACAACATTCTACCTCACTTCTTTCATTTTATATATAATAACGCCATCTTTTTATGTTTCTCTGTAGACTTAGTAGACAACTTTATTAAGAACTAATAGGAAAGAAGTTTTGTAAGTGAATTAACGAAAATGAAAGAAATTTTAAAAATTAATGGGTGCAGTCCAAGTTTCATCGATAAAATCAAAAAAATATATAACAGGCTGAGAATTAAAGCGGCTAACGAAGAAGAAAAACGAAAAGAAACTGTTATCCCCTGTATGAATAGAGTCTGAATTTAATTAGAATTTGTAAGAAATATAGAATTAAGGCGATATTCCAATGCAATATAAAAATTAAAAATATATTATGTAACAAATTTAATGAAAGCGCTAGAAGAAATGAAATGGGAATAATATACAAAATTGACTGCAGTAACTGTGAAAAATTCTACTTAGGAAAAACTAAAAGAATGCTACGAGAATGGGAGTTATGTAAGAAGAAAATTAACTGAAATATGTAAAATGGCAGATCATTGCTGTAAGAAAGACCATATAATGAACGACAATATAAAAACTGTAGGAATAGGAAAAAAAAACCCAACAAAATCAAGAAAAATTATGGAAAGAAGTAAATCATGTTCATAAGAAGTACAAAAGAAAGAAACATGAACAGATATGAGGGTTTAGAAATAGATGAAAAATTTGTACAATGGGTTGGTAGTTTAATAAAAAAAAGACCTTGGTAGGAGAAAACTGTGATATTTAAAGAATTGGTATATTAATGTAAAATAATAGTTCAAGAGAATGTTGTTGTAATAATGACACAGGTATCATAAGTAAGAGGTTTACTGATCGATTTTATGTTGTTTCCGTTTGCTGTAAAGTCTTTTGTTTTAATTGAAATTGTAACTTGAGAAAGGAAGATCGAATTTACTTCTGAAAATTTGAGTAATATATGCATACACATGAAGAGGTAGTGGATGTATTTTTCTATAAATTAAATATACTCATAATAATATAAAATAGAAGTTTACTTGAGAGTATCATTAGTCCCAGTAATAAAAATGAAGCTAAGGTTTATGATGAGGTTTGCTTCAATTTGGTGTTTTATTTCTCTTTCTTTTTAGCGTTTTTGAGAAGAAAAAACAATACAAAGCTCATGGGACAACATTTTACTTAAAAAAATATATATATATATTGCTCACAAACTATAGGGGATATTGCAAAATGAATATAATACACCCAAAAAACAGGCATTTGAGTTTATTTATTAAAGAACGTCATCAGAGAAGCAAATGGCATGAAAGTGGAAGTTGTATGATTATGCAAATGAGGTGCAGAATCCATTTATCGGGATTGAGCAGGATGTGACACATGGACGGAGGTTAACATTCGCATGTCAAACATGAAAATATGTCACACATTGACTATTCAGTAGGTTGTATGGTCACCTGAGACTGCAACAACACACTGTCAGCGATGAGGCATGAAGAGGATCAAATTGTCCAGCAGTTCCTGTGGGATTCATGGCCACTTACCTACCAGTTAACTTCCAACTGAGGAAGTGTTGTAGGAAGTGATTGGTGACTGGCAACATGTCATCCTAATAATTCGTGGTCACTCGCATACCAGGGTAACTGTTATGGGAGGTGATTGGCGATTGGCAACAAGTCTTCCTAGTGCATCCCAAGAGTGTTCGATGGGATTCAGGTCTGAAGAACGTAAAGGACAATCCAGGCATGCAATTCCAGTCTCTTGCAGCATGTTATTGACGAGATGTGCATGATGGGGGCATTCATTATCGTTCATAAAAAGAAAGTTTGCCCCAACTGCTCCAGCTTAGTGTACCACTAGGCTGTAGAATTGCATTCTGATATCTTACAGCATTCACCGTTCCATTTCTAACAACAAGGATGCTGATGCCTGCCCACACCATGATTCCTCCTCCACAAAAAGAATGTCATTCTTGCACGAAATATGGATTCTCCCGTGTTCCAAAATCACACCAGATAATGGCACAATGATTGGCTGAATCTTAACTTGTCACTCAGGAGAACCATGGACCACTCTTTATGGGTTGAAGGAAGATGCCAACCTTCTGCAGGCTCTGTGATGTTCAGCAGTTAATGGAATGCCTACCATTGGTTGTCGGGCATCCAGTCCACCATAACCGAATCGATTTCACATGGTCTGAGTAAATATCCATCGCCCAGTAGCAGTGAGAAACTGTTCCCGCAGCTCAGTCACATTGCTTCGCTGGTTCCTTCGTGCTATTAGCATCAAGAAGCGATCATCTCTTGCAGTGGTGGCACGTGGGCCGCCCTGCCCTTGTCTTCTTCGTACTGTGCCAGTCTCTCTGAAGCGATTGCAGAGTCTGCTAATCACAACCGGTGCTGCCACTGTCATCTGTGTTTGGACAGCTTCAAGACGCCCTATGACTCTCCATGCTTCAGATTCGGGTAAATCACATTGCAGGAGAATTTTCAGGTGACACTCAACGATTCTGCCACTTATTGTTGATCCAGGAAAGGGGAGATAATCCAGCAGCACCAGCCTCTTTATACGGGTTTGTGGGCAAACATGCAAATTAATGTTTTGCATCACATTTGCATATTCAGAAAACTTCCATTTTTGTGTCCTTTGCTTCTCTGATGATGTTCTTTGATAAAAAACTCAAATGCCTCTATTTTTTGGATGTATTATATTCATTTTATATTCATTTCATATATATACAATGATTAAGCAATAAGAAATAAAAATAATTTGATAGAAGAGAACATCTATTTCGATACAATCATTTGTTAATTTCTTACAATAGAATTTGGTTTCAACAGTCATTATTTGTTAAATTTGAAGGTATTGGTTCTTTCCACCATCAACTTAAACTTTTCGAAGCCCCTTGAGGTTGTTGGGTTTTTTTGTTTTGTTTTTATTCATTTTTAAAAAAGCATTATGTATCCGTTTGTCTGGGTGTCAGTTTTTGACATTTTGAAATGAACATGCAGTATTATTTTCTTACAGCATTTATGGAAATCATAATATAACTGATGTCATACAAGTTATATTTTGCTCTAAGTTGATGTAACACCATTTGGTAAATCGAATAGAAACATGCAATTAGAACATTCCATAGTCCTTGTTGCGCCATCAGTGGATTACATCATTAGAAGCTAACGTCCACCTATAAATTCTTTGAAATCACAGTGTAAGAGTTCAATTATGAAAAGTGTTATTATTGTTCCCCACTCCCACATCCTGAGAGCAAAAGCTCTTAAAATGCATGGGAAAACACCTCAATAATAGCTCTGACTTGCTCACAATTTCTAGAACCAAAATACAGAATTTGCTGAATTGCAGAGTTCTTCAAACAATTAATGTTCTTACAAGTATATAAACTAAAAATTCCAAGTGGAACATTTTTTTATCCCATTCTTTCATTACTTTTATGATACCTCCTTCCTTCCTAAGAGATTTCTGAACACATCACTGGTAATGAAAAACAAATAGTAGTAGAAAGGAAAAGGAAACTATCAATTTGAATAAGAAACATAGAGATTAAGAGGAGTCTATATATAGAGTATTCTTTTTTTCTTCAGATCTGTATATTACAAAGAAATGCTTATTTGTATTGTAATTTGGTAACATATCCTTCATGAATTGTACATTCTAGATACATGCTTTCTTTCTAACATATTTCTATCATCATGTCGTTGTGGGTATAGTCATTCTTCTTATCAAAATAGGAAGCAACTATTTGTCATTAGAAAATTATACGTGTAGACCTCACATTCATGACCTGATGATTTTTCTTTATAAAGCTGCACAAGCTTACTAGATGAAAAGTTATAAGGAATTATAGAATAAAAATTAAATGTAATCATGGTAAAATAATCAGTAAAAAAATAAAAATAAAAATGATGAAATCCTAACAATAAAAAATGAGTGAATGAAGTATGTAAAAAAAAGATGATGCAACAGATTAGAAAGCAAAATTAATTATAAATATGATCAAAAGAACCACAATATTTCATAAAAGGAGAAAGAAAAAACAAAGGCCAAAAGAAAGTTATCGATGATGAATATAAAAATACATGCAGTAAATAATCAAGTACTATAATATTGCTAACCATGAAAATAATATGACATTAGAATTAATGTGAATGATATCTGATCTCAGCAGAGTATACATCAAATTTCGAGTTTATTAAGTACATCAACCCTCTTCATGTAGACTAAAGTACCTAAAAAACTGGCAACTTAGAGTAAAGGGAATCATGTAAATTAATGCATTAAACAATTTGATGAAGCATTCCCTACTTTAGTTAGAAAATGATCACAAAGCTATTAGTAAAGTAAAATCTTATAAAATTTTAGGTTGAACAATATTGAGAACGCTATCAAAAAATCCTCTATTCAAAGGAGGACAGCAAAATTTGAGTAACGTAAAAGAGCGGCTAAATCAATTAATATACGATTAGAAAAATGGTAAAAACTAAAAAGTTTGAAGAACAAAAATTATGAAATGACCTAAATGGTTATGTATTCAGTGTTGGTTTATGACTAACATACTTAGTTAAGTGCATGTTTTTAAATTTTAATATTTTGAATAAACTTGAGTCTCAATTAATATAAAAGAACTTTTATACCAAAATACAAATAAATGAAGCTTCCCAAATTATATTTAAAACAGTATTAATACTTAATACAGCTAAATCAACATTCAATTTTTATCAGTCAATCAATCCTTAAAATCTAAATTGTGTTGTTGTTTTTCCTTCAATAGATGAAGAGTTATTTGAATAAAATGTCAGATTTCCATACGCCATATCAATGTTCACAGTTATGGTTTGTATCTTCTGCAAAGAAACCTATAATCTCTCTCATGTCTTTTTATTAGGATATCTTTGCAAAATGATTGGATTATTAAAAAAATATATCTAAATTACTTTATTACTTCAGCGTAAAAAAAAAAAAAAAAAAAATATGTTACGTTATGCTTAGTTTATTAATTGTTATTCCTTACGTTTGAATGTGGTTGAATTTATTTATAATAAAAAAAAAAAAAAAATTAAAGAGTAAAAAAAACAAATCCTGCTTCAGACCTCAGCTGTTCCTAATTTCAACACCTTCCAAATTATGAGTTCTTAGCTAACCTCCCTCAGAGTAGATCATCAAGAAATATATCATGTAACCCACACACCTCCTTTCCATTAATTCAATGAAAAGTATGTAGCTTGTAACTGTCAAATCTTTGATTATTTTGAATAAACTAGTAATACTGAATAGCTAAGAAACATTTAGTAACTGAAAGGTTAAGGAAATAAAAACAGAAAAACAAAATAAATAAACTAATTTTCTTTCAATTTATTAAACTGATGATTATAAAAAAAAAAATAATAATAATTTAAAATGGAAAACCAAGAAAAATTTTACTGCAATTCCTAAAATTAAATCTAAATAAATAAATAAGGGTAAACAAATTCTAGTTTATCAAAACAAAACTGGTCAATATTCAAGAAAAAGTTTAGATTATACAGCGGTTTTGCCAATTGCAATTAAATGCTGAAAGATTTTAATGAATGCCTATATTAATAAAAAATTGAGACTTAAAAAAAAATCACTGTAATTAATTATTGATTTTTTTTTTAAAGTCTCAATTTTTTCTGTTATTATATTACTAAAATAAAAAACCAAAAATGTTTATCTTAAAAATTAATTAATTCAGAAGGTGAAGGGTGTTACTGGGCATAACAAGTACCCCTATTAAAAATAATGGTTGATGGAGTTTATCTCTGACAATCAAAAAAAAAAGTTATCAAATTCTGTAATAATACAGCCATTAGAGTTAGGTCTCAGACACAAGACAATGACAAAATCAATTCAAGTTTTCTTTATTCCTATCATTAAAAAACATTGATTTGCAGAGCTTCCAGAAATACTTCTGGAAAATAGCAACTAACTGGGATCAAAACTAACAAAAACGGGAATGTTAATCAATTAATGATATTCTAGCAAACAATCAGATACATTCTATGTTCAAAATAACTAGCAGAAGTTTTCAGGGTAAAATTGTAATATTTCTTGATGACCAAATAAATAAATATATATTTAACGCAGGGAATAACAGAAAATCAATGTACAATTATTTCCTTGCTGGCATGTAACCAATCTTAATGGGTTTATTGGTAAAAGAATTTGAAAAAAAAATCTTCCTAAAGGAATACTAAAGGAACTCTAAAGGAATGTTTCCATAGAAAAATTATTCTCCTTCTCATATAATGAAAGTTTACTCTAATTAGGTGTTAAGTCTACTAATATATATCTGTATCTAATCCAAAGCTGTCAATTACTCTATGCCAAATCTTTAAAAAAAAATAGTTTCATATTAATTGAGTAATTGACAACATCCATGTTAATTAAATATTGATTTTATTTATTAAGAAAACTTGTAATAATTATTTTTATATGTATTTAATTTATATTCAATCACATTTGAAAAGCTCTTCATTACCATGTTTAGGTCCTGTTTGTTATATTTAAATGAAAGTTTATCATAAACTATACTTTATCTTATAATCAAACAGATTTGCCCATCTTAAAGCTATTTTTTTTTTTCTTTATCTTTCTTTTAAACTGCTGCTTGATTTGACAATATTAACCTCTCTTCTGAAAATATCAACATGTCTTCCTTCCTTTTTTCTGCTAATATTGTATTAAGTGGAATCACCAAAAAGTCACATGGCACAATATCAGGAGCACAAAGTAATTGTAATAAAACTATCCAAGTAAGCTCCTATTTTTTTTTTTTTTTTCTGGATATACAGTGCAACTTGGATAATTCGAACATCTTTAATTCGAAATCATGGTTAATTCGAAGATTTCTCTTAGTCCCTTGAACTTATTAAATCAATGCTAAAAAATCGAGGATAATTCGAAGTTCAACTTCCTTAATTCGAAGTTTTTTATAACGAACCTTAACGACTTTTCGGCGTTTCATCGTTAAGAAATTCGACACGTGACAACTGAAATCCCCTTCCCGCCACCGTTCGAGACGTGGCGCCATTCGACACGTGACGCTTCAGACGCCATTCGAGCTTCCTGCTGTCAGTGTCACCATGTCTTTCAGTAAACCACGCGTATACAAGAATTTAAAGTTCGCTGAAAAGGTCGCCGTCATTCGCGAGGTGGAAAAGGATTTGAAGAAGAAATGCCAATCCCTTCATCGTTGGAGGCGCTTTTTCATTTGGGTGAATTTCGTCGGTACATTGAAGGACAAACCAATGTAAGTGAAGCTGTTTTCCGTTCACTAAACATGCTTGATGATTTTGCTAACCTTAAGCGACTGAATTCTACGAAACAATCAGGCATTGTACAATTTTTTGAAAAACTATAATTTTCTGTATTGAATGTAATATGTATTGTAGCTTACGTAATGTAAATCTTATTTTGTTTACATACATATAGTGTTTAAGTCTTTCATACCATGATCTTTCTGAATAAATATTTTCTTATTGACAGAATAATCTTTTCAAGCATTCAGTGGACCTGAAATTAAAGTTAAAAGATGTAACTTCTTTAATTCGAAGTCTTGGATAATTCAAAGTTTTGTAGTGGTCCCTTCAGCTTCGAATTATCCAAGTTGCACTGTATTTTGAACTCTAGGCAATGTATAATGGTGTTTCAGTTTACAATATTTCTTGTTATTTACTGATCTTTTTTCTGACTCAATTGGTTATGTAACATCATTTTCTCGTTTAAGTTTTGTATCAGCAGGAATGGATCATTAAGATTTTCATAAGATTTTTCACCTAGTGATACGCAACGATGAAAATACAGGTCTTGTCATTGCTTTTGCAGTAGCCATAATACATTGTTCTCTTGTAGTAACTGTGCGGCTTGTATTACCATCTATTGTTTCCTAAATGATTCCACTGTGTCACAAAAGATTATTCAAAGTATTTAGTCTTCCTGAGTATCATTATGGTTGAAAACTTCACAAACAATATTTAATACTTCTTAACATCTATTGCATTTACACTTTACTACAAGCTCCAAGAACTACGTTATGAACATTCTGATAAAATTCCAAAT
>JAFIDM010010028.1:45510927-45540193 GCA_023159025.1 Thereuonema tuberculata | reverse complement strand
ATTTGGAATTAGAAACAAAATCAAATAAATGATATAGGAATGATTAGCCTCAGACAGGAAAGAAGATGTATTAAGCTAGTTTAATACAACATATCCTTAGCATCTTATGGTTAGATGTAGTAAGTTCTCCTTATATGAAGCCGATAGCATACTATGCTAACAATTATGCAAAAAAACAACTAACAAAGGTCAGTCAGAATTAATGAACAGTGTTATTAGAAGCCCAACTCCAAAAATACAATACATTTCACTGTCCATAATTATACTTTCAGAAACAGAAATGTAAAACTGTGTCAAAATTGCACAACTCAGTATGTTATTGAAGAATGTTAATGAAAACTAAGAAAATTATTACAATTCCTTGCCAATGGAAATAAATGATATGATAGCCCCCACAACATCTAATTGTTTGTGATGGTAATTTTTGAAAGTATATCAAAGAATTTGAAAAAAATTAATTTACTTCACAATGATAAGCGAGGATAAAATGAAATATATCCATTGATATATATCCAAGAGATAAATGGATACAAATAAGGATAAAATAAATAAATGAAGTAAAATAGCTTAAGTTTCTCGAGATATCAACTTTTGATACGACAATTAAAGTTGAAATTCTGATTTTCACAGCAGCTGATGTGGTAATTATAGAATTGCCAGGTTCTGCACAGCAACAGTAAGCAGAGCAAGAAGGAGAATAAAACCACTTAGAATTAGGCAATGAATAAACAGGATCTGAAATTTAAAGTATATTTCAAGACAAATATAGCTGTAAAACATTGGTTTGTAACTTGTGAAAGCATATCAACTTTCTCAATGATTAGCAAAGCTTGCTAACTTCATGCACGAAGAGAAAATTAAGACCAAGTGATTAGTTAGAATATTCAGACACTAGAGGGCAATGTACAGGATTCAACTATTAATTTTTGAAGATCAAAATATTTAACGGATTACATCACATAAACAAGATTTTTCAGTAATAAGAAATATTTCAAATTATACTGGTTTAATACAACAATAATAAAAAAATTGACAAGAAAAAAAAAAAAGAAATGTAAAATTAACGGGGTCCACCCCTAGCTTTCAGAGACATCATAAATGCTACTTTGACAGTCGTTTATATCCAGGTGTGAAAAATAATATCTTTTGTGATGCAAATTAAGATAAAAATGATTATCTGAACAGGAATGCTACAATTTGCTTTTTATTTATTTAAAATTTCTATTAAACAATCTAATCAAATCCAATTAAATACACGTATATTTTAATTTAGAAATTTTGAAGAAAATAATTATTATTCTTTTATTCTCAAATAAACAAAAAATGTTGCTCCTGCTTTTAAAAAAATATACTTAATTTTTTTTGTCAAAATTAATATATATTTATATAATTTATATTTGAATTTAAAAATTATTTTTTTTTAATATATATAAAAGTAAACTGTGACTATATTTCTTATTAGATAACATCTGGAGAAAAAAAATACGTCCATAGATATGTGGTCGTCTTTATCAATCAATACCCACTTAACAATTAAATGCAATAACCTATATTGAAATTAAGAAAATATTATATTAATAACAGCCAAAAATCAATACCCTTCAAATACGCAACCCACTTGCTTTAAATCATGTTAAATTCCTTTACAGTTACTGAGATCAGAATGTATTGAATTTTTAACGTTTAATAATAGAATTTTTCTTCTTTTTTTTTTTCATAAAATATTTGCCTACATCGTAATTAAAACATATCACTGCAAACAATTATGGATAAATTAGCCTATGCCCTTTCAACGATATAATTCCTTTGAATTAACATTATTATCGTTTTAATGTTTGTTTCTATGATTTAAAGGGTGGATTATTTTGATATGAAATTTTTATAGGGATCTCAAATATCCTCTTTCTGTTTCGATTTTACATCGAAGTATTAAGCCAAAAGAACGAGTTTAAATATTTCTTAATGACTATTTCACAGTCATTTACAGGAAAAGGCTTGAAACGCATTTGGAAGATTGAATAAAATCGTAACGTCAAAGCTATATTAAAAGGACTACTACGGAATTGCCGGCGTCCCCGTAATACGGTCAGACGGGGTCTAAAACGACTGGTTAAGCGTTTCTACGATTTACAGTGGTCTTCAGTGATTAGTTAAGAACAAAATAACGATTACTAATAAGACGGGGGTTGGGTATTGTATTGGGTAGACGGTAACATATGCATCTCTACCCGTAAGGTGAGATATATACGAGAACTCGGCTATCAAATGTCAACTTTTGCCATCAAATGCAGGAGAATAATAATACAAAAGATTGACGAATCTACGCCTGGATATTTGTTAAATCAGGGGAATGGTATCGCACAGATGTCAAGTTTGTTTGCGTCTTGTAGGAAAGCGTAACCCGTGGTGTTTACTTGACAATCCTTCCTACCTTCGCAACTTGGAAGTGTTCCGGTCGTAATATTTCTTCTACCTCCGATTCTGGTCTACTTGGTTGGTTAATGGAACCCCCGCGAATACCATCCAGAACACCTTTAATATTGAATTTCTTCATTTTCAAAAGAAATAATCAGTTTCGCCATGAAATAATTGCATTATAGCAACCTTTCCTTCCACGCGCAGCCCTCCATAGCCAGTTTCCTGGCGAGGAAAGTGATGCATTGTGGGTAAGCAGCAAAAGAACCCGGATCAAGATCTGTGCTAGTCGAAACATGGGTCCACACGTGCATCACTAGAAAAAAGCTACTTTGGATTTTCACATCGCACGAAATTTTCCTTTCCATTATATTTCATTGGCAATTTTCTAAATCTGAAAATCTGTACTTTATTTGTCGTTCTAGGCATAACTCAACAAGTATAAAGACATTTCCTCTTTTTTTTTTCTCGCAATTATTTCCTTTGATAATGGCTTATAGTTTTAAAACATATTTCAATTTAAATTATGATTTTGATTTTGTTGTCTACTTACTCAATTTTAAAGTCGCTTAACGTTTTTTCTGGTAAGAGAATCTGAAACGAAGCAAATCATTTCCTTTCTTAGCTTTTTACTTTTTTTTTTTTCTTTGATAATTCACGCTTGTTCCATCTTTAACCGTGAAGTTTTATTGTTATAACAGGTCAGGCATAATAATTGCAAAAAAAAATAATATTAGGCCTAAGCAAAATATTATTAACCATTTCGTTTTGTTTTTGTAATTTAGAGGTTTTGTAATTATTTTCCTAGACATCAAAGTAGCATGAATATAAATAAATAATTAAAATAAAAACTAGATTTTTATATAAATTAATTAAATGTAACATTTAATTTAATATGTAAATTAATTAAATTTTATAAAAAGAAAACTTTTTTTATAAAAATATTTTAATTATTAAAAAAATTGTTACTGTTTGGGACTTAAAAATTCATATTAAACACATTATAATAGGGCATCAAATTAAATATTATAAGGCTTTTATTATAAGCATTGAAGTTTAATTTCACGAATTTACATTTTTTTCCATAAAGACTTATGATAAGTATAATCTGTTTGACATAAAGATAAATCTATTTTTTTACATTTTGATAACAATGATAAAAAAAACTTGATTTTTTTTTTTTTTCAAGTTATAATAAAAAAATAATTTATATATGAAAGCTTCATAAAATTACATGTAAGGATTTACTTATATAAACTTCGTGGTAATTTTCATTTTATCGTTCAAAATTAATTTTTTTAAAACTAAATATTAAAAGATTACATTTAAAGCTAAATTTTTTATTTTTTTTTATTATATCGTCTTAATCTTTTACGATTAAAATAAGAAAGAAACAGTATCATGTTTGGAGATAGTTAAAAAAAAAAAAAAAAAACCAACAACAACAAAGCTTAAGGAATGTGATTAAAATCTTAAGTAAACATTTTCAGGTCTCCAAAAAACTAGCACTTCAAAAATAATCATGACATAAATTCATCAAAAGTTCATATAATGAATTGTCAGTATTCACAATTAGTTAAATTTGCACTAATCTTATATCAAAGATTGTTGAAAGTTGATATTACTGTTCTAAGGAAACTTTATTGATTATAAAATAAATAAATAAAAAATCCATTATAGATATCCCTAGAGTCAAAAATAAAAATAAAAAGTGCTTCTGACTTTCGACCTGTTTGAACACTTTTAGTTTAATTTTGAGCAAAATAGATTAAAACATTTATAATGAATACATTAACAATTACATTTTCATAGTTTCTCAACAGGCATTTTATTGTTGAATTAACTTTGGAAGCCTTTATTATAATTGAAATATCTTTTGTTAAAGAATTGAATTGCTTTTTTTCAGAAGCTATTTTTAGAATTACAGTAAAACCTCGTTAAGTCATCACTCAAGGGACCAAACATTTTTGACGACTTAGGCAGAATGGGAATTTTTGAAGAAAAAAAAAAATGAAATACAGTATTTTCATGAATTGCTGTAGGATTCGGTGAGAAAAACAAGATTTTCAGAAATCAATACATGCAAATGAATGAGTGGAAAATAAAAAAAAAATAAAACACTTTTTATAGTTACCACATTTTAATCGTTTTAAAAGAAAGGCAATGTCTGCCTTTCAAACGTTCCAGCCAACCATTGCTGCCGCCGAAATCTTCAATGTTCAATTCCTTAGCAATTTCCATGATTTTTTCTCAGAGAATCACGGCAGAAATCGGCACATTTGCAATCTGGCATGTTTTAGCCATCGAACTAAAACCACCTCGATCTTGTCAAACTTCGATTTCCTCATTCTCTTTCTTTTGTCTTTTGCTTCTTCAATTACTTGTTTCGATGAAAGAATATCGTTTTTAATGTAGTCCTGGGAATAGGGTATTCTTTGGCAAAAGCTGTTTTCGAAACATTTGATTTTTCAAAAGTGCAATTAAGTCTTTTTTTTTTCTTTAAAAGATAGCGAGATAAGTTCTTGTTTCCCTGGCATGTTAAAAACGTAATTGAACCACGAAATTGCAAGAGAAAAAATAGCCCTTATAGCTGGGCTTACTCCTATGAAATGAAGTGACACTCAGGTCAAGAAAAAACGTCTACACTCGACAGAGTTGCAGCGAGAAGTATGCTTTGAATGATTAGCAGCGAGATTCCAAGAACCCGAAGGGGTAGGAAAGGAATGAAGTGATAGGCGTGGTCGAAAATTCCCCATAAAGGCTTGACTTTCTTAAAGTGAAGGGGCGGGGCTGAAAAGACAACACGATGGCATGCAACATGGAGAAGAATGAAGCTTTTGGCCATTTTTGAGGGTGATGAATTATCCGGAGTAGAATTAAATTTGGTGACGGGTAAAGGAGGGTACATTATTGTGTATGAGACCTTGTCGGGACCAAAGAAAAACACGACTTAAACAGAGTGACGACTTAACCGGGTTTTACTGTAGTATCATTCAGTTTTTAATTGTAAACTATAATTGTAATAATAATATGATTTCTGATATTATTTAATGTAAATAATATGAATTAATGTAGACATACAGACCAGTAAAACTTTTAATAAAATATACTGAATCTATATTTAATAACAGTATAAAATTTTAATTTTCAGTGAAACAAATAAAATAAAATTAAAATACTATATTTCATTGATGTTTCTTTAAAACAATTATAATAATGAAGATATTCAGCAATTATAGAATCTGTGTTTTTTATATATAATATTATTTGTTTCATTCAGTTGAATAGTCATTCTTGCAAATCTAAATAAAACTACCGTACTCCTCAAAAATGAAAAAAAAAAATCCTTCTTTAAGTTTGCTGATTATTAGCATCAATAAATCAAATTTATTTATAAAGGAGCATAAGAATAAGTGATAACTTTACAAACCAAAAAAAAAGATTCAAAATCCTTTGGGGTTTTTTTCCACTTGCAGATACAATTAATTGCAGAGGTTATAACCCCTATGAACCCCACCCCTAAGTTTGCCAATGATTTATGATCAGAAAATAGAATTGTTTTATGGAAAAAAGTATCTATGAAATAATTTGTTGGCATTTTCAAATCAAATATTTCTAGGAACTTCATTTCATAATATTGAAAAAAATACTAGTTTCAAAGCACTGCTTAGAATCTAGTTCTATTTCTCTCCTATTTATTTTACTAAATTGCCAATTTGAAATATTACTGAGTTGCTTATTATTTTTATTATTATTATTGTTGTTGTTGTTATTAGTACAAATTAAGATGGAAATACTGACATTATCATATTATGATATAATTTTGAATGAATTGATTGCATATATCTCTAATCATATAACTCTATTTCTTTTCTTTTTTTTTTAACAGAAATTACAAAATGTTTTGGCGTCAAATAAAACTAAATTTATTCCGGCCCTTAATACAGATGGGTGTCTTGGGTATAAATAATAAAAGGATCGTTTCAGTGAAGTGAGTAGTTTAGTCATCTCTCTTGAAAGTTTTTTTTTTTTTTTTTTTTTTGTAATTATTCAAATAATTAGTAATTAGACCATACAGAGACTTTATAGACAAAGTAGAATTCCAGTTCTTATAAAAGTAAGTTTATAGTGTTTTGTTTTATTTATGTTCAGTAACTTTGTAAGTAAATTGAACCATTCCAAAATGAGTTTTTATGTAAATCAAATAATGAAAGGAATTAAGAAATTCGCTAAATGTAAAATTGAAATAGTTTTATTAAATAGTCATAGCTTATATTTATTATTTTATGAAAAATAAATAGTTCCCAAATCTCTCAATCTTTCAGACGATGCCACAGTTAGATATCGGAACTTTGAAAATGAAAGTTTTACATTTCTGTTTAACAGCTAAACATTTATTGACATATGACAGTGATTTTTAGAGATTGCCAATTGTTTTAAATAGTTATTGATTCTGTTATCAGGGACTTCACAGTCATGCATTGAAATAACCAAGCTTTTGACCTTTTGTAAATATCAATTCTTGTAGTAAAAGGAAATTAACATGTATAAGGGCTCTGGTGCACTATTAATTTTCAATTGCAAAGCAATAAAATAATAAAGGGGAAAAGTAGGGGAACTTTGATGCCTCGAGTAGGGCAATAATGGAGCGATTACTGCTGTATTGTGTTTGCGGTTGCCCCGGGTTTTTTAGTCAGACCTGGGAGATGGGTCAGTGTTCCATTTGGGAGTCAACTGAAGACCCTGCGGCATAAAAAGTAATCGTCCCATTATTGCCCTGCTCGAGGCATCAAAGTTCCCCTACTTCTCCCATTTATTATTTTATTGCTTTGCAACTTTGAAAATTGATAGTGCATCAGAGCCCTAACAATTACTATAACCTTGACGCTTATAAGCAACATATTTTCAATTAAAAATTTTAATTTCAAAAGTAAAAGCATTTTACAGTAAGTTGACAAAGGGTTTTATCCTAAAAATCCCAAATGCTCTACTTGTGAATTATTTGTAATAGTAAAACTTTTTAATTAACTGACAAACTGTTACTTATCCTTATCAATATGAGATTTTTAAATTTAGTTTCATGTTCTAATCACATAAGGACGATTCTTCAGAAAGTCAACATGAAGCGTAAAAAATAAAATGCAACTGGCCAGCAGCTTATAAAAGAATTCCAATTGCGTTCATTCTAAGTGTGATTTGCTATCTAACATTTGTTTAAAAACAATGTTTTATTTAGGTTTTTTACAGATTCAATACACATTGCCAATTACAAAAAAAAAATAGGAACTTTTACCTGAGGATTTTGGCAGATTTGCTAATGAAACTGCTATCGTTTTATTGTAAATAATTTTTGTTTTATCTATGTGAGTTATTTCAAATTACATGGTTTTACACGTTAAATCATTAATGAACAAAGAAAAAAAAAATACTTAAGAATGATAATAAAATTTGACAGCATTCTAAGCTCAAAGTTATTATAGTTTGAAAGAAACTTCATGATGTATGAGCTTGACAAAATGAATACAAATTTTTAATACTCAAAGAAATATGATGATAATAAAATGCGTAAAGGCTTTGTTCCATGCATGACTTTAAAGAACACCATTTTCATTCTTGCTAATAAAAATCATAACAAAACAAAATCAGCACCAATGCACTTTTGTAGTCTTGCGATGCAATCTAAAGTCATTAATAAATTAGCTCAACATCTTTTATTTTTATTATTCATAGTGTGTATAATAATATAATTAATTATATAAGACCATCCACACAAATAAGAAAGATATCATTTATAAATCAAGACATAATTTATTTATCTTTTATTTTTATTTTTTTTATCCTAAAATTTAAAAGATAAAAATTGTCCATGTTTCACAAAAATTAAAAATTTCCAAATCTGGAAACTAATAATCTACCTTGCATCTGCAAAGGTTTAGAGACTTCCTTACAATATTGTCCTGGGTGTAAAACAACATATTATCTTGTTGATCCTTCTGCTGTTTTCAGCCATCATGTTGTATCTTTACCAAAAATTTCAACTTTGGATCCAAGAACTTCTATCACATATCTTGGATTACATTCAACTAGCTGCCTTTTTCAATATCATTTGTCCAATTTTAAACTTAATTCATTTAAATATGAAACTGTACATGCTTAAAGCAGTACTCCTGTATTTGGTATGCATGAAACTTTGATATTCTTTTCAGATATCATTGTGAGAAACATCAGTAGTAAAGAACAGTTGTGACTAAAATAATAATTTTAGAATTCCTGAAAAAATCAGGAGCAGACTGCAAAATAAATATATTATCTTTTTTTGTTTGGCACACACACATTTAGCTTTGTTCTTCCTTGTATACCTTATCCATGCCCACATGAAATTACAAATACTTTTAATGTTTCGTGTTGAATTTGTGAACAAATAATATATTTCAATTCTCAAAGTCAAGTCTGATTGAAGTCTTTTCTTTCAGGTGCTTATTTTTCTTCAGAACTCAGATGAATGTTACAGATTGTCTGAATGAAAGCTAAATCTGTGTTCTCTTTTCTTTGATATCAGAACAAACATAGGTGGTTTAGCTCTCAGGATGCACTAGGAAATATTTATAAACTTCTGAGGCTCCTTAATTAAGTTTCACACTTTTTGACCAAAAGGAAATGTTCCAACCCCACATAAAAGATCAAAGGCAAAACTGAAGGTTGCCTCTTAGAACTAATTAGGGAAATTGAACATTTAGTCATGTGACAGCTGCAGTGAATGAAGTAACATTATTTCTGGACCAATTGAAAATCTTGACATTCACAATAGTAGTTGATAGCAAAATCTAAATGAATGATTCAGATATTTGGGCTCTATTTGTCTTTAAAAAGCTCCCCTGCTTCTAAAATGTTTTGTATTTAGGTGATAAATGTTGGAAGAAAAGTTTTCCTGACAGTTGATGAAACTTCACCAGATATTATCTTTTTTGTATCAGCGTCAGTGGAACTTTTCATTCTGAACAATCCTTCCACATCGTTCAATATTCATTCAGTTCCTTAGATACTAATTTTTCTTCATTTGAAGAACTTCTAAAGTTCATTACCAATAGCAGGGATGCATGGTATCATTGTTGAGTGATCTTTGCCAAGAATTATATAATGAAGGGAAAGCTTTATAAAATTAAGTATTTTCACACCTCTGCAAGACTTTCAAGAAGTCAGATAGATGTTTTAGGTCAGAGCTTTCAAATGTTGAAAACTTAATATTGGTTCATGATTAAGTAAAGTTATTAGTATTGAAACTGCATAATTTGAGAGCCAGAAATAAGGTTCCCAGCGTTTCTTGACCAACAGGATTAGAACGAGGTCGGGAGGTCCGCCCAAGGCCGCCTGCCTTTAACTCCCGGGAAATAAACCCGATACCCATTCTACAGAGGGCCGGGTAGATCCTAGGACCCGTTTGGAGGAGAATGGAGTGTGGAAAATTCCCGCCCTCCGCCGAGACCAGGAATCGATCCCGCCACCTCTTACCCACTCGACTACCGGACCCACAGAAAAGCTGTTAGCCTTTATTTGATTCCTGTATGTGACGAATGTGATAATGTATTTCATTTTTTTTCCTTAACTAATATGTTAAGAAAAGTTATAACAAAATAACTGAAATATTTATAGACAACATTTCACTACACAGATACAATTAAAGTTAAACGCTAAACTATATCCACTATAGGCCTACATAGGCCCTTGGGGTTTCAAGAGCTAAGGTTCCTGGTGTTTCTTGAGTAATGGAACTAAGTTGGGGGGGGGGGGGCTGATCAGTCCTACACCTGCCTGCCTTTAATCCTCAGGAAAGAAACACGGTACCCATTCTTCAGAGGACTGAGTGAACGCTAGTACCTGCCTGGAGGAGAATTCAGTGTAGAAAAATACCGATCTCTGCCAGATTAGGGAATTGAATCTGGCTCCTCCAGGCTACAGTGCTTTACCACTTGGCTACCCGACTCCCTGAATGAATACAATTAGATTTTTAAAATTTCGAAAAAGGAAGCAGTTTGATTTCGGGTAACTGTCCTGAGCATCACAGAAGAACCTATCTTTTAATGAACAAACCCTGTTTTTTTTTTGTTTTTTTTTGTAATGTAAAATACTGAAAATACATATTTTCCAGGCTGAATTCAAATGCATTGTTTGATTTTCTCTGTCTCATAAAGTTTTTAGATGAAATATAAGTATACTTTGAAAAAATATATATATTTACATACTAATTCAAAGTATTTTCATTTTACCTATCATCATCATCATCTATGGCCCTATAGCCCTGTGTGAGCCTTGGCCTCCTCGATCACGAGCCTCCATTGTGCTCTGTCCTGTGTCATCGGTCCCCAACGAACAATATTCATCCTTCTCAGATCTTGTACTACGTTGTCAAGCCATTTCTTTCTTGGTCTCCCTTTTTTTTTCTTAGCATAGATAAGCATATGCTATTTCTTAGCATAGATAAATACTCAATACTTTCTTTGGCATTTGGGAGTCTTCCATCCGCTGAATATGTCATTGCAGTCGCCGGGATTTAATAAATCTGACAATATCTTGATTTTTCAATATATTATCTATTTCCAGGTTATATTTTATTCTCCATTCATTATTCTCAAAGATAGGATCATATATTTTCCTGATAACTTTCCTCTCGAATCTTCTTAATCTTTCTTGGTCAGCCTCTGTCAACGTCCATGTTTCACTTCCATATGTTACTGGTCTAATGAGAGTTTTGTAGATAGTCATTTTTGCGGTTCTATTCAGTCTTTTATTCTTCAATAGGTTTAAGTTTGAGAAGTAAGATTTGAAGCCAGCTTGTATCCGATCTTTGATGGCAGTGGTGGATCGCCCTTCATTGTTTATTAGGCTACCAAGGTATTTGAACATTGTGACAGATTGAAAAGCCATCTCCTCTATTTTAAGGTCTTCAGTTCTTCTTATTTTATTAGCAGACATTTTCAGGTATTTAGTTTTGCTTTCGTTGATAAGCAATCCCAGTTTCTTAGCTTCCGTTGCAATTTCTTTAAAGACCTCAATCAATCTGTGCTTCGTCCTTGCTATAATTCCAATGTCATCAGCATAGGCACAAATTTGACTAGATTTATTGAGAATGGTGCCTCTTTGGTCAACTAATTTGATAGCTCTGTGTAGTACTATAATGAAAAGAGTTGCGGAAAGCCCATCTCCCTGCCTAACTCCTTTATTGATGTCAAATGGGTTGCTTAATTTATTATCCACTTTGACTTATGCTTTTGACCCATTCATTGTCATCATAACTAGTCGTATTAGTTTCTTTGATACGCCTAGGTCTTCTAGTGCTTCTTTAAGTTTGCTTCTTTTGATGTTATCAAAGGCTTGTTGGAAATCTATAAATAATATGTGAAGATCAATATCGTATTCGTAGCATTATTCCATTACCTATCTCATTACAAATATTTGATCAGCAGTGCCTTTATTTTCTCTAAATCCACATTGATATTCACCAATCTTATTTTCATTTGTTTCCTTCAGTCTTTCATTCAAGATGGATGTTAGGATTTTGTATGCAGTGTTAAGGAGCATGATACCACGATAATCATTGCATTCCATTTTGTTCCCTTTTTTGTGAATTGGGCACAGCACACCGTTCGTCCAGCTATCTGGCATTTTTTCTTGTTTTCATATTGTTTGTATAATGTCAAATATGATTGTATTAGTTGCCTCTCCTCCATGTTTCAGCAATTCCGCTACAATATTATCTTCGCCAGGTGCTCTATTATTTTTCATTTTCTTAATAGCAGTTTGTACTTCACCTTTTGTTGGCATTTCTTCATCTTCTTCTGTCTGATCTTCTCTATCTTCTAGTGTATCTTGCTGTCCTTCATCATTCAGTAGTTCTTCGAAGTGCTATGTCCATCTTTCTAAAACTTTCTCATCCTCTACCAGTATTTGTCCATTTTTATCCATGCATCCGTTTATTCTGAGTTAAAACCTTTCGTCATCTTGTTTACAGCAGCATAAAATTTCCGGCTCTCTTGTTCTTTGTTAAGCTGATCAATTTCTTCTATTTTTTTCTTAAGTGCTTCTTTCTTTTTCCTTTTTTTTTAAGATTTTATTAGCTTCTCTTCTCAGATTTTTATATTTTTCAGCATTACTTCTAGTGTTTTGTGTCAGCATCCTTTCCCTGGCTTTGTTTTTTTCTTCTATTACTCTTAGGCATTCTTCATCAAACCAGTGTTTGTTTCTCTTACAGTCTATTTCGCCCACGATCTCCTTGGCCGTTTCAATTATAATCTCTTTTACTACATTCCATTTTGTGTTAATATCAGTTTCATCTTTATTGGTAATCACTTCCTCTTTTTCTTTAATCTTTTCTGTTAATGTATTTTGATATTTTGTCAAGTCTGTTGGATCTTTCTTATGTATGTCTGTATTCCATTTGGTTGTTTTTGATCTTCTCAACTGTAATACGTTCTCTCTGATCTTTGCTCTTACCAGGTAGTGGTCTGAATCACAGTTTGACCTTCTGCAGCTTCTCACATCTATTACAGATGAATAATGTCATGCTGAAACCAGAATGTGATCTATTTGATTTACCTCGTTTGTGCCAGGGATTTTCCATGTTCCTAGGCGTATCTTATGCTGGAAAGGTGTGCTGCATATAAACAGTCGATTTCTTGCTGCGAATTCTGCTAGCAGATCTCCATTAGGGCTGTTAGTATCATGTAGTGTATAAGATCCTGCAACTTATTTTTGATTTTCACATCTACCTATTTTTGTATCTTATTACAGACTTCATCCAGCTGTTCAAAAAATTTCACTTTCTCGAAATCTGATTTTTCTTCTGTTGGTGCATGAGCTGAAATGATGGTTATGTTTCTGAACTTACCTTTTAGTCTAATTCTGCAAATACGTTCATTGATGGTTTCGAATTCCATAATGCTTTTCCTAATGGTTTTGTTAATCATGAATCCAGTGCGTGTAATCCGGAGTTAACATCAGGTCCACTGTATATCAAGAGTGTAGTCAGCTTTATCTATGCTGCCTTTTCCTTGCCATCGGATTTCCTGCAGAGCTAGAAGATCAATATTATATTTGATCATTTCATTGGCCATTTCTTGCATTTTTCCTACTTGTTTAAAGGTTCTAACGTTCCAGGTGCCCATAATTAGATCATTCTTTTTTGATCCTTTCCATTATCCATTATTCGTGTCCTTATATTCTTTCCGATTTGATAACCGATGTGACAGTCCATTTATTTTCCGAGGCTCGCTTTGAGGTTTCATAACTTTGATGTTTTCTGATATGGGGTAGTTGGCTCCATGATCAACCCCCAACTTGGAGGACCAGTCCATTGTGCTCCAATGGCAGAGTCGAGTTTTGTGACGTTAGCTTACTTCATCAGTGCCATTCCCACTGAAGAAGAGTTCCCGTCCTATACTACGAGGAAGTCTCACAAAAACTCTTGGTACTACCTTCACTTTCTTGCCACTAGGAAAGGTAGTAAAGCAATTCCATTACTGAGTAGAGAAGGGGACTCTACCTAGCAGTATCCATTGACAGGACTCATTTTATCTATAGTTGCTTGTAGATGTCTGTACACAATTGTTTTGATGCATGCTCACTTCCTATTAGGTTAGTGCAATAACAAATAATGCAATTAAATCAGTGTTTAGGTAAAAGGATGAAATCCTTTTTTACAATAGTCCTCAGAAATCTCAGATGGACTATTAAAAGTAACTGTTATTGCTTTCCTGCTGTATTTTGCATGTGGAATATCCAGTAAACTACAGATCCACTTGTACCATTATCACTTTTTCAAATTTAAAAATTCCCTGTGGTGAAATCATTTGCTATGCTTATAGGTAACTGTAGAAAAGTGTTTTAAAAAATATATTTCTAAGGACATAGGACATCCCATAGATTTATATATCTTTGAAGATCTGTCACTATCTCACAATGCGCTTTTGCCACATTATTTCCCAAAAAGCTCATGGTAATGTTTTTCATGACTGTTGGTTTTTCTCTTATCATTTAACTTGCTTTCAAACACTTCATCATTTATTAATTATGTAGAGAAGAAGTTTAATGTATGTTTAAAGTATAACTCCCCCCACCCACCCGCCCCCCAAAAAAAAAACAATAGTACCGTTGTTTTAATGTTTTAATATTGTTGTTTTTTTTTGGGGGGGGGGGGGGTGTTCTTCTACTTTGTGGGTTATTTATTAATGCTCTTGTTTGGGAACTTAAATATATCCTCTTTAATTTTAGCATTACTTAGCCTTCAAATACATAAATCCTGTACCATTATGATCATTTTCTTGACGGAATTGTTTATCACTCAAACTTTAATCCATAATGGATGAAAAACTTTTTCCCAGAAAAACTTATTCTCTTTTTGGCCATTATTTTTTTCATGTATTTTAATTTTTTTTTTTATTTTTCCCCCTGCTGTTCCATATATCTATATATACCGAAAACAGTAGTACTTACTATATACAAGCTACAAGCCGAGCAAAAGAACAATGACTTTCAAATCGTCACAGTACATTTTAGTTATATTTTTATATTGAACTCCAAAAGAAGATTCACATGAGTTTTTACTGTTGTTAGAATGAATTAAGTTATAGGCATCTGTTACTGAAATTGTTGAGAAGCGCAACTTTTGAGCTAACTTTAATGAATCAATGAAGAAACATTGTTCTGTTGTATCATTACAAGGGTCTCCATTCTTGAGAAAGCATCCTTACAAAAATACTAGAATGTTTTCTCCCATTCTTGAAAAAAAATATGTTTAAACTCATCCTTTAAAAAAAAAAAAAAATACACATTTTAGCACTCATTTGGGGAAAAAAATACAATCTTTTTAATCTAAAACCTGATGCTTATTCTTAAATCCTGTTTTATTTCGACAATTCAAATCATGAAAAAATTCATTATTACATCCCATGTTTACCATATATATCTCCTTGGTTAATTTTTCAAGTATTTTTTTGGGGGGGTAATATCTCCATGAGTTAATAAATAATACTCCCTCCGTCCAAAAATAAGAGTCCCATTTCACATAAAAATTTGTCCGAAAATAGAGTCCCATTTTAATTTAACACTGTTATTCGAGACTATGGATCAATGTTAGGGATTGAAGGACATTAAAAACAAAAACAAAATGAAAGTTTTACTCAGCATTGCAAAAAAACAAAAGTGTTTATTACATAATCATGTGCCAGCAGTGCGCAGGCCTCAGTTAATTTTTTTAAAGCATAACAATTCAAACTGCGCATTTGAATTATTAATAAATAACAATGGGTGCATTGTTATTGCATAAATTTATGTTTATCAAAAAAGACTTGATCCGTTTTTTTTTCTATTTTTCTACTTCTAATAAATAAAAAAAAAAAAACAATTTTTGAAATGGGACTCTTATTTTTGGACAGAGGAAGTATACTGTAGAAGAACAACTTGCTTCATCAACATTGGAGTCATCATCATCCACAGTTACCTTTGCTGATGTTTTTGATATAGTTAATTCTTCTTTATAGACAAGTCTCATTACAGATTGTACATTTTAATATTTCCCTGTTTTGTTTTGGTTTTATTTGGCCAAAAAAAAATTCCTGTTACTTCATTTAAACAGGAATAACAGTCTGATGAATGGTCTTTTGGTTCCTTCCAAACCACAGGAATGGCATCTTGTCCAACTGTTTATATATCCAGTGTGGAGCAAATATAAGGGGTCCATGACTTATCTTGATAATCTGCTTTATATCACAAATAAAGCTCATAGCATTTTTTTTTAATGAATATAATAAGATTTCCCCTGTGAGACTTAAAGATTAACTCACCAAATTCTTAGCAGAAAGTTTCTAATTGGTTGAAATGCTTTGAAGGCTGAAGTGTAAAAAAAAAATATCTTTCACAGAACATACTGGAAATACATACAATGATTGAAGAGCAAAGCCTGGCCCTCATCTGACAGAGCTATCAGCCAAAGGCTACATTCAATTCCGGATTAGCAATCGGCCTTTATTGCTTTGTTTTTTAGTATTCAAGAAACAAATGAACTGTAGTAATAAGGAGTTCCTGGTACCAATTGTATATTTGCAATATACTAATATGTATGAAAAAAAAAAAGCTATGAGTTTAATTGCATGTGTAAATTCAGCATGAAAAAATATGTAAGATTATTAAAAAAGTTTGCATGTGGCAAAAAATTAGCTTTATCAAAGTGTTTTCAAATGAAAATTCTGATTAAACATGGTTTCTATTTACATACTCCAATAAATTTCCAAAAATAACCAAATATTTCCAAACTTAATCATTTTATTATAAGAGAAACAACAACAAGATACCAATCTGCTTCTGTTTTTTCAAATTTGGCTGCAATAAAACAAGAATTGAAATATTTAAATTGTACCGAACAGTTGTAGTATTATTTCATCCATTAAGTAATTTAGTTGCTTATCAAGCTTAATGTATCCATTTTATTAACAGTCACAATACAGTAGTATTATCTATTCATATCATACGAAGCAGCAAGTAGCACAGTTTTGTTGTTTTGCAAAATAATAAAAATAAAAACATTGTTTATTTATTAAAAAAATGTGGAAACTTTGATCATACCAAAATTTTGTTTTAATAAAGATTCCATGAAAACTCAATTGCACAATTCAAGTAAAATGATGGAGCTTGTCCTAATGATACTCATCGGAACAATTGCAGCTATTTGTGAAACAATTGCCAATGGTCTTTTCCTTTCAACAGTTACTCTGTATTACATGTTTTGAACATTGATTTCACCATTATCAATTTCCTTGTTGTCAGTAGCTGTAATTGTGAATAAACATGTAACGTAAGAGAAAAAAGGCTTTAGTTAAGCTTGTTTCTTTTTCAAAAGATCTATTCAATGCTACTACACACGACCTATGTTGTTATTTGAAATTTCCAAGCTGACCTCGATTACTCCCACTTCCAATTTCTACCAGACATCAACAATGCCACCATTCAATGCTTTGGGTACTATTTGGTAATGAAAATTTTCACTTGAACAACCTTACCCTGTGGTTTTCAAGAAAAATGGGATATGGAAGGTCTTGAACACCCTATATATTTAGCAATAAATTTATATATATATATAAAAGGCATGCATGATTTGATATATCATTCACATCAAAAGCATTTGAAAAACAATACTTTCCTTTCAGTTTTTTTCGGTTAAATAGAACGATAGATAAACATTCATAATTTATTACGTGGATATATTATTTGAGTAAAGTTAATTCAAAAAAAATTAAGGAATGTAATAAAGTTAAGAAAATTGGATCAACACAGTTATACTCAAAGCGTCCAAATTTTATGTTTTGATCCATAAGATGTGTTGGTTGGTGGATGCTGTTAAAATACAAAAAAGCTCATATAGAGACCCATTGCAATGTCCTGAAAATAATTAAAAGACTTTTCAAAATTAAATATTAACGAACTGAAGTCACACATTTGAATACAATCTAATAAAAATAATTTTTGAATGGAATGTTGCATTGATAATCAAACTTAGTTTGAAAAAGGGTTTCTAAAGAATGGTTTTTTGAATCCAAAGTAATATTTGATCCTGTTTCAAATTGATAGAACAGAAATAGAGAAATATTGTTCATTTTAAAATTATCGATTATCTTGATTTTAAAGGTTTTTTTTTTTTTTTTTTTTTTTTTTATTATTATTATTAGATTGAAAAATCAATTTCATTCTAATGCTTTAAAATGTTATTAAACAAAAACTGTAATTACATTTAATTATAGTAAATGATAGATACAAATGTTTATTTATTTATTTATTTATAAATGCTATACCAGAAAAACAGATACCTATCTAGTAATGTATCTTCCTTTCAATCAGATTACGTAGCAACACAATGGGCATGAACTCCACAAGTTTTCTGAAGTACTGTGTAGATAGTGTATACCATGCATCCTCAATAAAAATCCAAAATTCCCCAATAATATGTAGATGGTGGAACCCTGACACTGACTGCACGTTGAACTGCATCCCACATGTATTTATTCGGTTCAATTTTGCCTAACAACTAGACCAACTCATGATACCAAACTCAGAGGAATGCACCTCCAGTAATGGTTTGATGACTGCAAATCTGTGCAGTGGTCCATTGTCCTGCTGAAAGAGTCTACTTTTGTCTGAGAATGCAATGGGTGCAAATGATCCTCAAGAATGGTTATGTAGCATCTGCAAGTTAATGGTGTTTGCAGATGTATCAGTGGTCCTAATGCACGCCAGCTGAAACTATCTACACTATAACAGAGGCACTGCTGCCCTGGACTGTCCCTTTTTGGCATGCGGGATCCATTGCCTGATGAAGTTTTCTTCACGTTCATACTTGTCCATCTGCCCCAAACAGTTGGAACCACGACTCGTCGTACCAGGCTACCTGTTTCAGTTTTCTTGCATCCAGTGGCGGTGTTCACGAGCCCGCAGGAGGAATTGGACCCGATTTGGCCATCGGCTCCTGTACCCTATAGAAGAAAGAGACTTTTATACTGCCCGAATGCTGATATATGTGTGGCCCCAGCATTGATTTGTTCTGTTATCTGTTGCAATTGTTGCATACCTATCAGATGTTACAATATGTGCCAAACAATGCTATCAGCGATCATCCAGAATTTTTCATTAGCCACAGCAGTATCTCATGGTGGATGTCTTCTCTGATGTTGGGTAATATTAGCACATCCATGAAATTGTTGCACTTGAAAATTCAAATTTCATGTTGATTTCAGAGATGGAATGACCCAACTTTCTGGCCCCTATTAATTCGCCTCATTCAAAGTCGATTAAATCGTGATACGCTGCCATTGACACTGCAAATTATATAATAACACATTGCAGAGATATCTATCTGCCTTTATATGTACTTCAATTGGAGAAGATATCATTTAATGCGGGATATGGTGTCAAGTATTGAAAATGAAAGCGACCGTCTCAATTTTTCTGGTACTTCAGTGTATATATAATTTAATGCATTAATATTTTTTCTTCGCTTTCTAGTCAAGTTCATAATAATTGCATTTTTTTTTCATTTATCTGATTTTTTATTTAAGTTTTATAATATTTTAGATTTCTATGTGGAACAGTTGTAACTGGTGGTTTATTGGCACTTTACACAAAGCAACATGCGAGTGAAATGGCATCTTTAATTAATACAAAACTTTTCATGGCTGAACCTATCACAAAAGTGGAAGTATTAGCAAAAGTAAGTAATCAAAAGAAGTAGTTGTTTTAATTTTACTCCAATTTTGGAGTTAAAAAATCTCAAACTATTTTTGTAAGTAGATAAAGAACTAAATTTCTCCCTTCCATTTTTCTTTTTTTTTTTTTTTTTTTTTTTAATTTACCTTGATAAATAATATAGGTATATTTCTTCATTTCTTTGAAAACAAATTGCGAAGTTTTATTTTTTGCAAGTCCATGTCAGCCCTTGTCATGTAAACTAATACATATTCCTCTGAACAAATCCTCTCTCTTTAAACTTTGAGATGGATTAAATACTAGTCAATCATATTAAACATATATAGCATATATCAGAAAAAAAAATAATTTCTGATTTGTGGAATTTGGTCTTTTTTCTCTCTTTCTGTTTTCTGCATTTCAAATCTGCCTATTTTTTTATTTTATTATTATTATTAAAGTTCATTTTCCTCCACCTACAACATAATTCATCTAGTTTATCTATTAGATAAATTGCCAACCAGAAAATTTAGAAGCCTATTTTCGTTTATTGGCACTGTTCCATCACTTCTAGTGATGATCATCTCTATAAATACAGTTTTTAATTCCTTTATGATGCTGTAGACAATGATTCATAGTAGATAAATTTGGAGCTTCTCCTTTTTTTTTCTTATTCATAAGTGATATATCTTATCACTTCGATTATTTCTGCATATCTGGACCAGATATAATTATATAAAAATTATAAATTACATAAAGTTTCATTCTGAAGGAGGATACTGTATGATACTGGACAGATCCTTTGTTTGAGGGAATTTCCCACTCTGGGACGAAATTTACTTGATATTTCGGTCTGGTGCCTCAGGCCTTCTTCAGGAGATGTATTTTAATTATATTTAGACTGGCATATATCTAACAACTTCCAAGAAACTAACAATGGAATGTGCCAGTCTAAATGTAATTATATACATCTTCTGAAGAAGGCCCAAGGCACTGGATCGAAATATCGAGTAAATGTCACCCGGGAGTGGGGAAAATCCCTCAAACAAGCATCTATCCAGTATAAATTATATAATTTTTTAAGTTCCATCCTAGTATTTCTGTACATCCAATCTATTTTGATAATTCACTTAATGTCCTGTTAATTATGTTAGTTCTGTCAACTGTCCATGGCTTTGAGCATTAGTAAATGTCATTCCTGCATTCTTCTGCTTATTCTTTTGGAAAGCACAACAACTTTCTCTGAAGCATCTTTACCATCAAATTGTGGGCTCTTGTTTCATAATCATCTAGGTTGATAATTGTTCTACTTTCTAAAATGTTTAAAATTTTAAATTTGTGAAGTGATTTGATGATACTAATCCCTTAAAGAAGGCTTTGAATTCTGTAGTTTTTTCTACTGTTCACTGTTTTAAACTTGTCCGTTGTTTTGCATCTGTATTGTCAAACTTTCTTTACCAGCTTCACAACCACTTCCTCCTTTTCATTCTCAAGAGATAACTGCATTAATGATTGACTTGGTGACTGTTCTCTGATTCTAGTGGGCGTGTAAGCTTCTTCTTCTTCTTCTTGTAAGTTTGAATTCTCCAAGCCATTCTCTTTCCATTTCCAGGTCATTAATGTAACTCTACTCCACTTAAAGAAACAATTAAAATAATTATTTAATCTTAATTATTTTCCACATTAATGATATGATACCCATATTATTTTTACCTAAATCAGTGTTACAGAAAGTTACGATTTTTTATCATTGTAAATCAAAGGAAACTCACTTAGTTTCTCATTATTAATTTGATATCAGTCAATGATTTGATGTCAGTCAGTGATTGTCCTTTTGAATTTTTGAAAGGGCCTGTTGTAACTACTACCTCAATTTGTCAGCCTAATCCTTTTTGTGACAGACTACCAAATATAATTTATAAGATTTTCTACTTCCTCTAGAATGTTTTGTTTCAATAAACAAACTATCTACCAACCATATCACCATACACTTTATTAGGTACACCTACCTAGTAGCGTGTTTAGCCCTCAAAACAGCCTGAATTCATCGAGGCATGGATTCCACAAGATGCTGAAAACGTTGTTGAGATATTGTGTACCATGCAGACCTGAGTGTGTCTTGCAGTTCCTAAAAATTTGATGGAGGTGTAGGCGTGGAGCGAACAGCCCGTTCCAGCTCATCCCACAAATTTTCAATAAGGACTGAGGTCTGGGGACTAAGCGGGCCACTGCAGCAAGGAAAAGTCATCGTCATGTTCCTCAGACCATCCCATAGTGATGCGGGCTTTGTGCTCCGGTGCATTATTCTGCTAGAAGTTTCCATCTGCATGAGGATAAACTGTTAACATGCATGGTTGCACTTGGTCAGCTACATGTTTAGATATGCTCTAGCATCCTGACGTGCCTCCAGAGGTCCCAACGTGTGCCAGGAAAACATCCCCCACACCATGACACTGCCCCCACTGGCTTGAAGAGTTGCTATGAGACATGACAGGTCCAGACATTTAAGTTGTTTGCACCAAATTCTGTGTCTGCCATCAACATGATGCAGCAGGAACTTCGACTCATCAGACCAAGCAACCTTTTCCAGTCGTCGATGGTCCAGTGTCGGTATTGCTTTGCCCAAAGAAGGCGTGCGCTCCTGTTCTTTCCTGATATCAAGGGTACCCGATGAGGCGGTCGGCTGTTGTAGCCTATTTGCAACAGAGTACATCTAGTGTGCGTTGCGAGATGGTTTGCTGCGCACCACTGTTGAAGTCGGACATCACTTGGGCAACTATGGTACATCTTCTGGCTTGCACTATTCTAATTCCAGACATCCTTCTCCAGCCTCTGTCATCAATGAGCGATGACAGGAGTGTCTGCTCGTATTACCGGAGTGCTGCTGATTCAATGTTTTCTGTTCGTTGCACCATTCCCTATACATCCTTGATATTGTTGTATGCGAAAAGTTCAGGAGCACTGCCATCTTGGATACACTTTGACCAGCACATCTAGCCCTGACAATCATGCCACGTTCAAACTCCGTTAGATCACTACACTTTCCCATTATCACTGTGATTTGCTTTCTCCACTGATGGGGGGAGGTCAGTACTGCTGTTTTTATAGTCACAACTGTCCATGTGACTTGCAAATGAGTGGAACGTAACATTTGTGCACACAGCAGGGGTTTACCTAATAAAGTGGCCGGACAGTGTATGTATATATAACTTTGACTGATGATTGAATTTTTGAACTGTGTTCCTAATGGTCAGTTCTATTTACTTTCTCAACCTTTTGTCGTTAATCCAGTTTATCCATACATGCATTTCCGCAGGACTATTCTCCATGCAATTCATCTTGCAATTAGATAATTTTTTATACAAATTTTGTTCAGAATCTGGCAGTTAGCTGGTGCCTAGTCTACCTGATTATCTTCACAATTTTCAAAATTTACTGAAGCTTTTGTACTCAATACCAGATATTTCTGCTTGATTAAAAAAGAATAAAACAATAGAAATAAATTATACACTACGTTAGATTTCAAGAAACTAAGAAATAATGCTATTTCATTTATAATAAATTAAATAAAAAAATCAAAATACTTGAAATAAGAGACTTATATTCTGGTATCAATATTGATATCTTCCTCTTAAAGTTATTATTATGAACAAAACTTGTTTTAGAAGCATTAAAATTACATTTTAAAGGATAAGAAATCAAGTTTCTCTTAAACCAAAATCACAATTTAGATCTGTTATTAACGGTGTGTGTTTAAGTATGTTATTAATTGCTTATGAACTATTCATAAAGGGCTTTGTGTGACTGAGAAGATAGTTTATAATTTGGCTGGCAACCCTTCATCTAGTTTAGTTCCAGCAATTTTATATTTTAAATCAGAATATACTCAAGCTCAAAAAATAAGGATAATTGTGAATCACAAGAAAATATTACAGTATGCAAAGTAAATCAACGAAATTGATGATGTTATGTGGGTCAAAAATCATAGTGCCGGTCAAACTCAAATGGCAGTATCCCAGGAGCTGCATGTCCTACAAAGTGCCATTCTGTAATCTTGCAGAGGTTCCAGTAGGAGGAAAATGTTGAATTAGTGTTTCAGCACAGGATGTCCAAGGATTACAATGGCAGAACAAGACATAATTTATCACTACTTGCCACACAGTGTAAGAAGGGTACAGTGGCAGACGTTTTCAGATACCTTTCAGTAGTGATATGAAGGACCCATTTCCAGGCATACATGTACTGACAATTGCTTGAGCATGGCTTGTATGCTTCCAGGTCTTCAAGATGCATCTTGTTGACTGCAGCCCATAGAAGGGCCCATTTAGCTTGGAACATCTTACTTGGGCAGAGGACCAGCAAGGCTGTGTTTTGTTTATGGATGAGTCCAGTTTCAGTCTGATTCCCAGTGTGTCATCTGGAGAGGTACTGGGACTCGGTACAATCCCTCCAAAATCTTTGAACGAGATCATTATGGTGGAGTTGGTATCATGTTAATTTCCCATACTCTTCTCCATATTGTTTGAACATACAGGGAACTCTAATGGGCGAGGTATACTGTGATGTTATTCTGCAACAATATATCTGGCTATTCAGGGGTGCAATGAGACCTGACCTACTATGTATGGATGACAATGCCCAACCCTCATAAAGCTACCCTGGTGAATGACTACCTGGAAATAGATGATATCCAGTACTTAGAATGGCCAGCTCAATCTCCTGATTTAAATCAGATGTAGTGCATGCATCATTGTGATGGTTCATCATATAACATATTTGAACATTTTCTACACCATCAAGCATGTTTGGTATGACACTGATTGAGCACTGCTATAGAGAGCTGTTTTTCTTTATTCTGACTACAGTGATGGAGCCACCAAATGGTGTTTGTTTTATTGTTTTTCTGAATTATCATTTTGTTTGATATGCCAGATATCTAACACAGTTTAGTTTTAATCCTACGGCTGGTAGGATTGTAAATGCCAGTATCCATAATTTTTGATCATGAGTAAACTTCATGAAATTTGATCAGAAATACAATAGAAAGTAAAAGTTACAAAAAGAAAGGATTTATATAATCTTAAAGCATCTTGCCATCCAGATAAATAGTTTTTATTTTCAAATTCATTAGTGGTTAAAAAACATTTTTAATGTGACTCAGATTTTCCAGTTATTTATTCTTGTTGCATTTTTTTTTTCAGAATTCTGAAGATATGAAGTCAAGAATGGAACTGATGATTTTAAGAATACAGGTTAGAATTTTCTTAATTATAATACTGCATATAAATGGATGATCATTTAGGGTCGGAGAGATTTTATCTTAAATCTGGAAAAACTATAACTTGTTTTGGCTTGAATTACTTGTAATAGTAATACGTTCAGAAATAATTCTGAAATAAAATAATATTTTGCTGAATGTTTTTCATGTATGACAAATTCCATACGGTTTTAAAATATTACTAAAAACGCACTTTAAAAGTTTTAAAAAGTTTAAAAACAAAAAAATATTCATAAAAACCATGACATGTTTCGACCACTAACTCAGTGTCCTCTTTGGACAGATAAAGAAGACCCTTTCTGTCTATCATTATAAGGGAATTGCCAATGAAATGACCAATCAGGTAACCAATTGAAATAACACTGCATTGATCAAAAATGTCAGCGGATTTTGGGAACGAGCCATAAGCTGAAACCATGAGTTAGAAAAAGAGGGGTCAGGAGGAGAAGAAAAAAATATATACGACTCAATAATTTAAATTAGAAATGCAAGCCATAATCATATATCGTGTCAATGGATATTTTAGTTTTATCGGGCTTCCTCTTCAAGATCCAATATGACTCAAAGAACTTCCTTAAATAGGAATCCTTGTGTTGGCCTATAGTAGTAGTACTTTCAAATCCCATATTGTGACCAAATTTCCTATTGTGCTCAGCTGTATTGTACTGTAAATTCCGTTTTTCTATGGCCTTCTGATGCTCATGAAGCCTAACACCTAACAGCTGGAGGATTTTCCCAAAATAAAAACGGCTCTGTTCCGACAGGGATATCAGTACTACTACTTTCCGGAAAGCGACTAATGCAGGTGTCAAGGTGCATCCCGGATCTCAGGTGCCTAGTGTTTTTAAAAAAGTGCATTAATTATGGCAGTTAGAAGAGCTTTTTATACAGCTCCAGATGAAATTAAAATAGTTGAACAAGAATTAAAAAAAAAATAGTGAATTTGCTTAAAGTAACTGTTATTCACGGGGCTTCACTGGAGAAACGATTTATTATTAAAAAATGACTACATATGATATAAGAAACAAGACACTTATATTAGTAATCCCTTCATACCAGTACTGTTTCACAATGTTAAAGAATTTTTGGCCAAATTTCATATAGGTATGTTACGTAAAACTAGTAATATGCTTATGAAAAATGTTAATAAAGAACATGATGGTTGGAATGATTCATGGACCATAAATAATTGTGTTTATTCAATTCCATGAGTGGGCCAGAGCTGCTTTTATATTGGGGAGACACACTGGCTGTTTAGTTGTGTGTTAGTTTCCGCTGGATTTCCGGGGAACTTTCATCACTGCTCTCTTTTTGATGATGCCCAAAGTCAGCTATCAAATATGGAAGCAAAAATTGGATTTTAAAACAACGAAACAGACAGAGATTGGAAGCAGCACAAATGAAATTCTTACGTCCACTTCTGAATTGACAAGACTGGTCAAAAGGAAAAACACCAAAATTCGATCATAATTAAAGTACTGGAAATATTGTTCAAGAAATGAAAACTTTCAGAAAAAATGGATGCAGCAAGTTGAAAGTTTGCTTAATAATAGAATTCGAAAATTAACATTTGAATACAACCCTTCAGGTAGAAGAGTCTGTGGATCAGACTCAAGACTCCCAAGGCAAGATGAATGGATTAAATGGATCAAGCACATCCTCAGAGTCAGGAACCGCCTCTTTGAGACCCAGTCCGGAAATGTTCAAACAAGACAAAAAATATTTATATATATATATATAAATATGCTATTTCAAGGCTTTGTTAATCTTATATTAACTTTAATTGATTTGTGGTTTATTATAAATTTCATGTACTTTGACATTTATCAGAGCTCTTCAAAATTTCTGAACAAAGCCTTTGTTTTCCTCTGCTTCCTGTCGCCTATCAGTTCTCTTGAGAAGTGTCAAATTCACGCAGGAAAGAATCCGTGTTCATATGGTCATCATTTCATCTCTCTTATTTAAACCAGAGTGTGGAGGCAATGAATATAGTTTTAGTCAGTGATTTGTCAATTGTCAGTATTAGAGCGAATTTGACAGTAGTTAGTGAGGGCCTACTGCCGAGGGGTTGCTAGGATGAGGCATGCAGCCAGCGCTCATCACAATCTGACTTGACCAGCAAGTCACTTTCCACCGGACAGTTGCACCTTCCAAGAAATTGAACTCTTAGGTCTTTTGTAACAGTCCCAGTGTCTTTAACAGCTGTGGCTCCGTTTATTCTGTGACTTTATTAATGAACGCCTGACAGGTATCTTGATCTGTGTCTTTGTCGGTAACTGAATGGACTGCTTTTGTTTCGGCCATCAAATGAGACCAGCCCTTAATCCAAACCGTGCTGTGATGGAATCATTACTTAATCAAATGGATATTATGAGACTACAGTGGCTAACTGACTGGTGAGACTTATAGGTATTGAGCTAATCTAAGGGAGATCTGCAAACTTAACCACAACCACTCTGTCAAATCAGTTTTGGAAGAGGCATCTTTCTGTCACGCTGCCATCATTGAACCCATGAGATGGTTAGTGGAGAAAGCATCCTTGATTTTGATTGAAATTGGTGCCAATTTTCAGTGTTGTGGATCTCAGTGGGGTTTGTTTTTGGTTTTTTCGAATAGAAGCCCCATTTGTTGCTGGAGCTGCTCACTCAACCTAGAGAAAACATGACAAGAATCATAAGAACTTTGTTTAAATAAATCAGGTTGGGTTTACCTTGATTGTATTCAAATTCCTTTGTGCCTGATAAATTCTCAGGATAGGATTTGAAATTATACTTATTTTGTTTCTGTTATTAAATGTGTTTTCTTTTGAAGGGAAGCCACAGCCGGAAGCGGGTGTGGATACTCTTATTACTTTTGCACTATCTGAGCGTTTCATCTGGTGAGTGGGTTTGGCTGATGAGTCCCTAAAAAGGATGAAACGGCCGTCCCAAACTCTCGCAGATGAATGCTCAGATATTTTTTATTTCTGTGTCTTTTTCCCCACCCTTTTCTATTAATTTGAGGCACATTAATTCTTTGTTTAAATAAACCAGGTTGGGTTTACATTGGTTGTTTTTTGTATTCAAATTCCTTTATGCCTGATAGATTCTCAGGACAGGATTTGACTCAGTGAGTTTGGCTGAGGAGTCCCTAAAAAGGACGAAACGGCCATCCCAAACTCTCACCTATGAATGCTCAGATATTTTTTATTTCTGTGTCTTTTTCCCCCACCCTTTTCAATCATAAGAACTGTTTATATTTAATTGCAGACAGGCCTCCGGAATGTCTAATGTTCCAGAAAGCTCAGATTGAACTGTGATGATTCTGTGTTTTTATTTTTGCTATAAACTTAGTGAGAGAGCAGTGTCTAATAATTTTAAGACTATTTCCTCACATGTATTAGAAACTATCTGGATTTTTTTTTGTTTGTTTGTTTGTTTGTTTTTTTTTTTAATCACTAATTCCATATTTTAAGTAAAGTTCTGTTTAAAAATAAAAAAAATAAGATCCATCTGTAATTGACAACTGTTGCTTATCTCAATGTGTTCTTTGTCATGCCAACCATTTTCCATTAGTATTTACTGGCGAATTCATGAAATAATAATTTACTATATTATATATATTATTCCTTAATATCGCTACTAAAATAACATACTGGGTTAGCAGAGCTGTTGCGAAACTTTACTGCATGTGTTTGAGCATTTAAGTAATAATTAACGAGAGTGGAAACATTTGTTTTTTTTAACAAATATCTTCTTAAATAACAACAAACTTTAATCATCTTCACGGCAAAATTTTGTCCTATAATTTCCAAGGACTTTGTCTAGCCAATTATAAAAACCTTAAGGAAAAGAGAATTACATCTCCCTAACCTAAATTCTACATAATACAATAATTCAAGAATTTAAAAATCACAACAATGAATTGAAACATGTTCAGTTAAGGAAATCAAATACTATTGTTTGAAAATATTCTCTTAAAATTCAAGATTTTAATTTTATTTTAATTTTAATATTCCTAATGTTTTTAACTTGAACTTCCCAATGTCTTTAATTGAAATTTTCAGTCTTTATTTTTGAAAAGTCTATTAATAAAATCGTCAAAATTTCACCAGATTCTTAAGTTGAAACTCTTCTCTTTGACTTTCACTAAGATGTTAAAATTCTTCTTTCCTCCCTTGCTTCCTCATCTTTGCAAGCGCGAAGATAATAAACCTTTTCAATACCTATAATCGTAAATCGTCTTCTTAATCTTGACCATTTTATTAGATGTTGCCCAATTCTTGAACTGCATATTCTTCATCACCTTATCTCAATGGATACGTAATTTACATCTTCTTATAAATACCATAAAATTAACAAATATCTTCTT
>JAFIDM010010028.1:45488764-45510917 GCA_023159025.1 Thereuonema tuberculata | reverse complement strand
AATACATACCTGAAATTATGCCGTGTATTTTTGAAACACCCTGTATATCTTCTACGCTAATCTTTAATTCTTCTTAACGCAGTTTACTGGCCCAGTTTGTTAATCCTAACTGATTGACTTTTCATCTAGTATGATAAGTAATAATTTATCATTTCCTATGATAACATTAACTTTTATCTAGTATGATACTATCACAATTTAGAATCTTATTCACCCTAAAATTATTAATGTAACCTTTTCTACTTGTATGAAATATTTAGAGATATGTTCGCCTAGTATGCTTACGAACTTATCTTAGATTAGTATGAATTACTTTACTTTCATATAATTCATTACACATACGATCACATATCTATTTAAAGAATATTCAACTTCCATGATATTCTTTCTAATGCCAGTTGAGTTATTTCCTAACAGTAAATTGCCCTTAATTATTTATTTATCACTTGCATTATTATTTACTGTTGTCAAATTAGTTCTGCAATCGTTGATTACTTCTAATCGAATGTTCTCGATCGTTGTACAAAATTGTTCTGCAATCATTGATTTCTTCTAATTGAATGTTCTCGATCGTTGTACAAAATTGTTCTTGTGTAACCTATCCTATCTTCATCTGTTTTTTTTCTGATGAATAATAATATTTACACTAAACTCTTCTAGTTTATTTATCTAATAGTTCTGCACTTTAAAGATAATGTTCCTATCTTTAACTATTTGTATCCCTAATGTCTTCCTATTTGACAGTTCCTAACGGTCAGCTATTTTTGCATGTTCCGTAGGCCTAAACGTTATCTTCTGTTTTCCGACCATCTTTGGAAACACTTAAGTATAGCTTTCTACTTACAATTGATTGAGATCGTTGAATCATTTACTCTTCGTTTAGTAAATGTCACAGTGCGATGCCTCATCTGAATTGCCCGCCAGATTAATCACATGTCCCGTCTTGGCTTCCATTTAGCTCCTGGGTTGAACTCGTCGCCGACCGCTTTCGTTTTGATCAGCTACCATATCAATTCAGTTATTGAATTATTTAAACGATTCTCAATATTAATGCTTACTGGTTTAATGTTAACTTTACTTTGAGCTTAATACTATTTCCATAGCTTTACTTAGCTCGAACGGATATTATATTTGTCCGTCCACCGGATAATTGCCGGTTCTTAGTATCATTGCAATGCAACCGTCTCTCAGGATTGCCATTGTCTTACTCCACTCTTTAGCATCTCTATAGCAACTCATTAAATTATACTCGTTTCTGGTCAATACCGTAGATAATTTTAATTGTTCTGTTCGTGACGTAATCTTTTAATTTCGATTACAACTATTTTCCACTTTAAAAAATATGTTTAAAGCCTTTTATTATTACTTATATTTATTTTATAATATAAAATAAATTATCCCACAGTATTGTGTGCATAAATGTATATAATTTATTTTGATAGCACTATTTTTGCTGCCTCAAAAGTTTGATAATATCTTAGCCTTAAATTACTAAATACCAACTCTCAACTGAGTTAGATCTTTGTGGCTTGTACTTGATCTCCTTATTGTAATCTGAAAAGTCTTTTTTTTTTAACCTCATATCGTTTCCAACCTACTTTAAGATCAGCTTACTGATAGATATTTTACTATAATTTTTATCATAAAGTGTATCCAGTTGTATTTTTGTTATGTAAGGAGAATGTATATGTTTCATCTGATCAATTATTTCATTCTTCATTATGTGTAACATGACACATTGTGCTACATAACACAACAAAAAGATTTTAGATAAGGTTTGCCTTAACCACAGATTACAATCATTATTAGCTATTTTTTGATTCGACTATTTTATTTGGGCGAACAGATGCATTTCAGGAGGTCAGCTTGCATCTTTTCAAGAACCATCCTCCCTTTCCACTGTTAGTTTCTAGATTATAAATATTTTTATAGTTTTAAAGCGCTTTGCCTCTCTGCTCTCAGAAAACAGTGACAGTTTCTTGATTACCATATGAATACTATTAGCTCTGCATCTGCAATTTTATTCACTATCTTCATTTTCCCAAAATGGGTATTATGAATTTTCATAATGCGCATTTATAGGCACAGGAAAACACACAGGAATCATCCACCAGCAGTTTCCTTTAAATGTGTGAGCCGGTATTTTGGGTGGTTGGATAATTGGTTTCTACTTCCTCCATTCTCCTTGGAATAGCTTGATTTCCTTCAAAGGTACCTAACCGAGATGTTGGAAGACATTATTCTTGTAACAAGAAGGCAATTATTGTTCATGCTTGACAATGAACCACCTAGCCATTTTCATTCTGAAGTCCACGCTTTCCTCAGCTATCAGTTTCCAAAACACTGTATTGGTCGAGGTGGTCCTGCAAAATCCCCAGATTTAAGTTCTCTCGATTTTTATCTTTGGGGCCATATGAAAAACATTGTTTATCAGTCAGATGTGTCTAATGTTGCACAGCTGGAGCAGAGGATATCCATCTTTTTTCTGAACTCGCCAGGACTTTGTCAGCAAATTAGACATTTACTGTCCTGACATTTGCACATCTGTATTGAGACAGGTGATGGACATTTCAAGTATTTACTTTGATGCCTGTAGTTGGTGGAGGCTTCATTGATCACTTATTTCTATATTATTTGTCACCTGTCGTGTACTGTTATGTTCATTCACATACGCAATAAAAATTAGAATCTTTGTTTCTTGGTAATTTTTGGAATGCTATGCACAAAATGTGTACAGTATCATTACTGTAAGCATCGGTTTCATACAGTGTTATACGCACATTAATTCATTATGCATCTAATGTATCAGTAATAATGGGTATTAACTCCGTAAATGATGCTTTTCTGACCCTATGTTTATTGGACATTTTTTATTGATTTTTCTTTGTAGAATCTGTCACTGACATTTATCGGTACCTTTGAAAATCAACCTGTATAAATATATTCTTTAGTTTTTCTCAGCTCAATGTAAGTGAAGAACAATATAAGCTGAGATTTCTTTTAACTGTATAGCAGCTCTCCATTATTTATTAAAAAAGTAAAAACACTAGTTTTTGTGATAAAAAATTCCATAAAACGATGTGATTTTATATTTAAAGGTCATTAGCTTTGAATAATCAACTAACTGAATTTCCTAACTTTGCAGTTGGCTTATATTCTGTATAAGCCTTTGCAGTTATTATGAGATCAGTAAGTTGAATAATATAATTCACATTTTTTTTTATGCATCTGAGTGGCAATAGCTGGTAGAGATATTTGATTAGCTTACCAGTTCCTTGTAAATCATTTGATAAAGAAATAAGTTGATCATCTATCTCTTGTGAATGCATTCATTGTTAAGTGAAACATTATAATGAATTATTATTTTTATCATAAATTCTTTTTTATTTCCTATGGATTAGTTGTTTAAATTTATCCGTTAAATTTTTAAATCAAATTTTAGCTGATAAATTTTGTTTTGATTCTGTTTCTATTAATTGAATCATTATCATTTTGATTTGATTCAGAAATACTCAATCATAACAAAACATGGGATTGACCAATTACAGTATTTATATTTATCAAAAGCAAAGTAGTAACCAGTTAGATTCTACATTTGCCGTTCCCTCTTCCTTTCTCGTGTACCAATAAAAATGGCAACAAGGACATTGTTGTGTGGATCTAATTAAGTATTTAGAATGTAAAATAAATTTTATATTCTGAAAGAATCATTTAAAATGAATCATTATTTTTATATTTTATGTATTACTTTTGTAGGCTGAAATTTGCAAAAGTTTAGAAGCAATAGAAGATGGATCTAAATTTAAAGTAGACAGATGGGAAAGAACTGAGGTATTTATTCTATATTTTAAAAGAATTTAAATAAAAATTTACTTAATGTTTTGAAATTGCAATATAAACTCTGAAATTCAGATTTCTTGGATTAAAAAATGAATTTGTTGGTAAAGGATCTGAATTTAAGAATTCAAAAAATTATCTTTCCACTTACTTATTTGATTATACAGTGGAGCACCGTTTATACGTTTTTCAAGGGACTGAGAAAAAAAAAAACGTATAAACGCAATTCACAAAAATTACGAACAATTTCTTAATAACTAACATTAAAAAGTCAGATGTAAATTAAAATATTACATAAAAATGAAATACAAGAGGTAGTATATGTAATCCAAAACTTTTTATTCTGGATTTAATGTGCAACTAGTACTTCTATTCATATTCATTCAGCATTTACAAAATATTTTGTTATTTTAGGTTGTAGGCCTTTTTTTTTGAATGTACAGAAAAAAGTTCATTGTGCACAGTTAAAAGTGCCATCTTAACTTTATCATTTAAATCACTGCTAATGAGGTATTCTTGCATGCCCTTTCTAAGACTGGACAATCGGCAGGTGGGAATCTGAGGTTGAAATGCGCATTTTCTCTCTTCTTGAGGTCTTGAAAAAAACGTATAAATTTGCAATTTCATGAAAACATATAAATGAAATTATTTAATGTTAATATGCATTGGATTTTGCCGGGATCATTTAAAAAAACGTATAAATGATAAAAATGTATAAACGATAAAAATGTATAAACGAGAAATGTATAAACGGTGTTCCACTGTAGTTTGTTTTTCTGTTTATAATACAAAAGTTTCCTTTGAAGCTTTATTGTAAATGTAAGCATAATTTCCTATAAGTTATTTCTAAACTGGAAAAATGTTAGGCCCAGTTAGTAAAAATTTACCATTATTTTTAATAGTATTTTTTGAATTGTAAACATCTGATTCTTTAAAAACTAGTGGTCTTATACTGGTAGTCTGTAAAATAGCTTTGTATAGTTCATCACATATTCAACAATTAATATTCTTACATTTGAGGTACAAAGTGTTTATTATACTATATATTTCATATACTACATACTGTTAAATATTATTAATTTTAATTGATGTTTAACTTTATAGGGAGGAGGTGGTATAACATGTATTATTCAAGATGGTCATGTCTTTGAGAAAGCTGGAGTCAATATCTCAGTAGTACATGGTTTTCTACCTCCTGCAGCAGTTCAACAAATGAAATCTAGGTAATTTTATTTTTTTAATTATAATTTAAAACCCCAGTCTTGTGGAATACATTACGTTATGGGTATGTAGAATGAAATCATGAAACATTGTTGTGTTCTTAAAGAGTCAATTCTCCTTCATCTTCACCATGTTCCTGGTTATTATGACTTACATGCAGTGCTAAAAATTCACAGATACTTCACCAAACGAAGATGATCTGTCCCTTCCTTTGACATTCAGTAATAAAACAGTGTCAATGGTCTGTATTGTTGACAGTCTTAAATAAGTCACTACAAAGATGTTCAGTATTCATCCACTGAATAATGCTGGCTTTTCACAAGGACCATTCTTGTCCAATACAGCAGGAACCTTCCTCGATCTACATTCAAATATAGTAATCAGTAAACGATGATTTTGTTCTGTACCAGCAAAGTACAGAATGAAATGTATGAAAATATCAGGAACCATAACACTTTGGGTTTTGGGAACCCTGACCTGAGAAAAGCACTAAGGAACTTAATGAAAGAAAACAGCATGTGTTTTACTATTTAGGGATGGTTTGCACTTTGATTGCAAGCACTAAAACCATCTCCGAATAGTAAACCTTATACTACTTATAATAAATTGCTTAAATAAGTAACTTTTGCTTCTTCACATAGACTGTCATCTTGATGATATTCAGCCGTATATCAGTTGATGAAGATAGGGATAGATTGCCCCCGACTTATTCACCATATTACAAGCATGTTGTGTTTCTTCATATTCACATGTATTCACATCATAGTTATATAAAGTAATAGAATTTATTTTATTCTAAAAGATGACATTTTTACCTATTTTTATTCTTTAATGGAGTATAGTGCATGTATTTGTGAGAGAGGAGGAGACAGAGATCATTCATCCTTCTCCTTTCAGCTTCTAATCATTTCTTTTTTTGTATTTAATTTTAGAGGCAAGAAACTTGGTGAAGGTAAACTTCCATTTTTTGCTGCTGGAATAAGTTCTGTTATTCATCCTGTAAGTATTCCAGTAAAAAAACTCAGCATCAGACAGTAATATTAAATTAAATTGTAAATATTGGTCATCTTTTAATTTTCTGGTTGTTCGTTAAATATAACATGTACTTTGACAGGTATTTTTTTAAAATTCCATTTAGATCGATTTTATTTATTTATTTTTTTTTCAATGTTTTTTAATTGTGAGTTTTTCAATGTTTATTATAATTCTCCATGATATTATTGATCACTGTTTAAAATGAATTACCCAACAAATATTGGTTTTGAACTTTATTGTGTATAACAAATTAGCAAGCTTAAAACATAGAAATAAAATGGATTTGAACTCATCTGATCAGCTAATGGACTAGCATATGTGTGTAGAAAGCTTTGTATGTATGCTTGATCAGTTGAACTGTTGAGCCATTTACCAATGGTTAACTCTTCAAATGATTATCTTGAAGTTTCATTAAAGCAAAAACAAAAAACAATAGGTCAGCTTAGTTTGAATGTTCTGCTTCAGAGTTGCTGTCTTGCCATACAAAAACAAGTCTCTCTCTTATTCATATTACTTTAATGCTTACATAATCAAAACTGTTCAAACTGAAATAGTTAAGATTATTTTTCCAAAGCCTTTTTTTTTGCCTGATTTATTTCTGTTTCAGTTAATTCATTAATATCAAATCTCTTGATCTTCAAGATTTATCTTAATAATATTGGTCTTACTGTTTGTTTATTAAGTACATCTTTCATTTACGTGGAGAGGGATGATGTATTTTACAAAGGATGATGTATTTTACAAACAAGCAGTCCATTGTGTATTATATTATTAATAATATATATTCAAATTTAATAAATATGAATAGGTTACTAATATAAGTCAGAATATTTAAGGGCATAATAAAATAGATTTGTTTTACAGTGTTTAACTCTTCCACTGCTTTGTCATAAAATGTAACCTTACCATTGAAAGTATTTATATTGATAAAGTAACTAATTAGAAATAAGTGAAGAATACAGTACATTTATTGCATAATTATTTCTTTTTAGAGAAATCCAAATGTACCTACAATACATTTTAATTATCGCTATTTTGAAGTGAAGAAGGCAGATGGCTCAGTTGAATGGTGGTTTGGTGGAGGAACAGATTTGACACCATCATATCTTGTGGAAGAGGTAGCCTATATTTTTTATATTACACTACAACCTCGTTGATCCGGATCTCTGGATAATCTGGATCAGATTTGTAAACAGTTTTTTTTATTTATTTATTTAATTTTCACGTAGATAATAATTTTAACTATGATATCAAGAATACAACTATAAGTACGCCAAACATTCGCTTTTTATTTTGATTAAATGTGCATAGATTGTACAATTGTACAATTACAATTATGGTAATAAAATGTTTTTGTCGAGTTTAAGAAAGCTTTACTAGAGTAATTTTGTTACAAAACATAGTTTTATATCGTAATAAACGTCAAGTCTGCTTATTTAAGGATTTGTCTTGCTTATTACCCATACTATCTGGATTTTCGATTTTACGGATTGCCTTTGGTACCAGTTAGTCCGGATAAACAAGGTTGTAGTGTATTTCTATTTTTTTTCTTTCAGAAATTACTCAGAAAATAAAATTGTAAACTTTAATTGTTTATATCTCTCGTAACTTGATACAGTTTTTAAATATGAAAAATTTGAGTTGTGATTGAGGTTAAAGAATGATACAAAGACATTTATAAAAAATATTATTTAATTTCAAATTATGTCTTTTCTTTAGCATTTATAAATTGATAATTTTGGTTTTTCACTGTAATTTTGAAACTTGCTCATTGCTCATACCATTTTATAAATAACAGTGAAAAGTATTAATACAGTTATTAACTTACTGTGTTTTGAAATTTATAAATGTATGTGCTATTTTTTTTTTTCTTTGTGCATTATTTGGAAAGAAAAACTGTAGAATTTGAAATAGAGTAATCAGAAAGATTACTTTATATTTATAAAGATCAGGATAAAGCCATAAAATCCAAGCCTAATTTTTAATATACTGCAGTTTTTCATTTCTTTTTCTGTAAGCATTTTTTCAATGAATTGATTTGAGGAGTGTTCAGAAATCTCGGTATCAATGGAATAAGAAATATAGTCTCATTTGTCAAAATATGAATTTTCATAATAATAATAAAAGCTTCCATTTATATTTCGCATTCCTCTCCTTGTTCCCCAAGGACTTATTGATTCATTCCTCAAATAATCTGTAAAAGTTTTGCTATTTAGACTTTTGTTAACTTTTTTTCAATTTCATATCCTCATTGCTGTATCTGTAGATAAAATTAACTGTTTTGCTTCATTCAACTCACACTTAGTCATATTCTTCTTTGAAATTCCTTAACAGTTTTGTAATTTTTGATTTCATATATTTAGCATTTCTTATTTTCTTTTAGGATGTTGTTCATTTTCATAAAACTCTAAAAAGTGCCTGTGATCGCCATAATCCTAAGTATTATAGTGATTTTAAAAAGTGGTGTGATCGATATTTCTTCATACAACACAGAGGTATTGAAAATCCTTATTTCCAATTTTCCAATTTATTTTTCTATTTATTCAAAATTTGTAGTAAGATCTGTTAAGTGTAATGGAAATTTACAAAAATTTGGAATTAATATAAATTTGAAAGTACTTTTAAATTATGTTACAAATTAATAATAAAGCAGGCCGCACACGATGCAGCTTTGGACCGAGTTGCATGTGCAACTTTTGGCCTAGAGCGTTTTTTGAGCTGCATGGGCAAAGTTGCAACCGGAGTTGCATGGAGAAAAAGCTGCAAAGGCGAGGATTGCAACTCCGAAAGCTGCATGGAATTACCCAATCACAATGCAGCGTTGGAATACGTCAGTCGTGACGTCGGCCCAAGGGAGAAACATGGCGTCTAAACAGATTTCCTTCGCTTGAGATCGGCGATTCGCGAATACACAATAAATATCAGAGTATTGCGAGTTTCTTTCACACATAAATACAGTTTATATGTAAATGCAGTAATTTAATGCGGCAGAATGTATCAGAGCGTTGGAAAAAACCTAGATTTTTTGAATTTTTCACCTCGGACGCTGTGTTCGCAATGAAGTATGGGATTGCCCGCTGGTCCGAACGGCGGCGCAAAGAATGCTGCATCGTGTGCGCCCTGACTGTCGTTTGCAACCTTTTTTGTGCAACTTAATTGCATGAGTTGCACAGCAAAAGCTGCATCATGTGCACCCTGCTTTAGGGTAAAAGATAAGTAGTGATAAAGAAATCCTTTCTTATATTAAAATTTAATTTTGTTGTTTTGTATTTTTAATTTTAAGTGTTACTGTAATTATAAAGGATTTTGTTAGATTAGTAGTTTCCCCAATATTTCCTATTATTCGAGTAACTATCCCACAATTCTCATTAACAGTTCATATTAAGTTTACTATGTTATTAATTTAGAGGACTGTATGACTGGAGTTCAGTATCTCAAATCCAGAATTCCGAAATCCAAAACTTTTCAAGATGTCCTGTCTATGTAGTGAATGCATTTATGCTCTCCTTGCCGTGACAGATACATTGGTTACCTAAGAAACATTTGAAAGATAAACTGATGGTAATTGTGTGAGATCATAAACTGAGGAATAATTCTCTTAGTTTTATAGGCAATTCCTACTGTCTGTCACCATAGCCGCCTGCTGGCCACAGTCAATTTTTCACACAATGTATCATTCAGGAGCCTTCTACCTCTATTTGTTATAAATAAATAAATAAATTTATAATAATTTGTATTTGCATTCATGTTTTTTATGTTAAAATGAATGTTTCTTTCTTTGTTTGTGCCGTATGCGTTCCTATACCATTCATCAGATTTGCGATGAAACTTTGGTGAGTTATGTGCACGCCCGCAAAGGTTTCTGAATTAATAGAACCATTTTACAATATCTGGTGCGCGAGTTGTTTCAAGAAATCAGTGTATTTCCTGTTTCAACATTTGCAGTTTCTGGTGCGACTCGCATTTGCAATGACCATCAACAAAGTACAGGGACAATCGCTACAAGTTTGTGGACTAAATTTGGAAAATCCATGCTTCACACATGGACAGCTGTATGTGGCCTGCGCACGCGTCAGAAACCTTCTGATTTATTCGTGTGTGCACCAGACGGAAAAACAAAAAATATTGTGTATCCAAAAGCACTTCAATAAACAGAATTAAAACACAAACACTTTCTTTCTTTGAGTGGCATTGCAACGCATGCTGGGTACAGCTAGTGTTGAATAAAAAATAACTTTTATGATATAATTTTTTTTTACTGCTCTGCCACACCACCATTCCAAACCCTGGAAAAATCCCAAAATATTCTCGGTCTGAAGCATTCCGATTAGGGATGCTCAACTAATCAAGAATCTCAGTGAAATGATAACTAAAGAACTGAGTAATGACATTTAGGAAGTTGTTAAAAGAGACACTTGGCATTCAAAGATGATAGAGGAAGCAGTAAATAAAATTTGAGCTTCTTGATTCTCTTACTCCATAGAATTGTGATAGAATGGTCAAAGAATGATATTATAAGCTTTAAACTTGCATCTGAATTTAATTAACAGATGAAATATTTTCGTACTTTTCATTAAATGTTTATTGTATTTGAAAACTTCTAATAATTCTTAAGATTTATGCGAATTTTTACCTTTTTTTTTTTTTCATTTAATCTGTTGATTCAGCATTTCATTAGAACAAGCTACGCTTTTAAACTCAGAATGCTGAATTGAAAACGTTAAATCTTTCATATTTGGCTACAGTTGCTCATGAACAATATTGTACTTATTGTTTGCACAAATGGTTTCCTCACATTTTGTAATGTCAATTTTTGGGAAAAAAAAAAAAGATTTTTTTTTTTTTTTTTTTTTTAGTAAAATTATGTTACTCTTATATTAACGTTTACATTCTGTAGCTTCTGCTCCTGTTGAGGATAAAGTATTTTTCCACAAGTCGAAGTAGAAATTTGCTTTTGTAAGGAATAAGGGATTTCTGCAACCCTTTGTTTGATTCATTCTTTTTTCATCTAGTCAATGAAAAATTGTTTTTTAAATCTGTCAATCATTATTTATAAGGAAATATCAATTCATTCAATAATTATTATTACTTTTTCATGTTTTCGTTTTCAGGTGAAAGCAGGGGAGTAGGTGGTATCTTTTTTGATGATTTGGACTCTGCTTCACAAGATGAAATTTTTAGTTTTGTAACAGTAAGTTCTCCTATTCTTGATTATTTAATGATTTGGCCCAACAATTTTAAATGAGAAGTGTAAATTAAAGACATTAAATTAACTCTTGTAGGTTACTTGAAAGACCATAACTACAACATTATTACATCACATGTGAAGAAATAACAATAATAAACCAATATTTTTATAAACCTTTAATAAAGTTATTAATTATAGTTGGTAAAATTACTGTTTATACATGATTTTGTTCTTTGAAGCTTATTATGCATCAAGAAGAATATACCTGAATGTGGTCAATGTTATGTTTGTGTTTAGTGAATGTAAGGCCACTGCTTAATGCTTTGTAGAAGACTATTCAGTAATAGGATCCCAACATTGCATGTATATTATTTATATTCATAAGAAATTTAAAGTGTTATTTTCATAATTAAAAAAAAAAATTTTGGTAAGGATTAGATGACCATCACTAGAAGATTTGGTGATTCACTAAATTATGAATTCATCTCTGAACTGAAGCCTTAACAGTTTTTCATTTAATTTATGCATCTTATTAGATACATTCTTCTTCTGATAAGCATGAGATGGCTTTTTTGTGTGGAAGTAACTAACAAAGAGAAAGACATAAAGGCTAGTTGAAATAAGAACATAAAGGCCTGGAAAACGAGCTGATAAATAAGCTTGGGAAAAAAAAATAATGCTTTTTTTTTTTATTTATTTTTTTTTTTTTTGATAGATAATAAGATTTTATATTAAGATTTAAAACTCTTTTGAACACACAAACACACACACAAAGCCGCACAGTGATGGGGAATTTCTATGGTCTTTGTTTTGGCGTGTTTCAAATAAGTGTTTAATTAAAGAATTAAGTTTATATGTTTAATTGAGCTTTGGATTTTTTTCTACTATATTTATTTATTTATTGTTACTAATTTGTTTGTATATGTATTTCAAATAAACTATAATAAACAAATTGATTTTTTTCCCTCAGGATTGTGCAGAATCAGTTCTACCATCGTACATTCCAATTGTTAAAAAGCATAAAGATGATGGTTATTCATATTCAGAAAGGTTTGAAAATTTCTTTTTCAAAAAAAAAAAATAACTTAATTGAAGCTATACAGGTTGAGTATCCCCAATCTGCAATTCTGAAATCTATATCTTCACGATGAAGATGAAATTGTTAATATTGATGTAAAAGCGCTTGTAAATGACATGATAAAAAATGTGATGAACTCATTGGAGGACTGTAGCAGTGTGAATTCATTACATAGCAAGAAATAATGTTGTATTAAAATTTAGAAAGAAAGATTTTTAAGACAGAAAACTTTTGTAATGAAAATACTTCAACACCACCATATCATGTAGTCCAAAATCCAGAAAAATCCAAAACCTGAAAGATCATCTGTCCCCAAATGTTTTGCATTAGGGATACTCAACCTGATTTCCTTTCCTATTAATTACAAATGAGTTAGGTTTAATTTACCAAAAGTATCAATTGTAGTACTTAAAAAGGAAGAGTAACTTTTCAATGTGAATTTCTAGATTGTATTGTACTACTATACTTAATCAAAGTGAGTGTGCATTTTTATATATAAAATAAAACAGTATTTGTAAATCACATCAAATTACAGTTTGATGAAATTTTCAAACATTGTTCTGTAAAATATATGTAATATTTGTAAACTGTTCTACTTAGCTTGCTGGTATCTTTAACTCATTAGATTTTAAAATTTTATTTATTTCACTTTTCTTTAGGCAGTGGCAGCTTCTTCGAAGAGGCAGGTAAGATCTACGTTTAGTACTTTAGTACTTTGTAGGTTTAGTACTGTGATTTACTAAAAAGTCATTTAATTAAAAAAATTTGCTTATTGTATATGTGTCTGTGTACAGAAATATACAGGTTGGCCCGCCGTGAAGGAAACAGCCGTGTTTGGTGCCATTTCTGCACATTGTTTTGGAAATCACTCGGACAAGCCAGTTTTATTTTCAAGGGGATATAAAACTGTGGGTATTTTTAATAGATTTTTAACTGAGCAGGGGTATACGCTATGCCTAAAATTTTAAATGGAATGAGTGATCAAGTAATACATTGTTGAACAGCAACAAGTAACACCTCTTATTGTATAGCATACATTTGTTTTGTATATGTAAAATTATGGTTTACTTGATTGCAGAAAAGATGGAAATGGTTGCATTGTTTTTTGGAAACCAGGAATGTGCCAATCGAACACCCCAGTTGTTCAATCAACAACTTGCAGATAGACATGTTAATCAAAAGTATGTTTTGAAGTTAGTGGCAGAATTTAGGAAGACCAGGTCTTTTGGCAATAAGAAGTGAAATGCTGCAAACACAGTAAGAACTGAAGCTGTTGAAGTGGCAGTTTTGGGTCACGTTCAATTCGATCCAGTGTTAAGTACTAGACATTTGGCTGCTCTGTGTGGTGTTAACCGAACTAGTACTCATTGAATTCTAATACAAATTTCATCCACACAAAATTCAATTGGTCTTCAAAGTCAGTAAAGACGATTTTGATCTCAGTGTTCCATTTTGTGAGATTGAGTGAATGAACAATTAATTCTCCTCATTTCCTTTTTAATATTTGTTTTTTTGAATGAACTTGTACTTTCTTCTTACATGGAAAACTCGATCATCATAATTGCTGCTATTGGTCAGATTTTCACGAAGTCCATATCCATCATGCACAAAAATTAAATGTTTGGGCTGTGATTTTTGGTGACCATTTATTCTTACCTGATAATTTGACTGTATTTACATTTGTTAGAAGACACTATTGATCCAATGTTAACTGATATTATCGAAAATGATCAGCAGTACAATGAAGATCATTCACATCAACACATTATCATCTCTAAAAAACTTTTAATATCCGTGATATTTCGTACTCTTTAATCAAGACCACTTCTTCAGACGGTTAGGGATAAGCTTTATAAACCTATTCCCTAATACAGAGAATTCATTGCAAATGATAGAATTTTATAAAGTGATACATAACATTTTTTGTTAAAAAACAAAGGGAAGGTAATACATCATTAATACATCGGAGTTGATGTGTTAATACCACATTATTACTAAATTACAACAGCTTATCCCTAACCGTATGAAGAAGTGCTCTTGATTAAAGAGTACGAAATATCACGGATATTAAAAGTTTTTTAGAGATGATAATGTGTTGATGTGAAGATTTTTAGAACTTTTACATGAAATTCAATTTTTAAACAATGAAGATCAGTTGGTATTCCAACAGGACAGATCTCCTCCATAGTAAGCATTGCTTGTTCAACAGTATTTAGATCAAAGGTCTCCGAATCAATGAATTGGAAGGAGAGGCACTATTAAATGGCCCCCATGATCGCCACACTTATTTCTGTTGGATTTCTTTTTATGGAGTCACTTAAAAAGTAAAATTTACGCGATGGAACCAGGGTGTTTAGAAGATTTACGGCAACGTATTATCACCGAATGTCTTAATATTAGTGCAGAAGTGTTAACGTTTTGTTCAAAATATTAACAAAATCTTTATTATTGTATGAAAGCTGGTGTTCAGCATTTCCAACATTTAATAAAGTATCTACTTTGTTATTTTGTTTTGTTTGGTTGCAATTTCTCGATCACTATTGCTTCCACTGTGAAAATGAAAAAAACATTTCAACATGAGATTTTACAAACTTTTTAACGATGTACTACTTGACCTTGCTTTCCATTTAAAATTTTAGTGATAGCATACACCCCACTTAGGAAATAAACTGCCATGATTAAAAATAACCATGTCTGAGCGATTTCCAAAACAATGTGCGAAAATGACACCAAATGCGGCTGTTTCGTTTTTGTCAGGCCACCCTGTATATATTGTTAGAACGCATAGAGAAGCTTTGTAAGGAAGGCTTTTAGTGGCTTTCTTTTATTATGTTTTTTGTTTTGTATTTCCTGAACTCTCTCTAAATCTCTACTTTCGTCTACAAGAAGTTTTCTCTATTTTCTTGCAGATATGTTGAATTTAATTTGATTTATGATAGAGGAACCAAATTTGGACTTAATACACCTGGTGCAAGATATGAAAGCATTTTGATGTCACTTCCATTGACTGCAGTAAGTATTTATTATTTTCTAATGACAATTGTAATATGTGCAAATAAAGAGTTACACTGCAAACCCCCTTGTTCTAAAATCAGCCACAGATCAGTCCCAAGTTTTGATTAATTCATCTTCTGTTTTAATAGACAATTCATAACCACGTCCACAGATTTTAACAGAACAGGGAACTTAACTATTCGTATTTTCTGCAATGAAGGCATGACAATAAATTACAATCTCACATAGTTTATTAATTTCCTTCTGAAGCTAAAAATGTTTCTCATGCATAACTAAAATAAGATAAATTTTGATAAATTTATTTAAGTAAAAACAATAAAAAAATTTGATTATTTAAGTTTTAATAAAATTATAAATTGTTGAGATAAATATGCTTTTAAAATCTCATACTTTTAGTAATCTTATTTTTTTTTAAAAATACATTTAGCTTTTGTTCATAATCTATTTCGACTTTCATCAAATGTTATTAATTAAATAACTAACTTCCACATAGTAAGTCTTTTAATAAAGTTTAATTTAGAAATGGGAATTTTTCTTAAGCTTCTCAACCTAATAGTGACACATACTGGTATTTCAATTTTTCAAGCATCCCAAAACTTCATAATTTACAGCAAGCATATTCCTTTCATACCATTTAAGTATTTTCCCAAAGTAGCTGCCTTAGGAAATAAATATATATTAAACCACTAATCTCCATCAACACAACGATTGCATGAAGAGTATCCCACAATGTGCTATATTTCTATTTTACACATCAAAATTTGAAACCATCAATATCATAACTGATCTAGAAAAAGAAATAAAACATTCATTAAAAATGTTAAAAAATATAATGTTTCAACTAGAGGTTTTTTTTTTAAAAAATAATCTTATTTTAGAATAATTATATTTCCTAAAGATTTACATTTTTGTTTGAGATAGAATTAAGAGGACTGTGAAAAATAAGCATTTGACATTGTTTAGAAGAATGCCTTTTCTTGCAGAAGAGCACAATGTGACATGGAATAATGCTGCCTATCAAGTATTCTATTCTTCCATAACTATCATAAATAGCTTCTGAATGTTGAACATTTGGAGTTTGTGACATCTAAAGCCCCTCATCTGAAGAATCCATACATTTTCAGTTGATTTATAGTTGAGAAGAATTATAGCCACGTCATTTGCCAAATGATTCCATGGTAATTAAGAAACTGATCAAACTCTCAAACTTGGCGTCTATGAGCATTACTATTTTGCAGCTGTAAGACATCTCTCTCACACTTGAGGTGAACGGTTCAGCAATGGGCTCCAGAATATCTTGGCCTAGTATTTTAGAGCTATCCTTATAGTCAATTGAAGCAATAATTACAGCAAAATTAACCAAACTTAACTACCTTGAAAAAGCATAAAACAATATTTTAAGATTAATGTCAGGAGCTGTGAAAATAACTCCAATGGCAGCCCTCCAACTTTATATCCATAACAGACCAATTGTTGAAGAAATAAAACAACAGGCAGCTTCTTAAAATTAAATCTATATCAGATACAGCAAGGGCTAAACAGTTCCCAACTTTACAAAAACTTAAAACACAAATATATAATAAAAATAAATTGTGAATCTTTAGAAAACTTAAATCTACCAATATAAGTTGAACCCCACCTCTCCTCCCCATAAACTCTTTAGATTATAAAACATACAATGTACAGTTAGATTTGAACCTAAAAGTTACGAAAGATTATTTTTTACCACAAGAATTAAAAAAACTGGCAATAGCTTCTATAGAAAATAGATTTCCTTCAACGGAATGGTTACGTATCTTTATGGATGTCTTAACAAAGGAGAAAACGCAGGAATTGGAAATTATTCAAACTTATTTACTCAATATACATCATAGGTCAATTTAAATCAAAATTTGATAGAAGCAATCGTATTAGCAATGGAACAACTTATTTATAACAGCCCCAATAAAATACAATTTTCTTGGTAAATTCAAAATCAGCAATCACAGCAACAGCATCTAATAACAGTCCAGTCACAAAACAAATTCTAGAAATAAGAAATTTAATAAAACTACTGGAAGGTTTATCCAAACAAATACAATTTCAGTGGATACCTTCACATAGTGACCTACTTGCAAACGATACTGCTTTTATTTAGCAAAAAGAGGAACTAAACTCTGTCGTTATAATAAATCTATTAGTATTGAAACACTAAAACAAATCATCAAAACAAAAAATGGGCAAACATTGATAAAACATGGAAAAAAACTTACCATACCTCGAAAAGAAGCTGTTGCCTTATTTAGGCTTAATTTGGGACACTACTGTCTCCCTGCTCACCTACATAAAGTTAATATTTTTAATTCTGCTGTTTGAATTTTATGTAATTTACCAGGATCGACTATGAATGAGACCACCTTCTTGTTTGTATGAAGCTCAACAAGAATTTTCAAAATTCAAAAAATTTAAATGGTTTATATTAGAAAGCACAGTGTCAAATGGATTAAAAGCACCCAACTGGTATAGCTATTAGATACCTACCTACCTACCTTTATTGCTTATATCAATACATGATATTGGCTTATAACTTAACAGAGGCTTTTGTTCTTGATGATTTTATACAAGATATTGGAGACATCTAGCATCACCAGACTCTTGCAAAATGCTTTGTAGTTTCATAGAACTTGAATTAATATAACATTCACATGTAATTATTACTGAATATTACAGATTACTTTCCAAATTTGGTATTCTGTTTCATGGTATAATTTTGCAGTAAATGCCAGTGCTATCTAGGGTCATTAGGCTTATGTATTGCCGGTACGCACCAAAGTGCGCGCTTCGTAACCGAAGCATCCGTGTTCCTGGGAGCGCTAGTGTTCCCAAGATGGCGAACCCCTAGCAGACTCCCTAGAATTTCAAGGGAAAGATACTGGGGTGGTTTCCCGTGGCCTTCCCCAGGACGCCATTAAGGAATGACGTCAGACCAAAGAGAAAGTGAAGAAGAGGCGTCATTAGGCTTATTGATCATTAATGAAAAATTGTATATGATATGAACTGGAACAGAAAACAAACACCTGCAACTTTTCAAGACTTACATGATGACAATATAACTCATCAATGCCTAAGTCTTCACATCTGTACTGTTGGTTATCTCAGAACAATAGCTCAGTTTATTGGGTTGACTGTTCTTTCTGCCACAGAGAAGATGGAATGTTGATATTCACAGACATTTCCATTCTTAACTTGATAAGGAGCCAAAAGGAACCATAGCTACTAAATAACATCAAGTAAGATCATTGTGAGCCGCAGTTATCTTAATGAATTGTTTCAAATTTTTTGTATTTGATATACAAGTTAAAGATTATTCTTTCTTTTTCAAGAGTTGATATTAAAGATGTCTTTTGTTATTCAAAAAAATTATTTATTTCTTATTGTTGATTATCTGAAATTATACCCGTTCTGTCAAAAAGTTTGTGGACTGACTGTCATCTGTGGCTTCAATAAGCTGTACCCTTGTTGACAAAAATGTATTGTTCCAGAGGGGGATTATTTTGAGACTGGAGCTGCATGAGATACATACACCAATATGGTATAATATAACACGAGAATACTGACTCATAGCCAACCAACCAAACGATTCATCCACAAACGTTTTGACTGAACTTATATATTAATAACATTACATTAAATATTTATTAATTATAATTAATTATTTTGTTATTCTTCAAAATTAATTTTTTTTATGGTTGAATATCGGTTTACATTAATTTGAAATCTATATATAAATATATTATTACTTTAATTTTCATATAAAATTTACTTATAATATTGTAGAAATGGGAATATTGTCATAATCCATCACCTGGATCAAAAGAAGAAAAATTGCTTGAAGTATTAAAAGAACCACGTGACTGGGTTTGAACCAAACAAGAAGGAAAAGATGAAATATTTTTTTCACTGACAGAGATATATTTTGAAAAACTATTACATATTATTATATTAAGCCCCCTACTTATTATTTGAATTGTCTTCCATAATGTCATACAGAGATTATTAAATTACATAATATCATAGTTTTATGTTAAAAGTACAATTAATCATTTGGTTAGATCAGAAAGTGTTTTGGATATTTTGAATTTTTTGATTCACTGAAAAATTTTATTGAAGTTAATGATTTGTACATTTTGATGTATTCCTTTTAAATTGAGAAAATTTATTATTGTTGTTATTATAAATGTTTTAAATCCAAAAAAAAAACACATTCGACAAATTGACAAGGGGACTAAAATACAGTCTTCATCCTAGATTTTCGAATAGCAATGTCCTGAATGGTATTGATATTCATAATTGATTATGAGCTACAGGTATTGTGGTAGTGGGTGGGGGCTTAATTATTAACTTCTGTAATTATTAGCTTAATTGTTAACTTCTTACCCAAATGTACAAGTTGGGTAGGAGATTTTTATTTACCATCCAGAACCTGTGATTTACCAGTGTGATGGTTTTAAACCTGTATTTCTTATTTTTCCATTCAAATTCTTATTTTTGTAAGTATGCATTATAGGTTTTGAATTTTTTTATTTTTGATTCTGCGTTTTACTTAAGTTTTATTGGACAATTTATATTCTGTGCTTTTTTTTTTTTTCTTTAAACAAAAAAAGTTCTGGTAATTTTTTTTAAAAAGGTCTTCCATATTGAAATTAAGTTTCATGTTTTTGTTTTTATTCTAAATTGTTTCAAGTTATTTATTATTATTTATTTTTTAACAAAAAATGTAGTTTATTATTGAAAATAATATTCAAACTTTTTGGTGAATCTTTAAAAAAAAGGTGCAACTTTTTACGTTTGAAATCAGTTCTTCTATTTTTTAATGAAGCACATCATTATTAATGGCATAGTTGCAATATATAAAGTATGTGGTGCATAGGATTCACAACACAACACTAGGTTCTCTTAACTGCCAAGAAATGTTTTGTTTTATCTAGATTTTTATTGTAGATCAACAGGAAGTCTAATAGGATCAATCAGAAAACAAAAGTTTACAGCACTTTTATCAAAAGCAAGATTTATTTGAGAATAACTCATAACTTCAGTGATATATTGTTTTCTAGCAAAATCATCTCCACAATTGAGACAGCTTACCACACTGTGTGATTCCTTGTAACAACAGATAGCTGTGGGGAACGTCCTAACATTTTTCCTGATGCCTCTTGAAATTCTTTTTTTAACATGAAACAATATCACTTGATGTTACTAGTACCTCATGAAGTCTTTTAACACACCTGAGGAAGCACATAAGACATCTATTGTCTAAGAAAGAGAGAGATATCATTTTAAAGTACTTTTTGCTTGATGAATCATTGTTTTCACTCTATTGTTGATCCTATACTAGTGGGGGTTAAGTAAAGAAGCTGTGTCTTCTAGACAATAATGATTCAACACAGTAAGTTTTATCCCTTCACTGCTTACCAAGTACTTTAAAGGTTGATTTTCACTTAAGGGTCTAGGTGAGTGCTGTATGTGTCTCGTGTCATATTTGCAAAGATCAAAAAAGTATCGCTTTCATAGAAAGAAACCCCAGAGCAACAGGTTTCCCATTTACACCAACATGCCTGTTGCTTGAGAGAGCTCGGCCTTTGCCAGCAACGATCACTTACGAAGTGATTGGTCAAGGATTGGTTGGAGTCCTTGGTGCTCCACAAAACCCTCTCACTTTTGAATACTGTTCCTGAGAAGAAGGGGATTTTTTTTTTTAACTTTTAAAACAACTTTCTCTCTCTCCTCAGCTCGATGAACCTCCAAGGCTCTTGGCTGCAAACACAGTCTTCCTCCATTCCAATCTGTCTCCAACTCTTTCACTCCAGTCCGTTATCCCCAGATCTTGTAGGTCCTTGATGACGTTGTCTAGCCCGTCCTCTCAGTCTCTTTCCTGGTAGGATGTAGGTGTAAGCTTTCTTTACGCTTCTTTCCTCTTCCATCCTTTCAACATGCCCAAACCATCTCAGTCTTGAGGCTTTCATTTCATTGACAATTAAAGGTGACCTATAGAGCTCTTATAGTTCCTTATTGTGTCTTTTTCTCTATGCACCAGTTTCTCTATCTTTAATGGGTCCAAATATTTTTCTGAGAATTTTATTTTCAAAGTATTGTCGTAATTTTTCATCGGAAGCTGTGGTATTCCAGGTCTCAGCCCCATAGAGGACGATGGGTCTAATGCAAGTTCTATATAAGTCTGTTTTTCTTCTTGTAGATAGTGCTTTTGACCCTAATAGATGTTGTAAGCAGTGATAGGTTTTCTGATTCTTAGAAAGACTATCAGGGAATTCAATTTTGAATTCTATTATTGAGTCATCTCTTCTGGTTATGTTTCCTGGATACGGCATGCCTTCGTTCGGTATAACTTTCTTAAACTGAGGAGTAATTGTTCGAACAAAGGGTACTTGAAGAATCTGTCCATCAATTGTGGGTATAGCTAAAGTACATCCTGTGACAGCTTTGCCAAGAGGAATTGACGCCACATATATGAGATCACGGCCGCAACGACGGAACTTGCTGTGAGATTTCTCCTTCAAATTGAAGATTATGTCAGGTTTCTTGGGAAACCTTGGGTCCCGCCTTTTTCTGCCATTGAAGATCAGGATCCTTTTTTAAACAATTCGAATGATGAGAATCAATGCACCCCTGTCCCAAGTTTCTGCTCCTTTGGCCTAACGGTCTGAGACATACGGTGAAAGACGCCTACCTATCTTCAATGTATCAATGCACCACTGTCCCAAGTTTCTGCTCCTTTGGCCTAA
>JAFIDM010010028.1:45450164-45488754 GCA_023159025.1 Thereuonema tuberculata | reverse complement strand
AATGTATCAATGCACCACTGTCCCAAGTTTCTGCTCCTTTGGCCTAACGGTCTGAGACATACGGTGAAAGACGCCTACCTATCTTCAATGTATCAATGCACCATTGTCCCAAGTTTCTGCTCCTTTGGCCTAACGGTTTGAGACATACGGTGAAAGACGCCTACCTACCTTCAATGTTAGAAAAACAAGCTGATAAGACAAGTTGGTAAGACAAGCTGTCTTAAAGTGATAGGGTTTATTTCCCGAATTTATTCTTGCTTGTATTTCTCTGTTTGTTCTATTATCGTTACTAAAAAGTGATTCCAGATAATTGAAGGAATTTACTTTTTTGAAATGCATATTGTCAACTTTGAAATCTGTGTCGTTTGTACTTGATCTTGAGACCATCATATATTCTGTTTTGGTTTGATTCACCTGAAGCCCAATCTTTTCTGAAGAGTGTTTAAGATTTTGAAATGTACAACGGATATCATCTGGATTGTCGCTAACTAGATCGATATTATCGGCATATCCCAGGATGATTGTTCCATTTGAGTTTTTGGTTGCTTCTCTGATACATTTTTCCAGAGCCAGATTGAAGAGCAATGAAGACAGAGCATCTCCCTGTCTTAAGCCAGTAGTGATGGTGAAAGGTTCGGATTTGACACCATTGGATAAGGCAATACCTCTGCTGCCAACCGTGCATATCCTGGTAATAGAGATATCCTGGGGGATTCCAAATTCTCTCAGGACATTCCAAAGTGTTTCACGATGGATGCTATTATAAACTTTTTTAAAGTCTATAAATAAATTGTGTGTTGGTAGATTGTATTCCCATCTTTTTTCCAATGTTTGCCTAAGAGAAAATATTTGGTCTATTGTTGATCTATTTTTATGGAAGCCTGTTTGATAATCTCCAATGTTAACTTCAGCATATGGTGTTAATCTGTTAAGCAGAATGGTTGACAGGATCTTGTAACAGCTTGAGAGTAAAGAGATTCCCTTATAATTGCCACAGTCTTTTTTATTCCCTTTTTTTGTGTATTGGGATTATCAATGAATCCCTCCATTCCTCTGGTATTATTTTATTTAATAAATAAATAAAATAGATTCTATTAATTTATGAAGCCCTATCTCCATCGCTTTTCCGCCGTGTTTAAATAATTCTGCTGGTAATCCATCAATCCCTGGAGCTTTATAATTTTTTAAAGTTCTAATGGCTTCTTGGGTTTCACTCAGTGTTGGGGAGGTATTTCTTGTTCACATGTGGAAAGAGAAGTTGGTTCAAATGTGGTCCGGAGGAATTTCACAGTTTAGGAGGTCACTAAAGTATTCCCTCCATCTGTTGGCTATTGCAGTGTCTGTAGCCAATAAGTTTCCAGCTATATCATTTATTGCTGTGGGTTGGTATGTATGGATTCAGTTTTACTTTTTAACTTCTTGGGAGAACTTTCTCTGGTTTTGAAATGAGTACTCCTTTTTCATCTCGTCAATTAGGTCTAGATGATATTTTCTTTTATTTTGTTTCAGTATCTTTCTAGCTAAAGCTGCACTCTCTTTATATTTTTGTTCCAATCTAGAGTTTGTTGGATCCTGTAGACATTTAATTTTATCTTCTTTCTTACTTTCAACAGCCTTTATGCAATCATCATTGAACCATTTATTTCTTTGGCGTTTGTTTTTAGGAAAATATTTTAACGTGTGTTTTCTTAGAAATCATTTCAAATTTATACAGTTATTCACACTATAAGTTTAAGAAACAAAATAATAATAAAAATACAATACATATAAAGAAGTCCATAGACGGTTTCAAGGTTGCACGAACCCCATCATCAGCAAGATGGTTAATTTGGGGACGCGGCTGTCATTTTATAGGCGAATTTTAATTATGCAACAATTTTTAGCCAATAAAACTGTAAAGTTCTATTCACGGGTTGCCGTCAGAGATGACGTTGTCTGTGACGCAGTTGGTAGATTTGGGAGAGTCTAACTGGAAATTGAAAGTTGTGGTGATTTCTGTAGAGTCCTATTCATGGGTTTTCGTCAGAGTTGTGATGTAGTTAGTAGACTTGTTGGATTGAAGATCTGGCTGAGTCTAGTTGGAATTGAAGGTGTGGTTGTATCTTTGTCATCTTGTTTTCAGCAGTTGTTGTTGTTGTTGTTGTTTCCCTGAGATGTATCTGCGCTGGTTGTACTCACAATCTTCTGAACTTGTGATTGTAATTTTTTCTGCAAAAAAGGATTTAAACAATATGGTTTTATATTATTATAGAACAATTTTGTATTATAGGAATTAGATAGATGTATAATGATTGATTCTTTGACTTTCCTCTTTATTAAGTCTTTTTCATATTGAATAATTGCAGTTCCTTTGAAGTTCGGCAGATGGTAGTTGGTAATTGCATGGTTGGAAATCATGGAGGAATCGGTATTGTAGGTATCTAAGGCATATTGGTGATTGTACATGCATTTTTCCACTCTCTCCTATGTAGAAACAGTTCTTTTTCTTACATTGCACTTTGTATATCATGCCTTCATTATCTTGCCTCTGGGGTGTTTGTGCGTTGTTATTAAACATTAACTTATTATTTAGTGTGAAAACTGGGATGACCTTGGTTTGTTTTGATACTTCGAGTAGGCATCTGTTTTGAATGCCAATACTGTTTTCTGCGGCCAACTTAGTGCCTTCTTTGATTTTATTCCATAGTACTTCAACATCATCATCTTTATTAAAATCTGCAGATTTTAAATACTTTTCCAGCTCTTCTTGGTACTTCTTTTTTTCTTCTTCACTTGTATTTAACCTTTCAATATTAAATTTTTGCACTTTCTTAGGTTTAGAGAAGAAATTTTTGTTCAATTTTACCCAGAGAATAGATGCAACAAGGAACTGGTCAGTATCACATTCTGCTCCTCTGTAGCTTCGTATGGTTTGGATACTATTTCTGTGTCGTTTATTGATAAGAATATGATCAGTTTGGTTGAATGTCTGTCCATCTGGTGATTTCCAAGTTTGCTTGTGTATATACTTTCTCATAAAGGTAGTGCATATTGTCATGTTTTTTGATGAGGCTAGCATTATTAATCTTAATCCATTATCATTTAAGGTGTCATGCAAGCTTTCTTTGCCTGTGATTGATGTGAATATATTTTCCTTGCCAATTTTAGCGTTAAAGTCTCCAAGTAAAATAATAATATTGTGTTTGGGGGTGTCGTCTATTGTTTCTTCCAGAGTTACATAAAATTCATCCTTTATTTCTTCTTCCGATACTTCTGTGAGTGCATGGGCATTTATAAATGTTACATTGAACCATCTGGTTTTCATTGTTGGTTTGCTAACTCTATTATTAATGGCCTCAAATCTGATTAGGGAGCTCCACAGGTTCTTGTTAATAGCAAAACCTGTGCCTAATTCATGTCTGTTTGAAGAATTTCCTCCGTAGACGATAAGATAGTCATCTTTCTTCAGGTTACCTTCATCTAGCCATCTCGTTTCCTGTAGTGCAATCAGATCCATTTTATAGTGGTTGAGTTCGTTAGTTAGTTCTTGTAATGCTCCAGGTCTGTAGAGGCTTCTAATATTCCATGTTCCGAATTGTAGTTTGTTTATCCAGGGCCTAGGTCGATTTCCATATAGTGCAGTCCGGTAACGAGGTTTTTGCTGTGTTTGTTTCGTAACGGGTTGGAGTTTTATGAGATAGGGTTATTGGCCCTACGCTCAACCCCCAACCTGAAGGACCAGGGTGTCTGTCTTCGTCTGGACCCTCACCTTTGACCTGTCTGGCTTGGGAGGCCCTACCGGTAGTCAGACTACCGCCGGCATAGCTCTCAGGATTATTGGGACACACAAGCCCCCCCCCCCCCCCGCCAGGACAAGGCGGAGACTCCATCAGGGCAGTTTAAAACAACTTTAATAACTATTAATACATGAAATTAAAATTTGGATTGTAACAAGATAAACTAGAAATGTAATTATAACTCATAAACAGTACCTGAGAATAAATATGAATCTAATATATTTACAGCAGCACATTATAAATAATCTTTAGACATAACATTTTTTAACGAGGAAGTGTCACAATGCATATATTAACAAATGAGTAAGGAATAACATTTTAACTTATACAATTAAATATTTATACATGAAACATTAGTAAGGATAAATATATATAATGAACATTGTTAATAACGTTAATAAGGCATAATAAACGTTTATATAAAGTAACACTTGTTAGTGAGCATAAGTATAACACAAACATAAGGTTAAATATATATTATATTGCATATATTATATTGCATTGTAATGATTGCGATATAGCGAAATGAATTGTCTTACAACTTTATTAACTGTTTACTTTACGTATATATTGAAGGGGGAAAAGGAACAGTTTCTACTGGTGTACATTTTAAGCAAGTGTTTTATTCTGCAGCCGGTGATTTTTTGTTTTTTTTTTAATTTTTATGTTCGGGTGAAGTTTTTAATTACAAAAATATGATATAAAGATACTTTTAGCAATGCTTTTTATGGCTCGAATTTCAGCTCTTGGTCCTTTTTGGATGTTAAAATCTGTAGGGATGGTCGCCGACCAGTCTTTCTAGTGAAAATGAATATAACATACAGTGGTCCATCATAAGATGTAAAGCAGCAAGCACACCACACACTTAGTGAAAATCAGCCTGTTTTCCAAATGAATTGCAATATTGAACTGCCACATAATAACACCTGCTTCAAACAGAATTCAGATCACTTGACACTGAATACTATAATGAATAAATCAGTAACATTTGATTTTTCAATAGAAAATAATGTAGTCAGTGGGTTCCTGTGTTGGCAAACTTTGATTTGTTTAGGAGATGACATTGATTTGTTATTACTTTTTCAGTTATAACTACAATTTGCTCTTGAATAGATGGAATCTCTTCAAAAGAAACTTGTCCTAGTCACTATGTAAAGCCTTGTCCTTGTGACTTCCCAGTTTGTGAGGGGAAGCATAATTCTTTAGCTGATTTGTGTAGTTTTAAGAATATGTGACAAGTGGCTTTAATTATTCTTTTTCCTCCTCAAGATAGTCTCTGGATAAAAATTTGATCAAGTCAAGACTTAATCAAGTCTTTCAAAAACTGTTAACCAATTTTTATAGTAAGTTACTGCGTTTTGTCAGATTAAGATATACTACATACACTTTGAGAGCAGAAAAATCGCACAGTTGCATTTTTGTACTTTCCTTGCGATTCACAGTTTTTTTTTTTAATCAAAATAATGTCAATTTAAAGATGTTTCATCATCTATCCAATGACACCACTTAAGTGAGTATTTTCCCTTCAAAACCATGACAATAACAACAATAGAACACAACACCCCAAATTGATAAAATCGATGAAAAATCGAATGAGGGCCATAATTAAGGCTAGAGGAGAGAATACCCTTTATTAATAAAGATTGTTTTATAAATGTTTGTATTGAATTTTGTTTTAATCACCATTTCCCAGGCTGTACTAAAACGAGATTTTTTTTGTAGGCCAGGAGATTCCTCCAAAAAGCACTCTGTTGACACGCAATACACACTTAAGTGGTATCATTGGATAGATGATGAAACGGTCTTTAAATTGACATTAGTTTGATTCAAAAAACTTGCGAATTGCGAGGAAAATAAAACAAAAAGTAAAAAAAAATGCAACTGCGTGATTGTTCTGCTCTCAAGTGTATATTTAAGTTACACAGCAGACATTTCCCATTTAAAATAAGTGTGAGACATTTATCAACCAAAATTCATGTTAATAAAAAATTGTAATGTTGTGCTTTGTGTGGGTTTTTAGATCATTTTTATTACATATGTATTATTTAACATTGTCTCTGCACAAAATGTAGTTAAGATTAACTTAGGCTAAGACATTCCAGCTTATTTCAGTCTAAGAATTGAAATAAGATGTTTCAAACTTAACATAACTTCAAAAGGTTGGTCCAGGCTTGCAGAGCTGCCTTTAGGCATAGGCATCCTTGTGTGATAAAGGACAAAATTATATAAAACAAAGGGGAAAAAAAATTGAGAAAAATATCTAAATACTTCAATATGTTGTGTTGTAAAAGAATAAGCTTTTTAACAAATCTTCATTATTTTTCCTTTTATTTCAATATCTTATTTTTTTATATAAATATTGATTATTTGAGGGTAAACATTTGTGATAGGTAATGAAATGGATTTTTGATGTAGTTTTTGTCGTAATTAAGGAATTGTGTTGTAATTAATTGATTTTGTTATGGGTCCTTGTATATGTATACAAACAAGACTATTTTTGTATGACATAGTAGAAAAATGTAAAAGAATTAAATTAAGTTTAATTTTGTAAGTTTTGAGTTTTATTATTTGAGGTTATATGACAACTTTATAAATTAATATAGATGGAATAAATCTTGAGTTGAGCATATCTGACGTAATGCTTGTAATCCTGCCCCCACTTAAAAAAGACTTCCGTGGAAGTGATTGGACCTTATTCACATCGTCCAAATCCATTGGCCAGAATCCGAGCTGTTATCTATAGGAATGGACATTTTATTGTGTATTTCACCAGAAGAAGCTAGGCATTGCAAAATTGATCATGATTGTTTTTAATTTATCATTTAGATGTGTGTGTTGACTTCATTAAATCCCATCCATGCTTAACCTGACATCCACTCCCCACATGAACTTTCCATCAACAATCGGTCTGCGTCACATGACCTTGCTGCCGATTGCTCTTTTCTTTTTCTTTTGAATTTTAGTTGGGTTTTTTATTTCTGATGATGGGAGCCGTTTTTTAGGGCTCATCGAAACTTGTCATTTTTATATGTTTTTATTATTAATGCTTAGTGTGGTAATGGTCCACTACCTTGTTATTATTACAGCCGCATGTTAACTATGTTTATTCCAAATAACATATTTCAGTTCTGTTGAGAGTACAAAATCCCATGTCAAATACTAGTTGTAGATGCCTACAATGACTTAATAAGAATAAAGTAGCAGCAGTTCATAATGCCCTTCCATGTTGAAATGCTCTCCTTAATGAATTTTTAAATGTCTGACACTGCCTACACAGATACTAACTGGCCGTTAGGATCAGTGGGCAAAACCCTTTGGAAAAGTGTCATTTGGGTTAGTTTATCAACTATTCCATTGTCCATTGATGTACCCAATTCAGCCTCTTTATTTATGCAATGTAAAATAAAGCCTGCAAAACTTATACAAAATCAGGGAAAGATTTTTTTTTTTTTTAATTTTGTTTAATATTTCACAGATCTGTATGAAATGTTGTATATAATAATAATAATACACAGGGTAGTGGAACTTACAATTTCATGTCAACACACTTGTTGTTTTCAGAAGAAAAAAATTAATTTCATTTCTAGCTCTGTAACTGCTGTGGAATCACCTTTAAATTTCCCCAACAATAACAAAATAATAATTTCTATTACTTTGTGTAGCCTCCTTGTTTTGAACCTAGATTGAATACACATTAATTTTACTAAAGCCTTCATCTCAGAAATTGTAATTTCATCCTTGTAAGCATCTAGAATAGACAATTTAAGTTCTCCAAGAGAGTTAACTTGATTTCTGCCTAATACTTGGCGTGCTAATTGAGCCCAAAGGTTCTCTCTTAGATTCATATCAAGGCTTAATGCTGGCCAATCCATCACATCAATTTTCTGATCTTCAAACCACTTTTTAGTTGATTTTGAAACATGGCGTGAGGCTTAGTCTTGCTGACAAATCCAATAGCTGCAACAAGTCAATGAACCAAATGGAATCATATTCTTGTACAATAATTCCTGGTACTTTTGAGAGTTAAGTCTTTCAATAATGAGAGTGTCAGTAAAAGATCGAATCAGAAACAAATCCATTCGAGACAGTTGTAATCATCAGACAACCATTCAAGTACAAATCCAGAAGAAAAGGTTACAGTGGTTTGGACACGTTTGTCGTATGAACAATGCCCGACTTCCAAACAAAGCTCTATGGAAAGAACTACCAACCAATTGGAAAACCCAGAGAAGTGCCCAAAGAAAACTTGGATTGGAATCATCAAGGAAGACTTGAAGAGCCTTCACATATCAAAAGACGAAGCCAAAGTACTAGCCGCAAACCGCCATGATTGGAGGAAGATCATTTGCAAAGTTCAATGTTCAAAGGCACTCACAGCAGCGTACTGGTTGAGAGGAAAACCCCCACCACCTGCCAGCTAGGGACGATGATGATGATGAAGTCTTTCATCAAAGAATGCAATGTCAGTCTTTCCTCCGGCTCCAAATGCAGCCCAAATCATTATAGATCCACCACTGAAGTTTCTCCTTTCATAGATCATACCAATAGTAGGCATTCCCATCAGGGCAGTGAAGATTGAACTTTTTTTCATCCAAAAGCAGTAAGTGGTTCCATTGTTTGTCCCAGGTCACTACATTTCGAGCCCACTACAGTCTTGCCGCTTTATGAGCTTCAGTAAGTTGTGGTTGTAATTTCATAGCTCTTGCATTAGGATGGTTCTTCAAGCTTCTCCAGATTGTTTGATGGGACATACTCTTTTCTAAGTTTGCTTGAAATTGTCACACAGACTTTTCTTCATTAGTGGCAAGATGGAAAATGCACCGGCAATCACGTTCACTTAACATCTATTTCCTAGGTTTTCTTTTAACTTTACCCATATTCCTCTCCTTTTCTTGGTATATTATGTAATGCTTTTTGTGAACGCCCAATTAGCTTAGAAATTTCTCTCTGTGACTTGCGCTGGCCATGATATGATACATTAAATTCCCCATATTTCTTTTTGGCATTTTGAGATGAGTAATAAACAGAGCTGGTAAACCTCTCACAAATTCAGTAACGAAGGATCATATGATTTTGATTTCTGTCATTTGAATTATGCAAAACTGTGGGCGATCCATAGCAGTGTTACAGAGATTGGAATGAATTTTTTTTTTTTTTTTTTCCTGAAAAACAGCAACATGCATTGCCATGAAATTTTAGGTATAATTTCCACTAACCTCAGTGTTATTGTGTACAATATATCATAAAGATCTGTGAAATATTAGATGAAATTCAAAAACAAATTCAAAAGCAGTTCATGATTCTACAGAAATGTTACAGACTTTTTAGTAAATCATGTAATCATTTGTCTTATGATTTTCAATCCATTCTTCTGTTTATGGCATGCAACAAAGAAAATAACATTCTTCAAAGGCTGAGATTCAGTCAAACCTCTAGAAAATTTCAAAAAATAAATTAGGATAAATTGAAGGAGAGAATGTAGTAAAATCGCTTATGATCAACAAATACAGTCAATTCTCATTACATGAATTACATTCTGGAAAACCATACAGAAACTACAGTTACTGTAGCATTGAACCTATGGAAGACCCTTCTGCAGACCCTCTTTACTATTCACTTTTATACAGATGCTACTAAATTTCCAGAACGAAGCAAGTCAAGCACAGGAACGTTATCCATCATAACATGTTATTCTTTGGAGGGCTTGGTAAAACGTTTTATTTTCACTTTGCTACTATTGTTGAAATTAAGAAATTAATCACAAAACGGCATAAAACACTGACATCACAAAGAATATTATCAGAATGATGTGGAGACATGTTAACACAACAAAAGCCATGAGAACAAGACCACAGCTTCCCTTGGTGGAGTTTGCATCGATGCTGTGCGAGAGGCCTCTCAAAACTTTGTCTCTGCAGTGTATGAGCGTGAAGAGACCACATGTGTGACGATTTACATTTTTATAGAAGTAGATAAACTAATCCACGAAATTGAAATCAGTGGATAGTGAGTATTTACTGTAATAAATGTAACAGGATGTTACAGGTTAATCTCCAACAGAAATTGTCAGTGATTTTAGAAAGTAAAATCATCTTATTTTTCAATTGAATGCAAGAGGAGCAAATGCCTGGTTTGATTTTGAAAGAAGAGTCCATCTGATTCTGTATTATTTCCTCATTTGAATAACCACTGCTGATGACAGTTAGTAACCCAAAATAGACTTTTATGATGATAAAGATAACCTGGAAAATAATTGGAAAAATCTAATGTTTATAAAATTTAATTTTATCAGAAATGAAAATTGAGATTTCATTTTTCAAAATTATATAAATAAGTGTTTAATAATTCAAAACAGTAGGTGACATTATAGAAAGAATCACAGACAGATGAAATTAATGAGATATCTTCCTTATGAGTAGTAGGTATGAGGTCCACAGGCATGAGGATTAATGAGGCTGTTTTTCATTGGTTAAATGTTTGGTTTCCAATGACTTTATAGCCTTCTATCCACTCAGTCATGCATACCACAGTCATTTCTATGATCTTCTAAGATGCCGTCTGCTTAACATTGTCATTTGATTGAACATGATCCTCCTTCGTAGATCAAATGATTCCAACTTTGCAATCGTTTGTTAAACAATTATTGTGGGGTTTTTTAGGACTTCACAGAAACCTACACATTTCCATTTCTTGTACTTCAACATGTTACGAAATTAACATGTCTGTGTATTAAGTTATTGATATAGTAAAGCCCTAAGTTACACCTTTCCAAAAATCTTTTTCTGTAATAGGAGTGAAAGAGTGGGAGGTGAGGAACAACAATATACACAATAATTCCGTCAAGCTTAGGGGGCACTATTTGATCACAAAAAAAGCCTAACTGCTCTACTGTTTACATCAACCAAAAAATCGGGTCTTCACAAATGAATGTTAAGTTATTCAAAACATAATTAAGCAAAAGCATCAAAATTAAATTTCAAAAACAAAATTTTTTTAAGTTATGTCACATGCTTTAACTGAAAATGAATAACAAAATTTAAAAAAAAATTACTGTGATTTTTTTTCATAGTTTTTTTCCGAAAAAATCTGATCAAGAACTCGGCTCCTGCTGAAGAAGCCTGCAATGAAATTCAATGTAATTTTAACATTTGTATGTTTTATTATTTTTAATATACATTGCAAGTATTCAACTTATTAAACGTAAATCAAGATTTTAAAATCGATTTTTATATTGATACTTAAAAAGAGGTAAAATATTTGCAGATAAATCAAAACTTTTATCAAAGAGTAATTCTTCAAAGGAATTAATTTTTTTAGCTTACTGAAATAAACGGGAAACTGAGACATCAAATCAGTCTGTCACCCCCCTCCCCCCCAATTTAATAACCTTTAACCTGGAGGAATCTGCTTGAAATTTGGTTTGAAATTCGAGGATTAAGGACTTTATATTTGAATTACTTTCTAAATAGATCTTTGTCGAGAAATTCCCATAGAAAAGCATTGGAATCTAAACAATGGATTTCTATTAACATCTCATTGTCTTAAACAATGAATATTAAATCTTTTTAGCTAATCCATGGGGCCTGGATTTATTCTATTAAAATTAACCCGATTTAGACAATTCAAGTAAATAATGCAGATTTAATTACTTATTTTTTTTTCTTTTCCGAAAATAGAAAGTGTGTACTGTTCAGTAGATGTCGGAATTGGAACAGAAATGTTATGTTTTTCATTTTTGGTCGTTTTCACGACTTAGAAAAAAAAAAAAAATAATAAAGAAGGTTATAATTTCTCTCTAACTTGTTCTCTTTCGATATTGGTTATAGTTTGTTTCTATGTAACACAGAATACAAATAATCCACTCGATTGCGCATGTGCGGTGTTACTATGTTTTTAATTGTTTACTTAGTGTCATCTATCTTCTTTGAACTTGGTTAATGACCACAGCAGCTGCAATCAATCGTATTTCTAGTGAATACCAGTAGTCAGACGCCTTCAGCCCCTCCGAGATTCCTTGTACATCTCAAGTATCATCATTCAAAACGTGCGTAATTACCCGTCAACAGAATCATAAAAGAGGCAATAGAAAGACCAATTTTAAAACAACATGAATTATTGGCAGTGGAAGTTGCCAGTAGTATTTGCCGATTTTTAACTTAAAAGCGAAAACTGAAAATATACATTCAGAAAATATCATTCATTTTGGCATTGAATGAGCTTTCTAATCTTACCAATACTTTTTTTATGTATTTATTTTGAGAAAAATCATTATTATGCAAAATGCACACCAGTGTTTTCGTTTTTTTAATAATAATCAGTGATTTCTAAATGTCTCGAGGATTTTGAAATTCCATTACGAAATATCAAATCCTACGAAGATTACAAACTATTTTACAAAATATATATATATATATATTTACGTTTTTATTAAACATAATGTTATTGATAAAATATTAATAGTGAAAAAATTACATATTGATTACTTTTTTTTTTTTTTTAAATAATCAGTTATATTGAGAAAGAGGGTGAGTTAACCCCCAACCCCTCCTTTGCTCCGGCCATTGTTGAGAGTAACATTATTTTGCTTAGTAAAAGGATAGAGATATCCTTGACTATTGGATAGTCACAGGATTTGGAATTAGTCCAAAGATGGTGTACAGCAGTGGTATTCAACCTTTTTGGTTCTCGTATCCTCAAATATAATTTATCTTTATCTTTAACTATGTGCCCCAATGTTATTGGTGCATAATTATTAATTATTGGTACCTATGTATAAATAAAATTCTAGGGCGTAAGGCAAACATCTAAAATAAATAACATAATTTATATCCCATATATTAAAGTTTAATATTAATATTTGTTAATAATTAAACAATTAAGTTTTTTTTTAATTTTACAAATACATATTACTTATTTCCTATTATATAAAAATTATTAAATGAACAAAGGTATATGTGAATTGCAGCATCCGCATAAATAAAAGTTATTTTAGCAAATCAATATGAATCTATCAAATACTTTTTTCACGTACTTCTTAGTTGAACCAAGCACGTTTCATGAAAATCGATTAAGTGAAAGTCGAGGTATTTTAAAAAGAGGGAATTTAATGAACGAAAATACACATAATACATTAGAATTTTCCCTTCTGGTCAAAAGAATATCAAATGTAGTTTATCCCCAACACTGCATGTTTAATCTTTGAATAGAAAAACTAATAAATCAATTTGATCGAAAATACGCCATTTGATGATAACGAGGTATTTTTGAGAAAGAGACTGGATTTATTTATCGAAACTAAAATAACCTAAATACCAAAGAAAAAAAGTTCTAATTTAAGAGGCGTTACTTATTTAACTGTTGGCTCAATAAAACCAAACAGTAAAGCGATGTTTATGAGATGGAGGGACAAATTCGTTCATTAGCGGAGTTTAGAGATTTGTTTCTTCAGATGCGTCCAGGATTCAGTCAGTCCTCAGGCAGGCGAGCATCGGAACGTTTCAATCTCAATTCCGTTGTCTACTTTAAAAAAAAAGAAAGATGATACGGACATAAAGCCTAACTTAATAAATAAAACAAAATAAGAAATTTAACGTGCTGAAAATATTAATAGAAATGTATGTAAAGCCACAGCACAAGAATAAATGCCTTTTCTGATTCAATTATGTGGAGGATTAGGGAACAGCTGTTTCACCCTTCAACGGGATCTTCAGCCCTAACCCGCCTCCCTACTATAAAGCCTAACTTATTTAACCTATACTGAATAAGACGGATGCTTACAAATGACACTAAATAAGAAAAAATATTTAAATAATATACGTTAAATAATTAATAATATCTTTTAAACATCATATGTCGTTAGGTTGTCTTTTAACATATTTGTTTATTTATTGTATTTCTCTTAAAAAAAGGATTTTTCAGTTTTGATATTTTTTTTTCCATCGCCGTAATTGTTATATCACTATTGAGAAATTTAAAATAACATTGCAGGGAAAGTTTAAAAATTATAAAAGGACGATAAATAGGCTTACTGCAATTTAATAGAGAAGTAATAAGTCTAAGAATTGTACTATATTTCACAATGCTGTTAAATTTGTTTAGTTAAATTTACGTTTCTTCATTTTTTTTTTCTTTTTGTAAATTAATCAGCAGTTTTTGAAAGCCGTATTTCCCAAGACCACTTTGATCGTAATTCAGGCGTAAAAATGAATCATACAGAAATATTGGTAAGCTTATCCTTGTAGCGTGACACCTGAATAATTTTGTAATGAAAATGATATAAGGAAGATGTACAAGTGAAAGTTCATTAGGAAACCTTTAATAAACATGCAGACAGCTTTAGATCAGTTACTCGCACGAGAATATTATTTTTTATCGCTAAAATAGTAAAATAAACCACCTAATTTTCGTAATGTTAGGTATTTCGTAGTAATTTCTTATTAACAAATTTTATACAAAATTATATTGAAAGAATTTAAAGATGACGTCAGTTAAAAAAAAAAAAAAAAAGTGTCTGTGCTACAACAATAAGTGTATTATACGGCTGTCATAACTGGGAGGTCAAATTGAAAAGACACGTAATTTAAAGAGAGCCACACATCTTACATAGAATGTACCAGCTAAAAAACTTTCTTTTAAAAGGGGAAAAAAGTACAATCCAACAATAGTTTTTGTTTGTGTATTATTTTCTCCAAAAACTTGGCGTAATTATTTACAGACAAGATAACTTTTGTATTTGAATATTTTTCTTTATGGATTCTTGTCCAGAAACGTAGGCTGAAAGGTGATAAAATTCGTAATCCGTACTTTTGTCGTGCTTTCATATAATTAAATCTTTCTTACTTAGATTTAGACAAATAAGTATTTCCGGATTTAATTAACTTTTAACATGAAAAATTTGAAGACACTATTAGTAATAACATATATTTATAATGTGCAAATACACGGAGCCTATTCGTTTGTGTTTTTTTAAGGCTTTCGAAAACAAAGAGAAATAAACAATTTTTTTAAGAAAAATAAATTTTCAGGTTCTTTTTTCTCATTTATTCTTCATCAAAACTGACCAAGCTGTAGGCCAATTTCATTGAATACTCCTATATATTTACTCTGAAATGTTAATTATTATTTATTTATAATTGTAATTTATTACTTTCTGTTTTTTGTTTTGTTTGTGTTTGTAAGAGAGAGACTGATTTTTAACTGAATTTAAATTTACGTGATTTATAAGTATTTTGAACTATTGTATATAGTTAAATATGGGAGTATCCGTTGCGAAATACTCCGTATACACTTTCAACATAATTTCCTAGGAAAATGAAGCTCTTCATAAATATCAGTCAGTCTCAAATGAACCGCTTGCAGCTGGATTGATCGTGTTGCAACTTGGTTTGCAAATTTAAGAACAAGAGATAAAAAAATCACCATAGAAAAGTATTAGAGCCTAAACACTCTTGTCTGACAATGGCATAATCCTTTAAGTAATCCATTAATTTCAGCGAGCTTTAATATTAAAATTAATCCGCAACTTTATTAAATAATGCGGATTTTCTCAATTTTTTCAGAAAATGGTAAATTTCTAGTTATTAGTTTTCAGCAGATATTAAGAGTTTAAAAGTAAACGTAGAATTTTCGTTTGTGTCGTTTTTAAAAAGCAAAATAAAAAAATTAAGAAAAGGATGCTTTCAAGAACTTTATGTCTCCATTTCTGAAAAATATCTGCTTTGTTTATCTCATGACGAAATTCTATCAGTATTTAAGATAACCAACTGAAGAACTTTGAGATGATAATGATAGTGACGATGGGAAACAAGCCAAAACAACGGAGCTACTCATTCGAAGACATATTCAGCCTTTTGAGAAGGCGAACAACCAACCGACTCATGTCCCGCTCAGCTACTCTTTCTAAAAGACTCCAACAAAGACTTACCAGTCAAGACTAGTGCAGCGGAAAATCTATAATTAGTGTGCCTGAATACACCCTCACAAATTGAGATAACTTATAAATTTTTTTATTGTACTGTATTATGTTGTAACAGTAACATAACCAGGATCTGATCGAGGTTACTATAAAAAAATATATCCATTCATTTATATTTTTGCTTTAATATATATATACTATATACAGTAAAACCTCATTAAGTCGTCACTCAAGGGACCGAACATTTTTGACGACTTAAGCGGAGTGGGCATTTTTGAAAAAAAAAAAAATACTGAAATACAGTACGGTATTTTCATGAAATGCTGTAGGATTCGCTGAGAAAAACAAGATTTTCAGAAATCAATACATGCAAATGAATGAGTGGAAAATAAATAAAAAAAAAAAAACACATTTTATACTTACCACATTTTTTTTTTTTTTTACTGGCATTAAAATAATCCATCAGTGTTGATTGATGAAGGTGCTGATTACTGGTAACAATTCGAAACACTTTGTAATGAAATGGAACTCCAACTTTTGTGCACATATAGTTAATCGTATCTAAAACCGAGACTTCTAGCTTTTCGTTCCTATCCAAGGCTTTTATCATGTCCTTTACAAGCATTTTTTTGTACTTTCGTATAAAGTCAAGAATTATCCCTTGATCTAAAGGCTGAAGAAGTGCAGTTACATTTGGAGGAAGAAAAACAATTTCGATCGCTTTTAAATTTTCAGGGCTTACTCGCTATGAAATAAAATCACACTCAGTAGCGGTCAAGAAAAACGGTCTACTCTTGACAAGAGTCGCAGCGAGAAGTGTGTAATTTCCCAAATGAATTTCCCCCGTGAAAATTCCCCGTAATGGCTAGGCCTTCTTAGAGTGAAGGGGCGGGGCTGAAAAGATAGCAGGCAAAATTGAGAATAAAGATGCTTTTCGCCAGTTTTGAGGGTAACGAGTTATCCGGAGTAGAATTAAATTTGGTGACGAGTAAAAGAGGGTTATTTTACATTATTGTCTGACCTTGTCGGGACCAAAGGAAAACGACGACTTAAGCGGAGTGACGACTTAATGAGGTTTTACTGTATATTAATTTGCTTTTATTTCTTGAAATATAAATAATCTATGATTTAAAAAAAAAATTGAATATCAGTAAATCTGTTGAATACAAATGCAGACGTCGAAATAATGTCTTTCCAATGTATAATGAAACAAGATCAATTTAATTATGATACTTCAGCAGTCGAATTGAATCAGCTTTGTTGATGTATAACGGTACTTAAATTGCTCTTTCAGCAAATGGTACATTGGTCAGGGATTTCATGTTGTATTCGAATTATTTTTATGTTGGTTCATTTCGTGAGTGTGTCTTCAAAATCACGGATGCTACAGCTTTCTTACGCTTGATCCCTACGTTTTGTGGGAAGTTGAAGAGAGCAAATAATCAATTAAAAACATTAATAAAACATTCAATCTTTTAACATCTTCATTTTCTACAATTAATTTGGGTTTGTAAATTACGTAAAAACAACAACAGCTGAAATAGCTTCCATTGGATCATCGATGTTCTCTGCTTTTTCTGAAATCAGAATGGTAATTCCGAAGGTTAACAAATAAAAAAAATACCGGAAGAATAGAAGTTAAAATTCATAAAGTGGAATAAAAACATATTTATCTCTAAAACGAATTTTCGAGATTATTACGTAAAAACAGCTGTTTGATAAACAGGTGTTTTCATGGATTAACCTCAAAAGTATGGTCTAATGATAAGTATGTAGTTTATTCCACATAATGAACTTTAATTAAAGATATAACCAATGACTGAGAATTAAATTTTGTTTGTGATTCCTTACTCTATTGCTCCTTCATTGAAAATATTAAGACTCTTTTCCAAAATTCAAATCATTTTCATTCAACTACAAGATTACAAGGAGCTTTCTGTAAAATTTATATTTGATGAAGTTAGGTTCATCATCAAGTTTCTACGTGTACTCTACTCTTAATTACTTTTGAACAGACGAATGGATCTTCTTGAAATTTGGCTTCTATATTTATGGACAAAAGACGATCTTTTGTGTTTGAGGTTTTTATGGGGATTTTCACCGAGAAACTAAGCGTTTGAAGGGAAGGAAAATTCCCATAGAGAAGCGATATAATCGAAACAATGATTGGTAACAAAGGATTAATTTCATTTCAGTAATCTATTAATTGCCGCGCGTTTTGGTATGGCTAAAATTAAGCAACTTATATAATGCGGAATTTCCTTAGGAAATATTAGTAGCTGTCATGCATACTATACTGCATACTGTCATGCATACTATAAGAAAAAAAGAATCTTGATGTAATATATTTGTTAATTCTGCACACCTACTTATTACGTAGAAACTTCTTAAACTATCCAAAAATAAGTTTCATTTGGGATTTAATACGAACCGATTTTATTTATATATTTATTTATTTATTTATTTATTGCTACAAATATTGAACAATTACAGCAGTTTTAAAGATAGGGAATAAGTTCACCCGAACTCCCAAACTAAAAACATAAGTTACTAATCCTTACCATGCCACATAGATATTCAAAGAAAAATAGACTATTCACAAATGACGTCATAATTAACAACAAATCAGAAAATGTGCTACCGTATACTGAATCTCAGTCGTAAGGAAGTTGGACCCAAGTGAGCCTATGGTTTTAAAGATACTGAATTATATGTTAATGTAAATGCTGATGTGACTAAAGCGGAAATGTAGGATCTTGCGATTATGATTCATCTGCCAAGCAAACGGAAAATGATGGAACTTCTTCATTTTCCCCGATTCACAGACAGTTCCATGAAACAGCTACTCATACAATGCGTTACTGACGTCATAATAGGAATTGCCGAGAAGCCGAAAATTTCTAGCTATCAACTTTCCACGATTGAATCATTGACTTGCGGTTCTGAGATTTGAGCTTTTTCACTGATGTTTACTAATTACCGTGAAACAACTCTAGTCTTGAAAGTCAACATTGGGTTTTATTTTATTTCTTAATAAAAGAAATTTCCTCTTCCTTTATTATGATAACATAAATCACAAAGGTAAAATTATAAAAGAAAATCGTTCTGGAATTTGGCATCTTATTTGCAAACAAGGAAGTGAATTAGTATTATTAACCATCAGACCTTTATATTTTTCTATAAACATTGTTCACTGATGGCATAGGACCAGCGACTATCATTTATTATAATCAAACTATTATTATTTCGTGCCTTCAAGTGAGTTAGACTAATAAAAACTAATATTTCGTATGTTGGTAATATGTTTCTGATCTGTTGTAGTTTTGATGTCATTTGTTAATGATCTGTTTCTCTTCGGGATTTTAATTTTATTGGATGAAGAGCAGGATTAGATTTGTGATAATTTGAGGCTGGGATGAATCTTCCACGAATACACTTGTAATTATTTAGTATTTTAACAACAACAAAAATGTAAGTTATTTTAGATTGGGAGCGTTAGCAAGTGACGTCATTCGTCATTTTATTAACTTAGATTAGATTAGATTAGATTAATTGAAAGTGGGTGGCATGACTGCCGAGCACGTCGAACTGGAAGATCTTTTGTACTATCCCACGGAATTATTAACGTAAGTTGCTTCTCCCCCCCCCCTTTTTTTCACATAACTAGCATATAATCCGTCATAAAAATAAAAAATTTCAATAAATTTAAAAATTGTTAAACTAAAACTTTTTTTTTTACTTCAATTAAATTCTAGTAATTTCTTCAGTACCTCAAATGTTTATTTCGAAATAAAAAATATAAGACATTATTCTTTTGTCATGACGGGATATAAATTTAGAAGTGTCTTTGAATTTGTCACCGAATTGTTAGCAGGCAGATATAGAAAACTTGATTCTTTTTATTTATTGTGTCACTATTTATATCATACACATCTTAGAAATATTTATTTTCTAAAATAAAAAAAAAGAAGAGAAATTGAAAAGAATGCAGTTTCAACAATCATATCCAAGTTACAGATTTTTTTAAAGATCAAGTTTGAAAAAAAATAAAAATCGTTTCATATTATAATTCCAATGGAATTTACTTATATCATGAAAAGTTAAACAAAATTATTACATATCGTAGTTTTTAGAGTTTAAGAATTAGACTTGCGCTGTGGGCGCAATTACTAAAATGAAGAGTCTCTGGGAAATAACCCCCCAAAAGAAAGAAGGATGAGGTCTTTCGCATCGGGAATCAGTATCAAGCTGACCAAAAAACCATGAAAGGTCAAATTATTCCTACATTAATATTAATTTGAACTATATCTTTAGCTTACCGGATACTGTGTCACTTGGTTCAGTGATGTCACCTAAGTTCTTTTTATCCAGGAAGAAACGTGTAGTCCATTTTTCAGTTTATGAAGAACGTACTGCCGCAAACAACACAGCCCAATTCAAAGCTTAAATAGAGCTTAATTGATTGTATCTTGAAAGTTTTTTTTTTTTTAGATTTTTATCAATCAATGATTATTAATTTAATTCACTTTGGGCTTGTTTTTATTTATTTATTTATTTTTTACATAAATAAAAAAAATGTGAATTTGTTTTCTGCCAATCATAGGTCAGAGAATTTCAGAACAATTAAAGTTAATAGGTGGATGGATATGTGACGTCATTTAAGTAACACATTTGAAAAAAAAAAAGGAAAGTTATATTGAGTGTAATTGTAATTTTATATACAATTTATGATTAGTTACTACACCACAGTCTTGTATTTTTTTAATTATTGTGTTATATAATATTAATCTTTGTTATTGTTGTTGTTATTGTTAATATTTATGCAATTAACAAAAAATATGATATTTGCTCTCTGTAAAATATAAGAGACTGACTGGTGTGTGTGTGTATATATATATAATTTCGATATCTACTAAGCCTATCAAATTAAATATAAATGAAGAAAAAAATCTTTAAAAAATATATTACATCGCCTGACGCTATAAAAATAAATAGTTGCCTTTAAGAAAAATAGTTTAATCATTTTGATTTGCAACAAACAAATTTTGGAAGCACCGGAAAAAAGTGCAAATTATACCTTATCCACAACATTGTTCTCACTTTTCAGAGTCTAATTCATTACAGCAAAGCAGTCAGAGCAGTGCAGAGTTCACGCTTGAAAAATAACAACGGAAAAGTTTACATTGAGATTGTGTCAATGGTCGACAGCTTTAACAGAACAACATGTAATTAGAGCGAAGGTCGAGGGCTTAAATCTTCATCTGTTAGCATTTTTATCGTTAGATTTCTCTTTGTTTAACTAACCTATATTCAATGTTATGCTCTGCCACTATTAATTAACAAGTAAAATTTTAAGTTAAACATTAAAAAAATTCCTTTCTTAGTTCCGCAAAATGAAATATCATGGCAAAAGTGCGTAATTGCTGTTTTGACCTCGGGATTTGCATGTCTCTTTCATTGTTATCAGACATTCACAGTGAGTAATTCTTTTTATCGCCTTTTGAGATTTCGACCATAATCCCACAGTTGGCAGAAGCACTTCAGTGACATACACAGGCCTCAGATGCTCCATACTTCATGACTACCGTTTCTGTAAAATAGGTAAGTTTTTAATAACTATTACTTCATATCCTTAAATATATATATATTTTGCAAATGAATTCTAATTCCATTAGAAGAGAAGGCGCCAAAGAATTTCTCATACAGCGTTAAACTATTTTGGTTTCTCGAAACCAAGAAAGATAACAACACGGATAACCATTCCTAATCCGTAGTCATAAATTCTTTTTAGTATGTTAAAGTATTTAACATTTATTTTGTTGGCTTTAATTATATATTCAATAATTGTTATACAAGTAAATTTATTTATATATAAATCTTTTTGAATTTATAATTTTTATTTTTATTTTTATGTAGTATTTAAAATAAAAATTATATAGGCCTAGTATTGTATAAAAATTACAGTATATCCTCCCCTTATATTCGCCCTTGAGTTCTTTATATGTCCATGATAAAAAAAACTTAAATCATCAAAAAAGCGCGGTTTGGTTTGGATTCTTTATAAAAGTGAAAAATGGTCACTGTTTCAAATATATCGTGAAACGATAAACAGACACAAATATACAGGGTGATTCATAAGGTACTGGAAAAATAGACCTATAAAGAGCGAACATCGAAATGGGGCTCCTTTGTATTTGAAATAAACCAAAACGGACTCACTACAATTTGCTTTATTTATTCCCCCCCCCCCCCCCGGGGCTCCTTGTGTTTGAAATAAACCCAATGGAGTCAATACTCCATTTAACTTAGCGTTTTCTAATCTCGCTTCCCTTTCCTTGCTCTTCCCGGTTGTGAAGGATGCTAACTAGATCATTTTTTTTTTCCTAGGGGCATTTTAAGGCTAAATTGGGGACCCCATCATCCGACTCAGAATCGCACGTTCGATATGGAAATCCATGCCCTATTTTACTTTTTTTTTTACACCGAATTTGAGAAAAATATTTCGAAGTTCGTCCTTTATAGGCCTAGTTTTCCAGTACTTTATGAATCACCCTGTATATTAGATCGACTGTTCTCAATTTATAGACTATCAGGTTTAATGGCGATAACAACAGCTTCTCAATGGAAGAAATATCAAAATTTCAAATCAATTTGACACGAGTTACGCAAATTGTCTATGGAAAGCTTGTGAATGGAATGGTCAGAAGCAGGGCCGGATCTAGGTACCGCCAGTTCCCACATTGCGGGGGGGGGGGGGGCCGCTGAAATGGGGGACCGCGCCATGGCCTGGGTGCGGCTCCAAATAGCGTGAAGGGGTCCGTGAAGGATTTTCGCTGTGGGGCCAACAATTTTTAGATCCGGCCCTGGTCAGAAGAGTCAGTGATTGGCTAATTTCTACGAAAATTACTACACAAATCATTGTCTAAACAATGTTGATTGTTCTGTTATCAACTTCCCTCCTTTGCAATTTTTGCCTACTTCCTCCACAGCCTATTACAAAGTAGACTTATCAAATCAGTCAGTGTAGGCCCTTCCCTACTAATAACGTTTGAACCTCTTGATGGATCTTCTTGAAAATTGGTATGCGTATTCGAAGACATTCCAACTTTTATATTTGAATCTTTACCAAAGGGGCGGGGAGTCTTTGTTGAGAAATTAGCAAGAGAAGAAGACAAAAATTCCCCTAGAAAACCATTGGAATCTAAACAATGGATTTCTATCCTATTTCTGTTAATATTTCAATATAATACAAGGAATATTAAATCTTTAATCCATTCCGAGTGGTTTGATACAATTAAAATTAATCCGATTTAGATAAGTTAAGTAAATAATGCGAATTTAATCCTTTTGTTTTTTCAATATATGAAATATTTGGACTATTTATACTCATTAGATATTAAACTGAAATAGAAATGTTAGCTTTTCGCTTTTGTCGTTTTCACTACTTGATAATAAATAAATAAAAACATTATAAGAAATAATATTGGAAAGAAAGTAGGTTCTAATTTCTTTCGAACTCTGGTTTAAAGGATCAGAACTTGCCAAAATATATTTTATATTTTTTTTTAGTTTATATGTTCTCATTCTTGTCAGATTTTATTACTTTGTACAATTTGATTTAATAGTTAATAGAAAATACAGTTTTCTGAAATATAATACATTTTTATTAATATTTAAGTATCTGTTATTATTGCACCATCTTTATTATTTAAGCAAAATTTAATTTAAGAATCGTTACTATCATTCTGAATTTTGTTGTTTTATGTAAGGAATTCACGTTTGAAAAAAGACAAAAAACAAACATAAACAAACCCTAATACCTCTCTCTAAGAACTTCGAACTGGTGAATGGGTCTTCTTGAAACTTGGAATGTATATTTTCGGGCATGTCATGACCTAACTTTCTATTTCAATTTTCTTCCATTTATGTTCCATCGAAACATTTGAGCCAAAAACGTAACCAAAATTCCCAGAAAGCCATTTTTAATGGAATCCACGAGTTTTTGCCATCTAACAATGCTATTATATTATTCAAATTAATAGGAATCAATAAATTTCAGTAATATAATGTAGTTGGAATTAAAATTAATTATCAGCGAATGAAAATTTATTTTAAAATCACAGTAAAATACATATACGTACATAAGTAAGAATTCACTGAGCTATTTTTAGTACTTTTAATATCGGAAATCCAGGACAGCTGTTTCGGGTTTCTCAAATATTATCAGCAGGATTCGCCCACTATCTACAACTCAGTGATCTCAAAAGACATATAAAGAAAACAAAATTCAACATAACGTCCCTTCTTAATAAAAACAACAATATATAAATTAACAATAAAAAAAGGCCAATTATTCAATCCTCGCTATAAAAATAGAATTTTTTTATTCTTAATTTATATATTGTTATTTTTAATATGAAGGAACGTTATTTTGTTGAATTTTGTTATCTTTATATGTTTCTTGAGATCACTGAGCTGTAGATACTGGGCGAATCCAGCTGATGATGGTTAGGAAACCCGAAACAGCTGTCCTGGATTCCCGGTATCAAAAATACTAAAAACATCTCAATGAATCTTTGCTTATGTGCGTTTATTCATTTTTATTGTGATGTTATTAGGATTTAAGCACGTTAAACGTTGTTATATGAAAACTTATTTTGTTTACATACCTTAAGAAAATAGAAAAAAAAAAAAAGCGGCAGTATTTTAAGCAGGAATTTAGGAACTTTTTTGTTTTGTACTCGTTTCTTAAGTAAATGTCCAAAAAATAGTATTTTCCATAAAATTTTCGAAAATATCTGAAATATTTAATTGCCGAGTAAGGGAATTAAATAAACAAAAATATAATAGAATTGCATATCATTGTCACTGTGTAATGCCAAGGTTAACTTTAATAATCTGTTTTTAAAGACCGAAATCTTCCTAATCTGGAAATCTTATCTGTAAAAGTGAAACATCACTTAACCCATTTCTAAACTGGTTTCGCTTGTAAACATCATTGGAAGGCAGGGGTTGCTGGGCCTTCCCGCTGCGTCAGTGATGCTGGTAGCAGGTTACTGAAGATCTCAGTTTACAGAACGAAATAAGTAGGACCTATTTATAATTGCCAATGTCTCTAATATTGTTTTTAAAGAACTTGTTGTAACTACGGACTTTATGTCTAAAAATTGTTTAACGGTTGTTACTAGTTATTGAATTTGTTGTATTCACGGACAGTATGTCAACAGATTGTTACAGATGAAATTATTAATGTAAAACGATTTTCAGAGGTAGAGAGATACATTTTCCTGTCCTGCATCATCTGAAAAAGTTTTCTTGCTTACAGAAAACGAAATGTAGTGATTGAATATAGATTGTATAGAAGTTTATCGATGTTTATTATTGATTTGAAATGAAGAAAATTGAGTTTTCGGAAAACATGATAAGTATGACTTTGCTTTGATTTTGTTCATTTTTTAATGTTACACCCGTCAAGGGACAGATATAACAAATAATAACTATGGTAATTGTTTGAGCCAAATTGTGTTTTCAATCCATCTGTTTTCCTCACTATTCTCTTCCTTACGTTTAACCTACACGTAACAGCTGCTCCTCGAGTTACGAACTTTGAGAAGAGTAAGTTATTTTTAACCGACTTTCCTTGGAAAAATGAGATTCCTAAATCAGTCAATCTGTGTGTGTGTGTGTGTGTTTAAATTGGGCTTGCATATTTAGAACAAGAGACGATCTTACTTTTTGTATTTGAAATTGATCTTTTGTATTTACGTGTAAGTCCTTTACGAGAAATAAGGAAAAGGCAACAAAAATTCCCATACAAAAGCATTACGAAAGAAACATTGATGTCTAAGAAAGCATATATTAATCCTTTTATTATAATCCATTGGAATTTTTTATGCGGATTTCTTATAAAAATAACAGAACAAATGTGAAACTAACAAAGAATGTACTAAAATAATTCTTGGAATCATTAAAAGTGAAAAGAGTCTGTTCCTAATGCTCGTATGTCAGGTTGATCTCAAGACTAAAAAGATTTCTTTTTTCCCTTAAAATAAAAGATTACTGTTTTTAACTTAACTAAGGATTTTTTATTTTCAAGAAAAGAAATTATTTTCATATTTGGATTTCTTTCACTTAATAGTTCATATAAGGGGCATATATTTCCCGCTCTCATGTAAGCGGGAGCTTAGAAGAAAAAAACATTTCTCTTTATTGTCTGGAAAAACAATTAACTTTAATTCCACTTGCGGTTTTTTGTGGTTTTCTAATTTTTATGCTGTTCTAAGTCTCATAGAGACTTTACTAATGCTGAATTAACTTTGGAATTCGAATGGATTTAGTGGCTTATACAATTTAATCAAGAAATGGTAAGACAATAGGAACTGTACTCAATTTTACGGCGTATATTTATAATTTTCCTTAAGCCTTACATGCTCACGTTCTGTATAATCCTTTTAAAAAACTGATTCATAGATATAGAAGTTCACTGAAAAGAAATTAGTCACCCTTACAATTTCTGACCTAATATCGCATAACACCTTCCTGTTAGATATGGACTTCACCAGGTGTTATATGTAGTTTATGTTCTATCCCATTCAGTGGCGGATTTCCCATTAGGCGCAGGAGGCGCGCGCCACGGGCCTCACATATCGAGGGGCCTCAAAATTTAAAAATTATTTAGCTTATTTCCTTTTTTTTTGGTTGTAAAAGCAAGATTTCCTTTTTTTTTTTTTGGTTGTAAAAGCAAGCCTAGGGGGCCTCACCAGTCAGCCTAGGGGCCCCATCCACCCAAGTATTTCCTTTTTTTTTTTTTTTTTGGTTGTAAAAAATATTTAGAGGGGGCCTCAAAATTGAATTGCGCCTAGGGCCTCTCAAGTGCTAAATCCGCCACTGATCCCATTCCAATTCCAACACTTGTAATTCTGCTAAGTCGCTTGGAAGTCTATTATGGTTCTTCACTTGAGAAAGTCCCAATGATTTTCAATTGGATTGAAGTTTGGTGAAGATGCGAGCCAGTAATGCTATTTTTCTGTTGTCTCTTGCTCATAAACTTTCACATTTTTCAGTTTTTGAATTACAGCTTTAGAAAAAAAAAAAAAAAAAGTTTATATAGCTTTTATTGAATTTTTAGTGCGTTGATTATTTAATGTTCGATTACCTGATTTACTTAAAATAGAAGAACAATTTCAGATTAATGATTTTGTCCATTCACGGCCGTTCGCGATGCGCACAGACAAGTATAACCAAAGCGAAACTTTCCCGCCACTGCCGATAGACGTTGAATGCCCGCATTCCTTAAAAAGCACAGAAGAATAGATGAATCATCATCACACACGGTTCATAAAACAATTGTTTGTATTCTATGCATTGCAGCCATAAACATTTGTTTGTATGAAAGCAAAAGCATGCTGATGGAATTTGCCGAAAATTTAAATTTCAACATAATGATAATCTATGTTACTAAAAATCTTTTATTTCTCTGTCTGTCTGTCCGGCGCAATTTTTAATTTCCTGTGAAAAAAATTTCTACAATGAAACGTTCGCGACGGAACTCGAATCTGCAACGTTTTGATCCGAAGTCATACAACTTATCCATTAGGCCACGGGGACTACATTCAAATTATTGTTTCTTATCACTCCCTTTGTGTGTGTGTGTGTGTGTGTGTGTGGCGCAATGAGAGAAGAGTCATAGAAAAAATTAATTTTAGCCTCCTTGATTAAAATTTAAATTTCAATGTTCACTTTTTTAGCTTCTCTCCGTCAACAATGGCGCGCGCTATCAAATAATGAGTTCATTCAAAAAGGAATAAAATATCACTTTTTGCATAACCGCTTGGAATCGATTCTTCTTGGATTATCTCATACTTAGCAGGAGGAGAAAGGGGGATGGTCTAGTAATTTGTGAAAAAAAAAATCAAAAAGATTAGTTGGCATGCTGACTTTTGTATACTCACATAAGAATACATAAACTATTGTTTAGCAAAAAACAATAACTTAGTTAAAAACAGTTCTTCATTCAAAAAAGAAAGTCATTAATGTTGACGTTTTTGTGTGTAAATCCTTACCTAATGGTCTACATTTTACCAAAATCAGTACGAATCTTCCTTTAGGTACCCAAACCGACTATGAAAGGTTCAGCTTTGTAGGACAAATAATTTCCCAGTTATCCTGATCACAGACGGCCAGACAATGAACGAACGTAGCTCTTTAATATTTGGTCGGACATGTATCAAAATTAATAAAAATTTTCTTGGTAAAAATCATACAGATATTTTTAAAATTTCAGCTCAATTGGCTGTGTATTTTTTTTTTTTTTTTTTAATTACAGCGATTATTATGTTTTGGATAAGACAATTTGACAGGTGTGTGCATTGGCCCTAGCCCTTTACTTATTGATCAATGTGGGCGAAAATCAATTGGGACCTCTCTTATTATAAACTATATCAACCTCTGAAATTTCAGGTTTTCGTGGGTATTTCCATGTAATTTTGCACTTCCAAACTTTTTTGTTCTAATCCTTTTTTCTCTCCAGCGCAATTTAAGAAGTGTTACAAAAATTAGACGAAATCTACAATATCGTGAGATAGTCTCTATGCGAGTATTAATATATATACGGACCATATATGCTCATCAAAACGCCGATCGAGCTATTGACGGGGAAACTATGTTTGCTGCAACCAATGAGGAATCGGCTTAGAACAAATCACATACTTCCGCTTTGTAAGCACCACCGAACTAGAGTTCAATCTCGCCACTTTCTGGGTGGTGCAATACGGAAAGATCATGATTGTGAGTTCCAGCTGAACGTGATTTCCGCAAACGGAAGAGCACAGCCAGTTTGGTGAAAGTGGGTGTTAAACGACGAATAATTAATTAGTCATTAATTTAATCCGATTTAGATAATTTAAGTAAATGATGCTGATTTAATTTATATTTTTGAGGTAATGGAAAATATGTACTGTATTATATTCCATAGATATTATAACTGGAATATAAACGAAGGATGTCGTTTTCACTTTTTTAAAACGAAAACATAAATAAATTTTAAGAAATAATAATAGTCTAAGGAAAGTAGGCTTTAACTTCTTTTGTATCTTTAATTTCTTCAATTACAACTGAATGTGATTAGCAATTCCTTATTTACAAGAAAGTGTCCTAAGTTAATACAGAAAATATTTCATTTTAAAAAATATAATAAGTAAAAAAAAATTCCCCCTTTTTTATTATTAAATTACTGTTCGTGGTTATGTAGGGTTGTTGGATTTTTTTTCCCCTCACCCTTACACGATATCCTTACCTGATAAACATAGAAAATGTCTATCACCTGCTGTATTTGATCCTTTCTCTGGGCGCTGTACGTGTTCAGCTGTCTCTTCTTGGCACATTAGGCAGAAATTCCGACGGAAAAATTCTAGGAACTATGTTTCCACGACCTTCGGAATTGACATTAAAGTTTAATCACTGAGCGGTTGAATTTTTAAACAGTCACTTATAAGCCAATCTGTAGATTAGCCAAATTTACATTAATTGATTGTACCAAAACAGAAATGCTTCCGAAAAATTAATCCATTCAAATATTAAATAAAGCGATATAAGACTTACAAAAATTATAACTTTAAATACGGGATAAACCAATCTTGTTAAAAGAGATGCAGTTTCGAAGGCAGAATAACAACTTTGACACAATCACAGAATTTTGAAAGGAAAATGGTAGAGCTATCAACTCACAGTATTGCAGTTCGATTATTAAGCATGTTAAGTATTTGATTGTTATATTCATTATTATTTGATAAAGCTATTTATTTTTTGTTAAGGAAAGTCGTAATATTTGGAAATCGTCCCTTTTGGAAACACATAACAAATTTTTTTTTTTTTTAAAAAAAAGTAGAATAAAATACTGTATACTCATTATTCATATTTTCTTTGTATTTTATATTACGTTAAGATTACAGATACAATCATATGTGTTATCTTGCACGAACCTCTCTCCTTGGAAGGGCTGAACCCCCTCTTCTAAGACGATCCTAGCTACGATACTGATACATATTACGAAAACTTTCCTTGCTTAGACTAATTTCACTTTCACAAAACATATTTTTTAAGCTTTGTCATCAAGTTTCAACACATTTGGTCAAACGATAGTAATATTAATTAGAATACAAAAATTAACGGCAGCTCCGATTCTTATCTTATTATTCAAATGTGAAAAATATATGATGAGTTTATCCAAATCTTGGTTTTTGACAATAAAGTTATTTAAAACGTTAATTACAGTATAATATGTTTCAGACTGATATGAAGAAATAAATAAATGTTTGAACAAGAATGTTTCTTAAAATTCTTAATAAAATATTATAAAGAGTTCAAACTATGGCGTAAAAATATTTGGGTGTAATTTAATGATTTCTTATGACTATTAAAAAAAAAAATCAATACCATAGGCCTATTCTTGTAAACTAAATTTAATCAGTTTATTTAGTTTATAATATGTACCCGGTACTGATTATAAGGATAGTTTGATCAAATACAGCAGGTGAGATTGTGATCATTGGCGTACCGAGGGGTGGGGAGGAGATTCATAGGGTTGTAAAGCCCCCCCCCCCCCAATTGCATTCGAAAATGGAAAAAAAATATATGATTTTGGATCTGTAGGTTGCTTGATTGGAAAGTTCAATGCTTTGTTTGTTAACCCCAACCCCTTCCCCCCATTCCCGTAAAGGACACGACGATTTTTTTTTTTGTTTGTTTGTTTGAATGAATTCGACCATCATAACCCCCCTCTCCTCCCCATTTCGAAATCCTGAGTACACCTATGACCGTGATCCATATTCGAGAAACGGAAGAAGTGGAATTGAATTTCCTTCTTCATTCTTAAAATTCTTCTCCTTCCAGAACAATCTTTCGTGAGTAGCTCTTTGGTTTTCTTTCTTTCTTTTTTTTTTTTTGCGGCAGTCAAACAATTTTATGTCTCCCGGCTGTCGGTTTCGTTCACAACGCACGCACCTTATGACGTCAAAATTATACAGCGCAGTTTCTGGAGGGAAAACTAATTTGGTTAACAATGAAACTGACAGCGACGCACTGTAATAGGAACGCATACATCACGAACATCTTATTTGCAGAACCTGGCATTGCATTATGAATGTAATGGGTTACTTTTGAATGAATAATTACAAGCAGTAATACCAGTAACAGTATAATTCACAACTTATTCTCTTATTTCAAATATTACTTTTAACTGTTACAGCAATGGTGCGACATGAGATGATTGTGATTAACAATGAAAGGGTGACAAGGACAAGGTACTTCTTCTCTCATTAATTATGTAACACATTCAACTCTGTCACTTCATGTCAAATCAACCAAAGTGATGTTTCGTAATCTTCATTTTTTTTTGTTGCATGCTACACCTGTGGATAAAGGAAATACTGCAGAATTTAAAGGTTGGTTTCTGATAACAAAACCAAATTTTCAAATTCCGAACTTTTCGCAGAAATTGTAAAAACAGCAGTTACATTGTTTTTTAATGTTTACATTTCGTTCTTATCAAGCTGCACCATTAATTTTTGAATGATACATCTTCTCGTAGCCGAAGTAAAGTATTCGCAAGAAAATTATCAGAAAATATTTTTTCTAATCCTGAAAATGAAAAAAAAAAAAAAAACTAAATAAAAATGAACAGGTTTAGAACTTTAACTAGAAAAAAAAAACTGTACTAAAATTTTTACGCAAAACTGAAAGAACTCACATTATTATGCACACAAGTGCTTTAAAAAAATATATAGTTCAGGATTCAAATGTATTCCTAAAAGTTTTTGATTCCTGAATATTGAAAATACACTGAAATGTAATCCACTCCCACACGCACAAATATCGATTTCTCAATCACTTATTCGTAGTTTGTGCACTCTGATCACTATTATATGTTTTTTTGTTTTGTTTTTCTATGATAGAGTGGAGTAGTTATTTGATTCAACCATACATAAAATCATGTTCTGATGTATTTAGAAACTGTAAAAATTTGAAATTATGTTCTATGGAGTAACATTTATTGATACTTCCTCGTAAAGTTCTGTCAAAGCTGATTGTAGTTTAACAGTTAGGTTGAAATACTCTTGTATGTTGATGTAATAGACCAGGGATGGCCAATCTCGCCAACTACGATAAGCTGGAGATGCTGAAGAGCCACAAGACATGAACAAACATTACACACACGTTTTTCATTATTACATGCATATTTTGTTACAAAAAGTTTATATAAATATTAAGAACTAACGTACGTAATAGTATTTATTCATACATGTAGTTTTCAAACTGTTAAATAATGACAAAGTACACACATGTTTTCAAATATTCTTATTTGAAACTATATTATTTTAACTACATTCTTATTTTCAATATAGTTGAGCGTATTTATACGATAATGAACTACGGACCCGAAATTTCTTTAATCTCTGATTCAAATCCAGCATTGAAAATGAGGATTTAAATTATACCAACATCTGGATAACTCTCAATCAAAAACTTCTTAATCATTCATGATATTTCGTTTCTTCTAATCGAAGAAACTTCTTCAGATGACTTATGATAGGGATATAAACATATCCTCTATCAGTACAATTCATTACATAAGGAATCATAAAAACAATATTTTTGTTTCGTGACATATAATAAGTGATTACAAAAACAATGCTTTATTATATTTCATGAATTTTAAACTAAGTATTTAAAATAAACAATATTTTTGTTTGTACAATAACTGATTATAAAAACAATAATATTTGTTTTAAATTCGTGTAATACATTAATTAATAATAAATAATAATCAATATTTTTGAATCATAATACAATAGTTTTGTTTATAATGAGAAAAAAAAATTGAGTTCTACAAGAACATTTTTGTGTTTTTTAAACATTTTTTTAAATTTACTTAGGGTAAAATTTATCCTTATTCATACAAGGAAAGGTGTTAATCACACAAGATTCAATCATAAATCTATCAATTTCTTCAGGAATATAAACAATATTTTAACTAAAGGATCAGGGTCATGATTGTTATCTTGGCAGTGATCTGCCCAGTCAGATTTAAATTCTTCAATACATTTACTCATCATTATACTTATATTAGACTCTCAGTTTAAATCCGGTAATTAATTTTAAAGCTTGAATTATTATTTTTTTTTACTTTCCTTTTATAATAATTGTGATTCAAAAAGGAGCTCAGTATCTATATTTCCACGACCGCGCATCACATGGTAAAGAATCGCATATGGTTCGTGATCAACGGTATGACCCTGACATTCATTTCTTTCTTGCTTCTGTTTTCCCTGTCTTGTTATTGTTTAAAATAAGAATCTGGGGTATTGTCACCAAATAAACAACATGAAAGCTCCTTAGGTTGAGTGGCTGACGCATGGGCTTGAAGGTCAAGCCTGATTTGTCTGTGTCTGTGTTTATGCAATATCAGTTATTTATTATGAAATATTTATGTTATATTTTGGCTTCTTAAAAAGATTAGACACTATTTGCTTATAAAACTTCAAAATTTCTTTATTTTATTATTTTTTTTTTTCTTCACAATGTTTATAAGCATTTTGCTCACGATCGCTCATCACAAAACTCTCAGAAAGAGTAAGTTTAAATTTGACATCTTATAAATGAATTACTTATTGCAGAATTCAACTACCAATGCTAGTATTTAATGAAAGATTAAATAATACAGTAATTTCAATCTTACAGTATTTTTTTTTTATTTCCTCTTTTTTTTTTGTATCATTCTCTTTCTGGCTGCTTCATTTTATTTTGATTTTGAATACAGTATTATTGTTTTTTGATAAATTCTTGACGATGTTTCTCTTATTTCTCTTCTCTCTAATTACAACCCTTCTTAGTTTGTTATATTTCGATTCCCCTCTCTTTAAATATTTGATTATCTCTTCACGATGTTGCTTATATTTTGAATCATAATTTCTATTTCTATCTTTTTGATCAAAGATGTTTCATTTCTAAGATTGATTGCTGCAATTATTATGGTTTTCTTTTTTCTTCTCTCTATTTTTTTATTATTTCTGATTATTGATACATTTTCAAGGCGTTAGTTTTATTTTGAAACTTGATTCTTATTTCTTCACTTTATTATATATATCTCTGCACGTTAAACTAAATACTGATGTTTTGGGGGGTTCTCAATCCTTGCATAAATTCTTTTGAGCCCGGTGGTTGCTGGGACAAAGAATTTGAGGTCGTGCAGTGCACGGTTATTTATCATTGTTGCGTTGACTTTGCTCGAGGGCCATTTCGGGGAGCTGAAATGGTTTTCGCATATTTGTCTCGCACTCTGAGCTACCATCAAGGGTGTATCTGGCTGAAGAAGCCTAATAAGACTGAAACAGCTGTCCCAGATTCCCGACATGATAGCTCAGGGTGCGAGAACCTTTTGTTTACTCAGGTGCAGCCTTGTATTTCTTCACTTTATTTATTTGTTTTATTTCTTTTAAATTACTTATATTTGATTTTTTTTCTGCTTATATATTTAACTCAGTTTCAATGTATCACGAGTGCAATTGTCCCTTTGTTTTCCGCTGTGTGACACATACACTCACATTAACACAGATAAGATTATTTCTGTCCCGTTGTAGTGGCCACCACGGGTGAAGACTTCTTCTCTGCATTAAATTGTTTTATGCCCACGGCCTAAAACCCTCCCAAGGGTGACTGGGTCTAAACTTTTTTTCAATCAGTATTCAAGTAACTATTACAGTATTTAAAATCGAGTACCGTATACAGTTCCGTAGCAACTCTGTCGTCTGGTTCGAGGTAGGCTACAGTAGTTTTGCTTGCCCCTATTTTCCTTTGTATTGATGTTGGGACATGCATTACATACAAAATTATTTAATGTATTATTTTATACGAATTGCTATCTTTATTAAACAGATTATTAAAACATAAAAAAACCCAATAAATTTAAGGTTTTGGCGTCGTCTCCATTGCTACGGCGCCTGGTGCAGGAGCACCACTCGCACCACTCTTGCTTTGGCGCTGACCGTGTGAAATAATATAGAGTTCTTAGCTTACAAGTGTTAATATTTTAAAATTGTGTTTAAAGCTGTCATAACTGAAAATCGGACCGGGCTTTCTAATATAATATATAAATAAAGACATACTATAAAAGTTGACTTATGTAAGTACAGTAAAACCTCGTTAATCCGGACCACGATAATTCAGGTAGCCAAAAAAAATTACGTAAAAATGGGGAATTTGTTGAATGCAGTGACAATGAAGACGTATCTGCATACTACGACCACTTGAGACACCTCCGGCATTATTAGTGAAGGAAATATACTCCAATGTATCCCAACAGAATATAGACAAGTATTTTACAGTTACAAGTATCTCGAAACAGCAGCAAACGTTTTGAGTGATGCAGAGCCAGGTCTATCATGAACATCATCATAATTATCCACTGCTGCTTTACATCTTATATTAGGTCTATGTCCTTTAAATGTATAATAGACGTGTTTTGTTGCTGTCAATGGAGTTTTAATGCACTTTCTACGGTACTTTTAGGCTATTTCAGTTAATCCGGACAACTTATCCCCCAATTAGTCCGGAGTAACGAGGATCTACTGTATTTAGAATATTTCACTTACGTATTTATTTTGTTCATGTAATTATTCGTATAAATTAGTTAATGAAGACAAATTAAAAGTAGAAAGCAGAATTTATTTAGAATAATTAAACAAGAAAACTGTAAAATTAAAAACGAAACCTACTCAAACAATGGTTTCTTCAACGCTACAAAGTGTAAGCAACTTATTAATATAATGATGTAAATGTTATTGAAAAATTTCCGTTTTCTTAAAAATTATATATTCCTTTTTAATTTCAAATTGAAGTAAAGAAACAAATGATGATAAAAGTATCTAAAGTTTCTGTTCCTACTTTCTTTTTAAAAAACATCGTTGTAAAGTAAAGAAAACTTTACATTATACAACATTTAAAGTTTGGCAGGACGATACCTTTAAGCGGGCAATAACCCAGTACTAATAATAAACATGGAATTACACATCGTACTATCATTGCAATAATGAATTTTAAGTATTAATCTTTTAGAACTTTGTTCACTTTCAAAAGTTACTAAAAAAAGAACACAAACTCTTTTAATTGTAGACTATTTCGAAAAAAAAAAATGTCTGTCCAATTAATTCTTCCTCTGTGAACAGCGACATCTGTTGTTCTGTATTTTTTCTCTCACAATAATGGCAATCATTATTCGTATTAACTGAATTATCAGATGTTCATTAATTAGTAAAACTCGGACCACCAACGCTTCAGTTCTCATAAAACGCTTTCCTTGTTCTTGAGCTCTATGGTGTGACATTTTAAACAAATGTTAGACATTCGGTAAGTCTTGTTTTTCTTCCTTTTTGAACCAATTCGATCTGGATAAAATAATAGAAATTCAGAAGCATTTGAATTATCGACATTTCAATCAATGCAAATGTAGTAAAGCCTGTATTTTAGTATCCTAAAATTGAGTCCGTGAAATGATTGTTAGAAATAACGTAAAAAATCCAATATTTCTTTTTATTATTTATTTAATTTCAAAAAATGGTTTACTTACGTTGTTATTATAATTCCGCTTTCTACTTACGAGTGGTAATATCTTTACTACCCTTAAAAGTTAAGCTTTGAATATTATAGAGAATGAAAACGCCTTTAGTTCATACGGATCCGTATCCAACAGTTTTAACTTATTAAGCACTTCTTTTTCGTAATTTCATGAAGGATTGTTATATTCTAATAATTCACATAGAAAAGAAATGTTGATTATTAAATGTTATCCTCGCCTATTTAAAACAGTACAATGTACGATCAGTAATTTGTGGGTTTACAAAAAGTATTCTCTCTTTATCTTCATTTATTAATATCAGCTCAAACATCTCTTATAACAAATGGAAATAAATCTCACAAGTCAGATAAATCAACTACTTATCCGAGAGCAGAATAGGAAAAAGGAGTAGTGAAATGACAATTTTAATTATTAAATATTACAGGCTACTTACGATATGTACATGTGGTATTGTATTATAAATCCAAATCCAAGATTGCCTCATTCTTTATTTGAGAGATGACGCCATCTTTCTCTTATCTCAGTAATGGTATGTTGCAGTCAGAAATTGATTTATATCAACATGGTAGGGAGCTGTACTTTTGTTCTTTTTTTAATATGAACAAACACATTTTTTGAAATGTTTCCAACAAAAGGCTAGTGAAGATTTTTGAAATCTATATTACTAAAATCTTTTATTTCTCTGTCCGGCGCAATTTCCTGTGAGAATGGAAAATAGAAATAATTTTTACAACGAAACGTCCGCGAAGAGAATCGAACCTACAACCTTCTGATCCGAAGTCAGACGTCTTATCCATTCGGCCACGGGGACTACAACTCTATATATATTGTTTTTGACTTATGTGTCCTTCCTCTTCCCCCCCCCCCCCCATCAATAATGAATGTATTCAACATTTTTTTCGAATCTCAAGATTGTTTATTTATTTCCGATCCGTCTGTTTATTTGTAATTCGAAAATGACAATTAGAACTATAATTGCCGAAACGTTGCAATATTTTAAATATTATATTCTTACTTAACCAAATTCTATGTGATATAGAAAAACAAGAAAAACGTTTGTACACGGGGGATGGCCTAGTTTTATTTAACTTTAGAGATGTTTGTTTATATTCCAATTTTAAAAACAAAATTGCAAAAGAAATTGATCAATTTTATTATTTTTTTAATTATTTTACATGGTAGAAGTTAATCGTGTAGCTAGTCTTTTGGGCGCCCAAGGACGAAGAATCACAAATAACGCTCCAGGATTTGACTTGAGCAAATGTGACGTCCGTTTTCAGTCCAAATCATCCAACCAAAAAGAAGTAATTATTCCTAAACAAGTCCAAAAAAGTCCTTTCAAATATTCTTCATTTACGACCATTTGAGAATGGTAACGATTTCACGAAGCATTCATTAGTAATTATTGATTCAGGTCATTTAGCCCTTTTTTTTTAATAAATAAATTACGAGAGTGAGTCGAATGAAAACCTTAAATATTTTTTTTTCCATAATTTATTGAGCGAAATTTGGTACACAATTTTATCATTTTTTTCGACCTCTTCGCCATTGCGTTCAATACAAACCGTAGCTCTTTATCAAATGCGTGCATTCCTTTAAAAAAAAAAAAAAAAAAAAATCTTTTGGTCGCGTGCGGAGCCACTGATGCACCCCCTGTCGCATATCTTCATCATATTTGAAATGCTTTCCTCCTAACGACTTTTTTCATGGTCGAAACAAATGGTAATCACTAGGGTCGAGGTTTGGTGAGTACGGGGATGCGAAGTTTAGGTCTTTGGTGGTCGCAACTGTTGCACGCCTCGTTCTTCCCCCATAACTTTTCCTGCAGATAGCTGAGTGCGGAACTTTCTCGGTTTTGGTGAGGAGGAATATGGTGGAATGACTTCCTACTACACTCGTGCACTTGCTGCACTGACAAACATGCATCACCATATTGCAAATTAATTCGTCGATGCATTGCAATAGGTGTCCACTCACTTGTAACGATTCCCCCTCTTTGGTGCATGTCTCCAGTAGGGCGGTCATCTACGGCGGCTGCGTATCTGCACTGTGGCCACCTGTAGAACATTCTTTATGTAATTGGGAACAATTCTGCCAATTTATAGTACGCTGGCTCAGTTTTTCGATTTTCATTTGACTCGCCCTCGTATATTCTTGTAAATATTAACATAATTAATAAACTTTAAAAAGGATTCGTAGTTCAGGGCCGCCATTGGCGATCGGGACGTCCTTTATAAGCTAAAGCAGGGGCGTATATAAGGGGGGGGGGGG
>JAFIDM010010028.1:45393924-45450064 GCA_023159025.1 Thereuonema tuberculata | reverse complement strand
CCCCCCCCCCCCTGAAAATATATTCTATATACGCCACTGAGCTAAAGTTATGAAAAAATAAATAAACGTAAAAATTGGAGAAGAATAAATCAAAATTTCAGTCAGAATAAAAACAATTTAAAATTAAAAAGATAAAAACGAAGCATTTAGGGGCCCCGCAAATTGTAGTTACTTGTTGCCTCTCAAAAGCCATAAACATCTCAATTACTAGTAAATGTAACTTTTATAAAATTGGCTACATTACATAAAAAGTAATATTTTTTCTAACTATTAAATAAAATTTAAATTATTATAATAATAAATTTAACATAAGTAAAATAAAAGCTGTGCAGATGACTGTACCTTTGAATTGTTGTCTGTTTCGTAAAACTCAAAATCTTATTTATTTTATAAATAACTAAAAATCGACATTTAAATTTCAAGTATTTTTTTTTAATTTCAGTATTCTTGGCACTATTACAAAACAAACAAAAAATTGAAATAGCAGAAATTGCTGTATTTTTCAACATCTGTTTCGGCAAGCTTAAAATTTGTAATTACTTTAGCGAAATAGATAAGTTTAATCTCAAATTTTAATTTCTGAATACCCGCTTTGCCTTTTTATCTAAAATGTCCTGGTCCATTTAAGCCGCTCTTCGTTGTCTTTTGTCTGTTCTATTCAGTTATAAGCTCATGCTCTTTATCGCCTTCAAGTGGTTGAACGCTTTGTGGTGAGATTATCCTTCGCCACCCGCTGGGGTCTGGGTTCGAAGCCTGGTGTTACTTCCTTCATCCTCTATTGAAGTTAACAGATCCAAGAAGTTTTATTAATACTTTCCCCTCACGTCATTTCTCTAGGTCCTGCGGAAAGCAAAGTAAACTATATTAGTTTTTGAATTGATAATAATCACATTATTTTATTAGCAATAATTAATTCTGTATCAAATTTACTGTTAAAGTCATGGAAGGACGTACTAATTGTTAAATTAAAGGTTATTTTCTGATATACGACAAAACTTAAAAACTTGTAACCTTACAGCCTTTTTACTTAAATTGACAACTTATATTCATCCGCTTTCTAACTTAACTGTGCTGTGATTTCCATCTTATGATTGGCGCGAAAGTTTTAAAATTTTAAACAGATTGGCATTCATTTACTAAATGTAAACAGCTTTGTCGTCAGTATTGAAACGCTTTTTTTTTTAATGCAGTGATATTTAAGGAAATGCATTCCTGAAAACAAAAAAGGGGAATTTCAATTATTTCAATAATACACTTGAATTACGATCGAAATATGTTGAATGTGAAGATGAAAAGGAAAGTTATTTTATCCCTCCAAATTCGACCTGAGAGAAACCGGAAGTCTCTGAATGATAAATGGTAACCCATTTTGACGTCATCGTTCTACTGTAAAAGAATGACGATATGCTTCTGTGATATGCGCCAACCCAAGGCAAAATGCCAAAAGAAATAAAAAAATATCAAACAACTACAGTGTTGAAAGGAGTGAAGCTGTAATTAAAATAATGAACTTGGCAGAGGGGATCCTTTTTTAATTTTTCTAAAAAAAAATACAATAATTTTCTATTTTGGCTTGTTGCACTTGTTCCTTTTCCAAGAGAATGTCATTGTCCGTAATGATTTAATCAATATTTGATTTCCTGCGACTACTCTGTAAAAACTTCTGAGTTCAGTGGGAAAACGATTGAATAAGATATTTATAACTGAATTTTATGTTTCAGTTTATATGTAAAAGTGCTTTTTATTTTTTTTTATTTTCAGTTTTGCAATAAAAATGGTATAATTGGTGTGGCAACTTTCGAATACGCCCAAGATCCAAATAACTATATCAGAAAACAGTTATACAGTCGAACCTGTCTATCTCGAAAACCTCTATATCTCGAAATTTCTGAAATTCCCTATATTTACAATCGAAATTCAATATATTTTCCATGTTTACCTCGAAAAAACTTCCTTCAAAACCTCTGTATCTCGAATTTCGGATAGTGTAAATTACAAAAATTGATGCCCAAAGACCACCCTTCTTCAACAACAGATTGGGGGGGGGGGATGTTTCTTGGAATTCAGAAACAAAGAAAGTTAGACGTCATTGAAAGGTTATTTTTATTGTTAAAGTATGTATGTTAAAAAAATATTATGGATGTATGTATAATTAATCAGCGATCATACCACTGTATTTTTCTACAACAAAAGCAATTAAAACGTTTTTTAATTGACCGCATTTAAAACCTCTATAACTCGTAACCTCTTTATCTCGATTTTTTTTCTTTTCCCGTGAGATAGACAGGTTCGACTGTAGTACATTATGTGCATTTCTATTTAATCTGTGTCTATTTAACAGTGATAATGGTGTTTTACGGAGACTTATACAGTTTTGGCCCAACTTAGATCCAATTTCTATTAAAAATATATTTGGTAACATTTATCTATCATTACAATTTCAGGTTTGTAAAATAAATAATTTTAGAGTTATTGCGTTTTAACGTAATAACTTAATTTGGTATTTTTTTCCCTCTCGTTTTACCTATTGGCCGAATATGTAATCAAACCAAGGGCGAATATAAGGGGGGGGGTGCGAGGGGGCCGGGCCCCCTCCGAAATAATGAATGTAAAGAAAAAAATAAGTCCCGTAATATGAATTATTTTAATGAATCATGCATTTATGCAATAATGAATTCAGCATTCAGGGCATTCAGCGCAAATTACCCTCTGAATATGAGCAGCAAATATAAAGTATCATGGGGTATCTACTTAAAATTACTTAAACTAACCTTACATTAATCTTGCCCCCCCCCCCCCAAAAAAAAATATATTCTATATTCGCCACTCAATCAAACTCAATAAGGAAGTTTCTTGTAACAACCTACACCTACATATAAAATCACAGTTTCCTAAAATGTATAGCTTGGGAGTTATCCTTGATCACTTTTCTGTTTAACACTTTTTTTTTCTGTCCGATGCTTATAAAGGAACATTTTACCAAACCTATAATACCCTGTGATAACCAGCGATATGTTTTCTTTTGATTGTATAGTATTTTTAGGTCGTATAAATCGTGGCCCTATTTATAAAACTTTGATATTATTTTTTAGAGAAACCATCTCAGCTTACGAAATTTTTATTAGGCATTGTTTGATAAATCTCGAAATGATTTTTTTTAAAACAAATAACATATCAAAATATAAATTAATTCCAAAATTTTATAGTATTTTGAGCACGAAATTCACAATTATCCGTTTGGAAGTTCAATCAGTTGGGAAGCGTATGGGCTTTCAGATTTCAAGGTCATCTCTCATTTGCAAACTAAAGGCAATAAATTACTTGGTAAGTGCGACAAAAAGACAATGCGGAAAGAAGAAGGCGGATGTAAAATATGATTTAACTTGAGATAAATATTCGTCAGTTGCCTAACTTTCAAAATGTGTAATGTCAGTATCCAATTCCCCACTGTTGACAGCTTTGTCATTTTGGCTTTAACTTGGCAACACATTGAATGCGGCTTGTTTCTTTTTTTATTATTATTATTAATATAGACTCTTTTCAGCACATTGTGCTGAGTATTTTACAATCTTTCAGCAGACATTAAAGTTTAAATTATAAAGTAAATTAAAGTATGTTGGACCGAAGAAAAAAACGAAATACAGTAAAACCTCGTTAAGTCGTTACCCGGATAAGTCGTCACTCCGTTTAAGTCGTCGTTTTCCTTTGGTCCCGACAAGGTCTCATAGACAATAATGTAAAATAACCCTCTTTTACTCGTCACCAAATTTAATTCTACTCCGGATAACTCGTCACCCTCAAAATGGCGAAAAGCATCTTTATTCTCAATTTTGCCTGCTATCTTTTCAGCCCCGCTCCTTCACTCTAAGAAAGCCTAGCCTTTACGGGGATTTTCACGTGGGAAATTCACTTGGGAAATTACACACTTCTCGCTGCGACTCTTGTCAAGTGTAGACGTTTTTCTTAAAATGTGGTAAGTATTATATAAAAATTATTTTTTTTTAAATTATTTTCCACTCATTCATTTGCATGTATTCATTTCTGAAAATCTTGTTTTGCTCACCGAATCCTACAGCCAATTCATGAAAATATTGTATTTCTGTGTTTTTTTGTTGGTTTTTTTTTTTTCAAAAATGCCCACTCCGCCTAAGTCGTCAAAAATGTTTGGTCCCTTGAGTGACGACTTAACGAGGTTTTACTGTACAAGAGATAATATAGATTTGTTAGAGAATGTGACGAAAATAGTAAGCTGCTGATAATGGTCGAATAGTTCCACTTTTTCAAAACAGTAAATTTGTGCTTTTTCGACCAAATTGATTCCTAAACAATGTCGTTAAGCGAGCCACACTCCCTCAGTGTGCAACAGAGCAAATACCCATGAAGAGAACCCGGTTTGGATTCAATTACCGCTATTGTTCAGTCTTTTAATTATGATACATCCTTAAAAAGCTGAAATTTTAGGGATAGGTATATGATTTTACTATAAAGATCCCTAATAATTTAGGCACATATAGGACCAGTGGATATAGGTGCCAAAAACTGGCCGTTCTGTTTTCTTCGCCTATGACGAAGATGAATCAAAAACTGTTTGTCCTATAAAGTTGAAACTTTCGTAGACAGTCTAGTCTTTTATAAGAATAGTCTCTATTGATTTTGGTAAAAATCGAACCTGTACTTAAGGAGCTACGGACCAAAAACGACAAAAGAAGTGAATAAACAGTTTTTTTTTTAATTAAAAACTATTTCTTTTTATTTATTTATTTTAACAATTTTTTTTGCGCTGTTATCATTTTTAGTATTTGAAAGTTGACACGACAACTATATCTTGTTTTTGCGTTGTTTCGGACTTCATAAGATTTTTCCCTCTCTTTGTGTAAAAAGAACCTTTAAAAAAAAAAAAGAATTAATTACAAAGAAATTTTAATGTTAACGCAAAGCAATTTTGATAGTTTTTACAAATAATTCTAAAGTTATTTATTATTTGAACTTACAAACCATTAATTGAAAAATAAACGTTTCAAAGCGTGGGATAGCGATCTCGTAAATAATAATGAAGAATAGATGACAGGATTTTCCTTATTCCTTTCGATAGGACAATATTACGACCAACCAAAAGGGAAGTAATGCAGCCACGAACATTATATGTTGTTTGTCTTTTTATGTTTCAAGCCAAATGAGGATTCAGTTAGCATCAAATAAGCCTATAAGCGAAGTATTATCAACAAGCAGAAACACTTAAAACTTACTTTTTGATTTTTGATTTAAGATTATTATTTTTTGAAACACTTAAAACTTACTTTTTATTTAAGATTAAAGTGTATGTCTTTAGAGACATGACCGTTGATGGCGCTTTTATCTCATTTCGATTGACATTTCCCTTTCTGAGTAATACAATAAAGTAAAAAAAAACAAATAAATAAATAAAAGTAACTATTTACATCATAGAAATTAAAGACTGTAATATTGTAAAGTCATTTACATTAAAATTAGTTCCTGCTTAAAAAAAAATACAGTACGAAAGAGAGCTGAAATAAAAAATTACGACATAGTTTTTATTTATTTCCGTTTTATTCAGTGAAGTTATTGAAGAAAATAGGGTTATTAAGGAAGACTTGTTTGGGGTAGAAGCAGCTGAACTGGAATTCCTCTCCCTTCCCGAAATTTTCGTTTTTCCCTTCACTATGTTTAATCGATTATTGATATTTTAAAATGCACTAAGATCAAATGTTTTTCTGTATTGTAATTTTCAGAGGATTCGAGTAATATTATGAATTGTAGATGTGCGAGATTAGTTAAGGAAAAAATTAACTTAGCCCTCAAAAAAAAAAAAAAATCCACATTAGGCTCAGTCTTAAAAAAAAAAAAAAAAAAGCTCAATCGTAAATTAAAACTCTATCGGCCTGATCAGCGGTTTATCCCACACCCACCCTTCTCTGTCCAACCAACTGCACCTAAAGAAGTGGTGTTGGCCCAACCTGCCTGCCCCTCGCCTTTGTAATACTACCATTATGGTTTTTAAAATACAGGTTGATTCAAAAGATTTGGCCAAAACTTCGGGAGCGCGTCTAGACTGGACCTGTAGAACAAGGTCTGAATAAAGTGCCCGACCTAAACTGCGGCGCTGCAGGACCATGGAGGCAGGGATCAGCTGTTAGGCACTGACACACCTACGGATTTGATGATGATCGCGCAATCCTGAAATTATCACGCAAATGGCCTTATTCTGTCCTTCCATTTAGCAGACGGCAACGAATGTAAACAAACCCACTAATTTGAAAGCAGGAAGTGATCAGTCATTTCAGATCACAGGAAAACAACCAGAATTTTCTGAAAGAAATGTTGCCTATTTATCTTAAAACGTTGCTTATTTTATTTTATTTTTTTCTTAATTTAAATTTTTCCTTCCAGTCGAATGTAATTTTACAGCAGATCTTTCCATTTGTTCAAATTTAATTAAATACACAACTCTTCAATTCGATTAATTTGAATCAAATTAAATCACATTTCCATTTAGCCTACTCTGAATTTTTTGGACTTCGAACGAAACCATCTTAGTAAATTGTTTTTTTTATTATTGAAACCTTGTCTCCTGCAGAAGCAAATTTCACCCGAAGGATCCACATTGAGAAATTTCCAAATACAAAAAAGATAGCTCCTCTGTTGTCCACAAATACGCAAGCCAAGTTTCAGGAAGATCCATAACATTAGTTCGGGGGAGGTGGCAACCAATCGTTTCGCGAAGAAATTCCAGAAATTCTTGTGTAATAAACGATTTGACACGAATATGAAGTTAACATTCCATTTTTAATAGTACGGATTTGATTCCTGAGCTTTAATAGTCTACCCTTCGTAGGTATCGGAGAAAACAAGAAGTTCTCGAAAGAACATGATACCTACTTTCCTGAAATCTTGCTCTTTTTCTTTTTTAAATCATAAAAATAACATAAACGGCAAATCTCCATTTATTTTTAAATTCTAAATATCTGCTGAATACAAACTAGAAATTTTCCATTTTCATAAAAAAAAAACTAATAAAAATTAAAATCGCGGTTCTTATTTAAATCCGATTAATTTTAACTGCTTTAAAACTTGTCTCAGATATTAAGACGATTAAAAATATAACAATAAAAAATAAGCATAAAAAACGCACACATTTAAAGGATTCAGTGAACTATTTTTGGAATTTTCGTACTGGGAAAACCAAGACAGACCGTTCTTACATCTCATCAGTTGGATTCGCCCAGTACTCATAGCTCAGTGGAATCCAAAGAAATTTTATGCTTATGCTTATTTATGCTTATTTTTATTGTTATATTTCTACCATGCACGTTAAATTTTGCCACGAATAAAAAGACGGATAAATATCTATTGTTTAAGACATCGATGTGAATTAAAAAACATCGTTTCTATTCTGTGGACATTTTTGTCATCTTCATACGCTTAATTCTCGACAAGGGAAAATTGATAAATCATAAAGTCGTGAAAACTACAAAATAACACCTACGTTTACTGGTATTATAAAATTATAATATCTTCTGAATTCTGAGCACAAATTTTCCATTTGTAAACAAAATATTAAGTAAATTCGCATGGTTTACTGAAGTTATCGAAATCTAATGCTTTTCTATGGGAATTTGTATCGTCTTCACGCACTAATTTATCTACAAGGATCCACTTTGAAATGGTTTCAAATATAGAAGTTGGATAATTCATAACCTTTAACATGCACACAAAGTTTCAAGACGATTCATCAAACGGTTCCAAAGTGACAGTAGGTTAAAAAAATAGTTACCGGTTTTTTTTCCAACTATTTCGGATCGAATCCTGCAGAGTTACGAACGTTGGCTCATCAACTATACTTTATTTTCTCTTTCACTTTCCTTTACATCGCCTCCCACCTTGTCTTAAAAAAAAAAAATACTAATTGACCGTTGTTCCCCTAACCATAAACCTTAAATTATTATCTACTGTGGCCTTTGGGGACGTGAGCCCCGTGGATGACAAGGGATTATTCTAATGGCTAATCGCTCAACGAATATTGGATTTTAAAGGGATACGAGCACTGATAAACGTATTTTATTGATATTATATATATTCCCAAATGCTATAAATGATTTACAGAAAATCAAAACAATAACGTACAGATATATAATTAAATATACACAATTTAAGAATACAACTAAAATTTGCAATATATTCTACTGATATTAAAAAAAAATAGAGAAATAATAATAACATATTTTAGGATACGCCCTTCAAATTATAACGTTGATTCTCCCGAGTTCTTTAGAATTCAAGGCCGTAAAAGCAGCCGAGACCATCGCAACGTATTACGCGTGTACTTGTCGTTGTAAAAGCATTCTTTTTAGACCTTCGAGCTCTCTGTGATCTATGAATACTTCTTAAAAATAAGAAGCGTTATTTCGTCTCGGTTTACTGTCTGGTATGTTCTTAAAAAGTGTTGAACTCCCTTCCCCATACCATCCCTCTCCCCCAACCTAGAGTTAATCCCACCAACTTCCTTAAATTCCGCTTCCTCTGGGACCTTTGCTCAAGTCCTGTCATCCCCTTTGCTGTCATTCCGCCCTTTCCATGTTCAGTCATTGCAATTATATTATTTGTTGAAATTATCAAATTACAAAAATGGTGAAAAATTACTATCGTATTTCGATTATACTGTACATATTTACGCTTTTTTTGGCTTGAATCAGTAAATTTATCAATCCCTGAAATATCTCATTGAAATAGATGGAAAATGGATGCACCCATGAATATAAACACAAGGTCTATAGATTGTTCTGGAAATATCTATGCATTAATTTGTAATGTTTTGAATCATTTGCATTTATCTATCTTTTGTGTATTTCGATGGAATTAGCTTTTGTAAGTTTTCTTTTACAATTTAAATTATATCTTATACTTTCTCTGTGTGTGTGTGTGTGTGTGTGTTTTAATAAAAATCTTCATTTATTTTTATCATTATAACTTTCTAACGATTAGCTAGTTATAATAATTACTTTATAAATTATCTTAAGAATATAAGCTAATTACGTAATCTTCTAACCATGTAAAATATAATTAAAAGTAAGTAAATAATAAACTAAAACAGAATACAGCAATCTGCCACAGCGCCCGAGGCAGCCGCCCCGTTCGGTCCTTCAAGTCATATCTCTGTCTGTAGCTAGCCAATAAGAATAAGAATACCCCTACTCCCACTCTTTTTTTTTATATATTTTTTATTTGCTGTGATTGCTTTGTTTATTTGTTATTTAAATTAAACATAAGAAGAATTGTTTTTAAGCTAAATTAAGATGCTAATGAAGGTATGAATCACACAGAGGAAGAGTGACGGTGATTTGGGTCAGCCCATTTTCTGTCGGCTATCTTTGAACAGTAAGGATTCCTGGAATGACCTCGGAAGTTCCTTGTGTTATTTTCATTCGCTAAAACTTGGGAAATCAGAATGTTGAAAGCGGTTGAATAAGTCAAATTTTAATTTTAATTTGAAAAATTGTTTTAGGGCTTTTGCAATATCTTTCTTTTATTTTAATTAAAGAATTACACAATGTTGTTATCGGAATGATGAGGTGCGGGAGTGAGCAGCAGAGGACGACGTTCCCGACAGATGCAGACATATAGTGTTGAAGTCAATTACTGCATTATTTTTAACTTCTTTTTTTTTTTTTTTTCAAAATTCACGCCGACTGTAATTGTAAGTTTGTGCAGTTAGTTAAAGCTCCCCCCCCCCCACTCACTTCCTGGAGTTTCACTGTAAAGGCAATTGACTGTTGATACGTTTGTCAGGGGCTTTCGGAACTGTGGGGCAAAGGGGTGACCAGTAACCCCTCACAAAGCTACATTAAAAAAAATGAGTATTTATAACATGAATATCTACAAAAATGATGGATTAAATAGATTATTTAAAAAGTATATGGCTTCGTAGTTTTCTTCTATACTTTTTATTTTTTTATGGAGTTGAATATAAGTTTATGATAAAACAGATGAAAATATCATTTCCACCACAGTTTTTGTGATTATTCAAATTACTATTAATTATAAATAAAATAGCAATTTGTCATTAATTATAATTATTTAATATTACTTTTATGAAGAATTAATTTTTATTTATCAGTAAATAACATAGAAATAAATTCAATGGCAACGTACAATACGAAAAAAATTGTATTGAACTTTAAAATAAATATTTAATTCAGGATATCTTTTTTACCGTGTAGGGTTGACTTTAAATTTCTTTTCTCATAAATTAACTCACATTAATTTTTACCCTAATTAGTTATTAGTTAAGTAATTAATTATGGAATAACGATTAATATTTTTTTATTAATTGTTGCGCTTCTCCTTCCAACTCTTCAAAACGTTTTGACGTTCCTGTGTTGGGTTTAAACCAACGGCGCGTGGGCTTGAGTGCTCGCGTCTGCCGTGAACGTCCTGTGTGCAGAGGCTCTTGGGAATCGACGGGCGAAGGGGAAAAAAAATGGCGGCGACGGATGTAAGTGGGTGAGAGCATCGGCACAATGGGGAAAGTTCGAAGTTATGTGAGTCTGCGACGGATCACCTGAAAATCACCGACATGCCCCTCATTCACACGGTGATCGAGCCCAAGTTTCTAAGTCGGAAGGAATTGGATAAGTCGTACGATAATGAGCTGGAAGCCGTTACTAACAATACCCTGGTAGCTATTCTCAAGCAGTTGTCGTGCATTGTGAGATGTGCCAGTCGCATTTTCGACAGTGTGGGCGAGGATCTGCACACAATTTCATGTCGCTCTCAAAGGCTCAAGGATCGAATCAAAAATGTAGAGGAAGTGGTAACATCGCTGAATGCGAAATCGGAAACCATTGGTGAGTTTGCTTCTGTTCAATTTGGGGAAATCACTCTCCGTAAACCTTGATAACCTAACTTTCAACGGATAGTTAATGGAAAACTCTCCGTTTTCTAAGCTTTTTAGAATATTAACCTTTCTCATTTATCATCTTCAGAGTACAGTGACTTTTTCTACCAAGTTTTACGAATTAATTTATTGAACTCTAATTTTTGAATGTGATATTAGGTCAGACGTGCTTTGCCTGTCTTATCAAAATGTAAACACGATTTGGCAATCTTATGTACATAATGCTCTTCATTTATCATGTTTATTCTGTTATAAACATCTTTAAGAAGAACTCTAAAACTCATTTAATTTTTGTTAAAAGTTAGACAGTCTTCCATAATTTCAAAACTCCAAAAATATCGATAATTTAAAAGGTCACTTGATAACCTTTGCACTTCGATTTGCTCATTTTGAATAATTTTTGATGCAAGTGATTTAATTTAGTAATGAATTTTCCTTTAAAGTTTTAAGACTACACCTTAATATGTTTAATTTGTATGAATATTACCTATTTAAATGACGAATTGATTTTTTTTATTTATATTTTTATTAACATTATTTAAAAGTCACATTCTTGATTGTCGTAATAGTAGTAAACAAAAAACATAATAACATCATGTCACTGTACGAAGGTTAAAAGTCCAAAATCCGCAGTAATCCAGTCCTGTCTTTAATAGGAAATAAAAAAGTCGGTATTTAAAAGATTAATTTACTTTTTTTTTCTTCTTTTTCTACTTCCTTCAATTGAACTCGATCGAATGAAAGCTCGAAGGCACGTCTGTTCATTAACTGGAGAATTTTCGAAGTTATTTTTATTTAATTTTATAGCAATTGGGTATGGAATAACAGAGATAAAATATCAGTAAAGAAAATCTGTAATAATAAAGATATTTAAAAACAAACTAATTTGACCTTATGCAAAATAAAGAGATCTTTTAAAGTGAAATGTAACTTATGGTGACGTTACGCAGATTTTCTTCAATAGACACGATTTAAAGTTATTTGTATAGCAGTAAATATTATTATAAATTAGTAAGATTTGATAGTTAATTATTATTACATATTTTTATAATTAAAATAACCCATAATGACAAGATTTTCTTTAAAACTGCACAGAGAACCATCCTTTCTCCCTAATAAAAGTAAATCACATGCATTTTTTGTGATTGGGGAATGCTAAAACATATTATTTTCGTTGTTGTTTTGTTGGGCATTAGCGTACCGATTGCCTGAGGGCCCAGCATTGCGAGGGACCCTGATTGAAACTTACTCACACATTACCTTATTTGAACATAAAAGAGGGTGGTGACCGGTGAAAAAAAATGTGTAGAGAAAGTAGGGTGGAGATAAAAGGCATATTTCTCATCGAGATAAAAGCCAAGAAGTATGCCAGGGAAGTGAAATTTCAACTTTAAATGAATAGTAGTTTCAGTTTTACTTTTCGATTTCAGATATTAAAATAGTTTCTTCAGCCAATATATGTTTTCATTATCTCCAATTTATTTTTGTATTTTCTTATGTTGTCATAAATTAACCTATGTAATGTTACTTCATTTGTGAATGGAATCACAGTTAAAGGCGCCTAATAATGACTTAATTAAGGAATATAGCATTAACACATAGTATAATTTAAAATGCTTCTGTCAAATTCATCTTTGTTAATAGTTATTAGTTTTATTTGTATAAAACAAATCATTTTAAATAAATAACTGTAATTATAACTTTAAAAGTTTTTATTTATCTCTCACTAATTATATTAACTCTCCAGCTTTTAAAATATCTTTGTTATTTTTAAGAGATGGGAACTATTTAATAACTATTAACTTCTAATAACTTAACAAAATTAAATATGGTAAGAGGTAATTTCCTCTTTCTGGCAACACACAAATAAATACAATTACATTGAGGAAAAAAAAAAAGAATACTTTAATAAAGCCATTTAGAACAAACGGTACTGTTTTTATCGTTGGAAAGTAAAGGAATTTCCAAAAATTGATGTGACAAAAAAATTAAAGAGTTAAAAAATAAAAAAAGAAATAAACAAACATCCATTCATAGCATAAAGAGATTAAATTGAAGAATTTGTTTGTATAACTATAGTTCTTAGTGTAATTTAATGTTCACATAAACACTTTTTTATCAGTGAAATTGTTAGACAATTAGAAGAAAGTTAGGTTATGTGAGATAGTTATTCCTAATACTGTTATTAATTCATTTATTGTAAAATAGGAAAATAAAGTCTCTAAGTTTTATTTATCAAGCAAAATATTAATATTAATTATAATAATTCCTGTCATTATACCAATATGAACGTACCAAGTTCATTAAAGCTAGTATGTGAACGCTTTAATTTATATTTTTAAATGTTTGATGAAGTAATATATTTACCAATTTTGATATACATGCAATAGAATACTATTTTTTTTAGATGTTATGATCTTTAGCAACATTTAGCAGTGAATGTTAATTTTGGAATAAGTACCGATAATGAAACAGTGTTTCTGTAATGTAGCTCTAATGAATACAATATTATGACTATAATATTGTTATAGTAAATTTGAAATTATTTTGTTTTGTATAAATTGGATTGATTAAAATATATTTTTGTTTAATCTTATTTGTCATTAGTTAGATTTTATAGAAAGTTTGGGAGTATGTCATATTTTAGATGGACTGCATCATGGCTAATGATTTAATAATTATTAAATACACGACATTCAGAGATAGCTAGGGAATAAAAGTCCAAGCAATGTTGAAACATCCTTTCTTTTTACTTATTAATACTCCAGTAGCATTTCAGAAGCTCTAGTAAGGTTTTTCATTTTTCTCTTACAAATTTAGTATTATCTGTCAAAATGCAGAGTTCAGTTAATTTATATTAAACAGAGAAGTAATAGAAATAGTAGCATTGTAGTATTTGCTGCTTTACTGGTTAAGTTAGAAATTCATTCTGAATTAATATGTATTAAAATCATTGCCAAATATTACCACAAAAGAGTTTCACTTATAGGATGATAAAACTGTATGCGTGTTTCATCTACTGACCAACCTTAAATTTATTTCTAAATTTCTCTCTTTATGTATAATGCTTATCTACTTAGATATTAATAATTAAAATACTTCTGTATTTATAATTTACATCCACTTTTTATATTGCAAATTTCTCAGACAAGAAAACGACATAGCTTTTTATTTGTGCATCTCCATCACTTGCTTCTAACTTTAATCCTTTAGAAATCCCAGATCAACTTGGTAGCTGAGATAGATGTATAAATTGAAAGAGTAGTGTAGGCAGTTTGAGATCATCAAGGTATCACCAGCTATTTTTTTTTTTTTAACAATTTAGAAATGTTAAAAAAAATAGCTGTTAACAATTTTTTTTTTCTCCTAGACGTTGAATGTGTCTTCTGGCTTCAGAAAACAAAACAGCAATTTGTTTTATGAAAACTTTAATCTAGCCGTATCTCAGATATTAGCTTAGGATGGCTTCAAGTTATACACTGAGTTAGCTTTGCATTAGGAACACCCATCTAATAACGCATTGGTCCACCTTTCTGTGCAATCACAACTCGCAGACTAGGAATAGATTCCACAAGGTGTTGCATACCCTCTATGTGTAGCTCAACCCATGTCCACTGTAGCAACTACATCAGTTCACACTCATACTGTGAAGGAGGATCAGCAGTTATCACATCCTGTTCTGGCCTATCTCTCACCTATTCCATTTGGTTTCAGTCAGGGGTGTTTGGAGGCCAAGGCAATGTGGTGAATTCATTGTGGTGGTCCTCCAACCACATTGTACTTATACAAGATACGATAGTGAGTTAAGCTAAAGTTAGAAAATGGTATTTATTCGAAATTGGAATGAACCTTAACAAAACAAATAATGTTATTTCTCAATTTAGTCTCCACCCTTCTCAATACATTTGCACCACCTGCCTGGAAATGCTTGGATTCCAGCAGAATAAAAGGACTTTCAACAGGAAAGGATGGGAAGACCTCTGCATATCTGGATGGAGATGGTCAGCTAACAGATCGCTTTAGCATTCACCATTCAGTATTTGTGGATTGATAACCAGTGAGCCTAGGGCATGCCATAAATAAGATTCTCAGACCATAACATCACCTCCACTGGCCTGTTGTATCCCAACTGTGCAACCAGTGGATAAGACCTCATGCTGTTTATGCCAAGTGTGAAGTCAGGCATCAGCATTGGGCAGCAGGAATTGGGACTCATCCAGATGACCTTCTTCCATCTGTCAAGGACACATTGCCAATGTTCCTTGACCTATGCAAGGCTTTATTTGCGATGCCTGGATGTCATCATGAATACCGTCATTGGTCTCCGTTGTGAACCTCAAGTGAAAAGAGGTATGGTGCATATGGAAATGGGTCAAACTTCACTGCTGTTGTACTGGTGGGTGAGCTGTGTGTAGATCGCTGCTAAGATATCAGTCATTGACAGTCAATGTCCACTTCTAGGATCAACCACATGTGGCTGACCAATATGAGACCTCCTTAAGATGACTATTTGAGGCTAATCCAGTCCTGGTACACCTTCATACAGTGGTAAGGGGGGAAGCCAACAAGTATGGCTTTTTCTGAAATACTGGCACTTGCCCTCCGGGTCCCAACTATCTGCCAGTAGTTAAATTGACTTACTTCACCATGTTTCCCTATCACTGGCAAAAGTTTACTGATTACATAAGAGGGAGAGGTGGTGCCTATTTTTAGTGATCACACATGGCTTCGATATCATGTAGTGTTATCACTCCGAATATGGAAATCGGGGAGGGGGAGTGTTCCCAATGCAAAACTAACTCACTAAATAATGACTTTTGGATTTCTAGGGCTCTTAAAGATATAAACCATGAATCTTCAGGACTTGCTTCTTAGATGGGTATAATGTATTTCTGTTGTTACTAAAGATGTTAGATATTGCCAAGCTGATAAGACAGGCAAATAAGAGCTAGACTAGTGACTTTGAATTTCATTTTCACTTTAACTTCTTTCAGCTCTTGGATGATTGAAATCAGTACTTGGATAATTAATCGTCTATCAGTGAACAGCAGTCTTGTTTGTATTTAGTTTCCAGTTTAAGACTATTTATATTAGCTGACCAGTATTACAAGAAAAGTAATATTGTACTTTTTTTTTCTTCTTTTTATATTTTTTACTTTAAGGTCAATCAGATGTTTTGTAAGTATTCTTCACAGGCAATTTTTTCCCTCCTTTCATTCCTTTCAGCTGCACAGAAAGTATAGCTACAAAAGATGTTATAGGTTTGCTCTAATGGTTGTAGTGCTCCTTAATAGTCTTGGAAAAAAAATAAATAGTTTCATCAAAGAAACCTTTGAATGTAGTCTTTTAAGTTGGAAGAAGCCAGTTAAACCATGATCACAGTTACTCAGAATCTATTTAACTTAGCATGCTCAAATTTTAATGGTATATAAGATTATTTTGTTAATTCCTTGTTGAGTTCATTACATACTAAACTCATTGATAACAAACTTTTCTATAAACGCCAAAAAAAAAAAATAATGTATTGTCGTTAATGTAGTTTGATAACAATTAGTATTTAAAAGCTATCTATTTTCAGTTTATAGACCTGTATTTTGTGTCTACTTAATGTAATGGCATTGCCAAAATTGGAAGATCATATGAAGTTTTACAATTTCATGTCAGAAAATATTTGTTACCATGTATTTTAAATAAATTCTATTGTATTAGTAATTACTTAATTCTGTTACTTGGACTTAAAGAATATCTATGATATCTTAAACTTGAGTTAGAATCTGATAACTGTTGTAATTAGAAAGTTAAGAAACTTTATCTGAATCCATTTTCTGATATAAATTCAAGATATGTATCCAGTGTTTTCTAAAACCCATTATTTGATACCAATTCAATATATGAAAATGGTTTAAAAATATTCCTTTTATATCCAATTCCTAAGGCAAATTATGTTAATGAAGTAGTTTGTATTTATAATGAAGTTAAATGTTTAATGAAAGACTTTGCTGAAACGCAATGGCAAATCATAGTACACCTCTGGAATTTGGCATTATTAATTGCAAAGTTCTAGACATTAATTAGACTAGGACAGTAATAGTGTTTACTTCAATCATTTTTCATCTACTGTTCATTCCAGACTGAAGCGTTCCTTTTTCTTATAAATTTTTCATTTATTTGGGAAGATGATTAATAAAAAAAAATAAGATGGTAATAGCTGTAGATTGAATTCACTAGAAAGAGTTTCATAATAACTTATATCCAGAAGGGTAGTATTTCTGATATTTTAAAGTTATTGTGTACCATTTGACCATTATTGGTCGTGTTTTCTTGGTATTACTTATGATTAGCGGAATGGTTGTAACCTCTAATGTTGTGTTTGTTTGCCATGAATGAGATTCCAGGTGTTTTTAACAGTTCATTTCTGATATGATTACGGTGGCTTAGTCGCAGTCATGGTCTGTCAGTTAGTTTTTCAATTATAATTTTGTCACAATAGCATCTGCATCTTAGAAAGGATGATTCTTCTGAAAACACTGTTCTTTGAACTATCTGATTCTAAGCCAGATAATGACAACATTTAAACTCAAGGCTACCCATTCCATTAATCTTAAAACAGTTAAAAATAAACTTTCACAATAATGTTTTAAAATTCTTTATCACTCTTCCCTTAAAAGGTATAATAATATATCTATGAAGAAAGAAAACCATAATTTCTTACCTTATTGAAAATCAAACTTATTTAAGCTTTAAATCAAGAATAATCTGCACTTCATAACTAAATGTCTTTGTACAATCGGGAGCTTTTTCACCTTCTATTAGTTAAGATCACATGATTTCTCAATTATTATTTCATTTGATAAGTCTTTCTTTAATCTATTTTCAAGATAAGTACATTATTTTATCAAGTTACGTTTATCAACATTTAATAGATGTCCTGACCTAAAACTTTAATTATTCTTTTATGATGCTTTGCACCAATTTATTTAAGTTTACTTGCTTCACTTTCATTTCCTATTCCTCCAGCTTCCATAATAACACTTTTTCAAAGTGGTATCTAACTTCCATCATAATAACACAGTGGGACTAATTTTGGAGATAAAGAATAAAGCTTGCTGTACTAAAAAATAATTATCTCATCTTGAAGTTTCTGAGGAACACCTGCAGAATTGAAAAAAAAAAAATAATGATATGGTTATCTTTATTTGTTGATGGTGATAACTGTTATTTAGACTGATAATTTTTATGTTAATAATATAATAATTATATATATTTTTTGCTTGATATTCTGATTTGAAAGACATGAAATAAGTTCAAGTGTATTTTCTTTAAAAGGCATCACTTCAATTTTTAAATTATTATTATTTTATTTTTTTTTATTTTCTCTCTAATAACTACTTTGGTTGCTTATCAAAAAATTAGAAAATATAAAACAAGTAAATGCATAAAATGAATGAAAATTTGTAAGTGTAATGTTACTGATTTTAGCTTTATCAGAAATGTGCATTTAAGATTATATCATAGTCTGCATAAACTAAATTCTTTCATTGATCATTGACTTTCTTTGCAAACAGAAAAATGCTTTGTTTTTGTTTTTTTTTTGTTTTTTTTTTCTTATATTAAAACTGACAACACAGGAAAGGAAATTGAAACAATTTCAATTGTTTTGTGTTGTCAACCTCTTCTTCACTTTCTCTTCGGTCTGACGTCATTCCGTAATGGCGTCCTGGAGAAGGCAACGGGAAACCACTCCAGTATCTGTTCCCTTGTATAGCTACGGCTTCTCCTAGGGGTTGCCCTTCGGTGATCACTAGGGTTCCGTAGACTTGAACCAATCTACGGATTGACCTACCATGGTATTGGTATATTAAAACTAATATAGTTAACCTGGGAAAAGAAAAATGACCGTGAACAACTTACGGATTTATTTACTGATTGGCTTTGTTTTCATCTATATTTACATTTTGATTTATATAAGGAAACTGTTTTATTATGACTATGTTTTTTAATTGTTTGTTACAGTATCCCAGTTCATTAAAATAAAAATTTTATTTTTTACTCCACAGTTTGTGACTTAAGAGCATATAGTCAAGTGAAACAGCATTATGTGTCATCACAGCCTCAGAGGAGGGACTTATTCCTTCCTGAGAACAGGCCTCACCATATCAGTTCTCTCTACGATAATGCTGTTATCTCACTTGTTCATATTATGAGAGAGATAGACCAGTATCGAGAAGATGGTTGCCGCAGCTCAAAATACTTCATTTGTACGCCTGTTTTTAAAGACAAAAGTGTAGATTTAGAAATTGAAACTCGAAGGGTAAGTATTTCTTTTTGATTATTCCTTTTAAATTATAAGAAAATGAAAATCCTTAATTTTAATTAAAATGATTAATATTAACATACATACACTTAACATACACTTTTTTCCTCTAAACAATGGCTTTTGTTTATTTGTTTATTAATATTATCTTTTTAAGTGAAATAATTTTGACTTCATGTTTTGTGAGAATTTGTACACTGTTGTATCTCTTACCTTGAAAACCTTTTGAAAGTTGTTTAAAAACAAGCTAAGTTTTAACTGTTGACAATGCAGTCAGATGCGATAATTATAGGAGGAAGATTCAGTAAATGACTTTATAAGAGTACACATATTCTTAAAAGAAATAAGCTGAGCATTTGAGTTGGACTGTGTAACAGTCTTTACTGTAAACAGTATGAAATGACAAGAGTAAACTTATTTACATCTGATTAAGTAATCACCATCTTTCATGTCATTATACAACCAAGGTGGCCATAACCTTTGTAGATCATTACTTCTATCCTTATAATAGACCCATAAAGATGTTCAGTTTGTTATTAATAAAGGTATAAATGCCAAAAAGAAAACCTAAGAGATCAAGCATTTGTTAAAAAAAATGCTACGTTGTATTTCAAGGTAGTTAGGAAACAAGAATTCAGGCAATATTTGATCTTGAGCTTTGATTGCCTGTAAATATTTAGTTTCAAAAGCTTGTATAGTTTACTGTTGCTTGTTATACTACAGTTTAGAACATACAAAAGATGACCATTTTCCATGAATGTTGAATTAATGAGAAATTTGTATAAAATTATAAAATCTGTTTACTATAAAAAGAGACAGAACTACTTTTAAGTCATCTGCTGGTCTTCCTTGATTCTATTGGAAATATATTCTATTCAAGTGAAGAAAGTAATGATTTTGTAGCAATCACAGTCAATGTTAGGCTGTCTCTTTTGAATTTCAAATCATTATGCTGATGACTATTTCAAAGTTATTCACAGCTATGAAAAGATCCCACCTATCCCATAACAGAAGATATTTGACATATGCCACTTTCAAGGATGTAATGTGAGATTCAAGCAACAAACTCCATTGTAAAATCTGAATTGAATATGATAGATCGATCACTGTTAGGGATGGACGGGACCCGATATTTCGGGAAATTTTTGGGAAAATTATAATCCCGTTTATCGGGCGGGATTTGCTTTACTTCAGAATTTCTTCGGGACGGGATTTCGCGATTTATTTAAATTCAACAAAAGGCTTAATAATGCTGGGATTATTAATCCTGGCAACTGAAGACTACAATAAATCATTGAGAAATACTCTGGACTATTTATTTTCCTTCTACCTCCCAATATTATATCAACAACAAAGTGTTTTCGTCATAGCGTTAGCGATCGACCGGCGAAACCAATAAACAACAGACGACGGCCTTCGTGATTTCGACTAGCGACAGACATAAAAATGTTTTTGTTTGTTATTATTATTGTCATCCAAACATATCAAGTTTCAAAACCCGAACAACTATTTCCCATTTACTGAAGGAAGGACAATCCCATGCCGATCCCGTCCCGATTTTCGGGAGGGAAAAAAAAATCCCGTCCCGTCCCGACCTAAAAATCCAATCCCGTCCATCCCTAATCACTATAAACTATATCTTTTGAGTTTTTCTTGATAAAAACTATCAATCAATAGTTCTTTGCACCCAACCCTCAACCTCTCCGTCGATCCATAGATATTTTTTGCCACTCAGCAAAGTGGTGCTTATTTTCATATATTTCCAAGGACACACCATTGATTAAATAAAAGTCTTATTCTGCTATAGTTGGATCATCTCAGTCAACTGCTGCATCAGTCAGTGACTAATAAATGGGTGAGAGACAAATGGCAGGAATGTCTCATGTGCTCAATGTGTTGTGGATGACAAAAGTAGCCGAATATTTTCTGAATAGTTACCTTCATGACAGTAATGTAATTTCAGAACATTGTATTTCCTTCACCCATCCTGCTACCAATTTCTAATAACTATAGTAGTTATATTTCTCATTTAGAATTCTGAATCCCATTCCCAACGGGATCCAATATTATGATTGACAGTTTTGATAATCTGAAAACTTCTAGTCTCAGACAATAAGTAATTTCTGCATCTGAGATGAATTATTGCATTTCATGATTGCCATTTGTCTCAGCATAATTTACAAATTCATAATGTGCATTCTAAAAATTCTGCTTAGTTTGATTAAAAAAATATATAAACATAACCCCTCCTCCATACAGCAAAAGAAAGACCACCGTTGGATTTACTTCTCTAAATTCAATGATCTGATTGAGGTTCCCTGTTTGTATTACACTAAAAAACAAAATTTTAAATTGCAAAATAATTACAACAGTTTTTCAGCTGTTGTAACTATTTGCACTTTAAACTTTTGTTTTGAATCTTTGTGGTTGAGTTTTGTCTTGGGTAATATGTTGAAAGAAACCATTTATTACATTGTACAGTTTGAAATTACAAACTCAATACCATTTGACTGACAATGTGCAAAAACTTTTAACATTAAAAAAAAAATAATAATAAAATTAAGATTTTTATCTTTTCTAAGCTTCTGATTGTTAGGTATTTTTAGCTGAATAAGACAATGAAATTAAACACAATTTGACCTAAGAGCATTTTGCCTAAGATTATAAAAGATAATGGAGTAAAAAAAAAATATATTTAATTGCTAGTAAAGTTTCAATTGAAGCTCCTTATTAATGAATTTAACAGAATTTGCTATTAATTTATAGAAGAAAAAAAAAGCTTCATATTTTGTATGAATATGTTATTAGTAGAAATATTTAAAAAAAATATTCAAATCTATTTACAAAAAGATTTATAATAGATAGTTTTTATGAACCCAAAACAAAGATTTTTAATGTAGAACATAATCACATTGTCTTAACAGTAACATATCCCAACTTAAAAATATATACACTCTTTAATAACCAAACATTAAACTACAACATACCGGCAATATTTCATCCTGCATTTCAAGGACTTTGTCAAGCCATCTCCAAAAATTCTTATGGAATAGAGAATGACATCTCTCTTTCCAAATTCTAAATAATATAACAATCCAAGAATTTAAAAGCATGAAAAATTTTACAACAGAGGAATGTGATCTCAAACACGTTCAATTAATAAGACTAGATTACAATTGTTTAAAAATTATTTTCTTATAATTTCAAATATTTTGAAATAAAACTCCCAATGACTATAAATATATAAACTTCGTAATGTCTTTTTGAATAGTCTTTTAAGAAGGCCTTCTTATATGTAGATTTGAGTACAAGGAGGGTTATCCTTTTCCATTTAATTTGTAGAGTTTTGATGATTTAGTTAAAAAAATAAATAATAAAACTTAGGATTTAATACCTAGACAGAGCATCTCTTATCCCTAAGGGACTTGCACACCAGAGTAAGAATTACTGCTCGAAAGGAATTTCATGAATTTATGAATTCAGAATGATTCCGAATTAATTTGTTTTGTTTTTTTCTTAATTTCTTTAGCCTGCTAGTCTATGTACAGCTCGGGATTGGCAAAGTGATGATGAATTAGGAATACCAGAAGTTTGTCAAGATAAAGAGGATGAAGATGATAACGGTAGACAAAACCATTCGGCAGATGATATTTTACGGTTACCATCCCCTGAAGAACGCACCCACGCTTTGTCTTTGAAGTATCCTTACAGCGATGTTCCTATTGATGTAACAGGTTCTGGATTTCAGAGAATGGCTAGTTTTAGAAGATCTCTTATCCAGGTTTGTATCAACTTGCTTCTTTGAAAAATGAAAGAAATTGCCTCCAGACCCAGACAACCATTTTGTTTGTCATTTCTTTTTTTAAATTCTAAATAGTTTTTTATTATTGAAATTAATTAATGGCCCTTTTTCAAGACCATTTACTGTTGTTAGCGAAGTTACATAAATGAGTAAAATGATACAGAATCAAATGGGCTGAAATACAAATGAATAATAACCATGGCAGTAATTCCCCAGTGCACAGTAAATAGCATTAAAAATTCATAAGAATATATTCACTTCAAATGATCTCGGCCCCATTTTCACAGGGTTTGGAGGCATCCTTAGGAGAAACAAAAGGATAATGAAATAAGGAATAATTGTAATGGAAATCAGTTCAGTATCTCAATTGTGGCAAACAAATTACAAAATGTTTTCATTATTTCATGTTTCATTATTTGAACCCTTTTGTTTCAAAGTTTTTCTTTAAGGATTAGAATAGCAGTAGACAAAATTATGCAACTCAAAATACTCTTCACTTGATTTAGGTTTTAGAGTATAAAAGGTATACTCTAAGTACACTCAAAATTAATAATACAATCAAGTATAGATTTCATTTGAAACTTTACTATTAGAATTTTAAGAATTCTGCAGCAGTAGTTATAAATGATACCAAGTAAATATCAACTATTGCTGCAGAATAACTTAAAGTCACATATAGAGACCAGAGGGAAACGAAAATCTTAATTCACTTCTGAAATGAAAGATGTAGTGTTAATAATTTAAAGTAAGCCTAATCTTCAGACAGAACTCCGTCGTGTAAATTTTATATGATTTAGTACTTCAAAAAAAAACCTATCTGGTGGTATTTTGGCAACTGTCCAGCTTCTGTATTGCCAAAGTTTAAACTTGATTGATGAAAATCACAGCTGTTATCACTTCCTTTCTGTAGTCAGTAGTTATGACCCATTTGACTGGAGCATCCTGTTGAAAGATGTCCTCAAAGAAGGTACTGAAAAACTGTTTCCAATTCCATCACTTCAAATATGTATATTTTAAAACTTGTTATCAAAAATATATTCATTATTGATTGGGAAATCTTTTAAGTTTTTAATTGTTATTTTTGGAAGCTTGTTTCTCTTGATAATATGCTTTTCTTTCTTTTAAATTATTATTCGGATCTTCAGTATTTAGAAAAATTAAAAAGTCTTGAAATAGCTGGAAGATAATTTGAAATCACTACATAAGAAACACATTTAAGAAAACCATCTTAAAATTTAAATGTAGTCTTGTATAATTTCCTAAATATTTTTTTGTTACTTTACTTTGATGTAGCATTTAACTTTGCAGATTCACTTCTTTAATTTGAGTGACTTAGGGTAAAATAAGGCCACATTTAGAAAACTAATAAGAATATTATAGTATGAAGTTAAGAAGAACTCAAATAAGATGTCTATTTAAAAAAAATAAGAAAATTGGAAAAAAGTTTTCAGTTTTTATTTAAGATTACTTTCCATTTGTTAGTAGTACTTGAATGTTATTTGGCATTATTTTATTTGCAGCCCTCCCCTCTCATTTGCACTTATTATTCAGTGGAATTTAAAGTTTCTTTATCACAGTTAGATTAAACAAATTCACCAGCTTTCATTCATGTGAAAGTTTTTAAAATTTTCTTTTTAATTCATTTTTTCAAGAAGGTTTCAAATACTCATTACTACTAGAAGCGTTGATTTTTTTTAATTCTGTTGAAAATCTCATTAGGAAAATGCTTGTCTAAACATTTCATTTTACTCTTAATCTTCAAATTCCTGAATTGTTCTAAGTTATGTCTCAGAATCAAAAGAACTAAAGAAATGTGACTTAGCAGTGACAGCAATCTGCATTAAATATATGATGTTTAAAAACATCAAAAACTATATTGAACAATAATAAAAAGAAGTAATTTAATTTTTTGCCTATTTTGGGCAGGCGTACATTGTAATTTAATTTTAGAAATTATTTTAAAGATTTATTGTACAGTCGAGATTTTCGTTTCTTTTCTAATTCTTTTCAGTATTTTTTTGCACTTTAGTTCTGCTTCCTGTTGTAACTTCAACAGTGCTGATGTGAATAAATTTTTAATGAAACATTAACTTTATCACTTAAAATTAACAAACCTTGTGCGCTTTACATAAACATATATATATATATATATATATATAATATGAACTTTCAATTAATTACCTTTATTCATGAATTTTCTGGGAAATAGTGGTGTTTTTATTTCTTCTGTCTATTTAACTGGTGTGAATAATGTAGCACATTTATTTATTGTATTCTTAGTATAGTTACTGGTCAGATAAAAAAAGAAATTAACGATTTATTGTTGTTGATTAGCAGGTAGAATTCTTCACCCGGAAAAAGAAAAAGAAGGGCAAATCCGGTCGAAGAAACACGATATCAGGTGGAATCAGCAAAGATCAAATAGGAGAAATTTTAAAGAAATCAGAAAAGAAAAATGGTTTTTTCCATAATTCTTTATCTAAGAAATTTACCCTGGCCAATTTCAATAATTATGATGGCAGTGAAGATGATAAGATTTCTCCTGATTCCACACTGAAGCGACCTCCAAGTGTCAGCAAGGGAGTTCAGACAACCGATGAGAATACAGAGGGAGACTCCGGCCCAAGTAAGGAAAAAACCGAGAATAAGAAAACAATAAAATCAAAGCTGAAAAGTTACATTCCAATCTCCACCTTATCACAAGCCATGACTGTGGCTGTTAAGCTGAGAGATAATGCAAAGAGCACTGATAAAATTGACGACGGAGGCCAGTCGTCTTCAGGAAACTGGAGCGCCAGCAGCAGTACCAGAGCCTCAATGGAATCCGACAATACGAGATTAGTCAACTCGCCTGAACTAGTACGCAGCAGCTCTCAAACTTCATTAAGTAAAGACTCTGCATTATCTGATGGGACTTTACAAGTAGATGGAGGGAGGTAAGAACCCTTTTATTCATTTGATGAATATGTTGGAAACAAAATCCTGTTAAATAATATTAAATATGCCTTAATTGAATTTCAATATAACAAAAAAAAAAGTTATTTGTAATTAGAATTAGACTCCTATGGTAATTAAACACAATCTTTCATTCTAATGAGCACAAATGTAATAGTGATATCAGTACAGTATAAAAGAATGTATGTTAAATTTTAACAGTTTTTAGAGATTTACATTATATATATATATATATATTTCATCAATTTTGAATTAATATAATGAAGGGTAAAATTTGTATAGAGAGGATAGAGAATGCTGAATGGGTAAATTAATGATGAAAACAGGATTGGATTCACTTTTTAAGGATCTGGTCTTCATCTCTTACAGGAATGAATGTAAAGGAGGTGAATTTCACAACCTTAAAACGTGAGTGCTGCAAACATGACTGTTATAAAATATAGCTTTCATTATCAATCAAAATACTCCCATAATTCAACCACCACATCTTCAATATTGTAATATTGGTGTTTGTGGGAGAGTGATTGAGATGGATAAACAACGAGTCAAGTTCTGGAACTGAATTGAATTAATTTATTTAGTGAAAAACATGGATTTTTATAGATTACGTATAGATTGATTTGATTGGCTAAGTAATTAAAAATCTACATAATGACTGGGCAAGAACATAATAAATTAAAATTAATTAACTGGTTCAGCGGCTGCAATGGAAAAAAGTTTAAAAATAAACCGAATATCAGTAATTAGGAAATAGAAAACAAATGTTTTAAAATCATAATGGTTAATGATTAAAATGAATAAAATACAGATAAATAATTTCTACAAAAATACAAATACAGTCGGACCCTGATTTAACGAACCCCTATTTACCGAATTTCGTGATTTAACGAATTTTTCTTTTTCCCTGATTAAAATGAAGGCAGAAACCCCTATTTAACGAATAAGAAACCCCGAATTAATGAATTATTTCAACAGCCGAAAAAAAAAAAAAAATTTTTGTTAGTTTGGGTAAACATACCTAATGTAGCAGGATATAAATGATGCTGTATTTTCTTCTCTCCATAAAGTCGAAAAAGAACTTTTTCGAGTCACGAATCAAGGAAATTGTCAAACATTACTCAGTAAATATACTTTAAAATTTCAAATTAACTAGTGCGTAATTATTCGCAGCTGAATAAAAAGTGTACAATTTCTAATTATGGATATTTTTGTGTAGTTGCTTATTAGGGCTGTTCCATAAGGTAAGTGCAGAAATTTATTTTGGACCCCAATATTACGAATAACCCCTAATTTAACGAATAAAATTTTCGGTCCCGATGAATTTGTTAAATCAGGGTCCGACTGTAAATGATTTCTAATAATATTTACATAGAAACTGTTACAATATGGGCTTACTGTTCCTTATCCTTTTATGAGTTGCTAAGAAAAGAACAGATTAATAGAGAGAGAGAGAGAGGATTGAAACAAAAGGATAAAGCAATTATCAGTTAATTAGTGTTGATTAGTATTTAAATTCTAATTTATTAGTTTTATTTGTAACTATTGTCTCTCGTAAGATTGCAGCTCTGAAAGATGAGAGGTAAAAAATGTTCGGTGTTTAGCAGTTTATGTACATTATCACTTGTATCTGGCATAAAAATGTTAAAAATGTCATTGCTGACAGTACATCCATTCTCTTTCCAATTATGGAGGAATATTGTTAATAGTTTCCTGCTGGTAAAAGAAAGTTCTAGATGATTGGCTGCAGTAAAAGGAGTCAAATAGTTAAAAGAAAACTAATAATTAAATTGACACCATTATTCTACTCAAAATATATTTAGTGTTATATTAACTTTTCAATCAGTAATAATGTTTTTGATAATTAATTTGAAATGTTATTTATATTTTACAACTTATTTTTTATTTTTTTATTCTGTAGATCCCCTGATAGCAACTGTGGACCATTATCAGATCATTCAAGCAGCCCTGAATGTGTCAAGAAAAATAACTCCTTTGACCTGACAAAACATACGTCATCACTGAAAACCATGAAATGGTTGCATGGGGTTAATAAAGAAGGAATCGCAGGCGATACAACAGATGGTACTAGTACCACCGGTACCCTAACACCAGTGACAGGAAAGCGAACATTTAGTCCGTTTGATTTACCATTGGCTTTTGTGGATGATGAAGAATCGTCGGTGTATTCAGTTGATGCCGATGGTTATTATACATCAATGCATACAGACAGTGGCTTGCGTTCAAGTGTTATAGTTAAAGACGATACCATAGAAGACTTTCCAAGTACCCAAGGAGAAGAAAGTAGTGAGACACTAAGTTCGCACAGCAGTGCAACAGCACATGAAATCTGTGTAATTAATAAATTGGACTCAAAAGAAAAGGGTAGCATAAAGAAAATCCCACCACCACCACCTCCACGGAAATGCACCTTAAATAAAAATTTAGTTCTAACTAAATCCACAGAAGATAAAGAGAAGTCATTTGAAAGCCAGTCTGCTACGGAAAGTCCCGATCAGTCTCCATCACCATCTTCTGTTCTTGAATCTGATATTGATTCAGAGTTTCACGAAAAAACAAGTATCAATGCAAGCCGGATTCCGTCCATGTGTATTGTTACACCATCTCCTAGTGACGATGAAGGCATGAAATCGGATGCAAATAATAATAACAATATTAAAAAAGAAATAGTAAAACCTCTTTCCAAGGTTTCTGATGATATTAGGCCTCTTTCAAGTTCTCCTGCAACTAAAATGTCTTCAGAGCTTTCAATAATTGGTCTGGTGGCCACATCTAGGCCTAATCTTCATGCTCATGAAAACACATTCAAATATCAAGCTAACAACAGTCAGAAACCTCAGATTTATTCAAATACAACTGCGGCTGCTAAAGAAAATAGTAACTTTCGGACTTCTACTTCTAATAGTGCATCCTATTCGAATACCGGCATTGGATTACCAAATCAGAAAAGTATTAATTCGGGCAGTGAAGCTGTCCAAAAAACCAATTCTGAAGACAGTTTCACAGCAAATGGAACAATTCCTGGCAGCAGATCAGACTTTACCAAAAAATATTTTATGCACAATAACAGTCAGGCTACACCTTTAATTCCTCTTAAATATGCACAACATATTACAATTACTCCAGGGGCAAGGAAGATGATGCCTAATCCAAATAGAAGCTCTTTCTTTTCAACAACAGTAGGTGAAATGGAGACTGATCCTTCTGTTCGTGAGCAGCCTATAGAAAGCAAATACAACAGCAGTGGTAGAAAGGATGTTGATAGATATTACTCCCTTTCTAAATCTCCTGTAACAAATGGGGAGAACGACAGTGTTTCTACTGCATCGTACGCATCAACCAAGTCATCTACATCAATGTCAAACGGCTCTTCTAAAATCATCTACGCCACAAATTCACTAGAAAAGAAAAAGAATGGTAACAGCACAAATGGAGCTCAAAGACCAGGAGCCTACGTTTCTTTGGACCCGAGTGGAAAAATCATTTATAGTACGAATTCATTAAATAGAAAAGAACAGAAGTTGCTTACAAACGGCCACGCTGATAGTAACGCTTCTGAATTTAATTCTTCTTCACAAGGTACTTCTGTCTGTTCTGACAGTTCCATGCACAATTTAGAAGTAAATAAGCCTGGGAGTAAACTACCTAAGAACTCCCAGTCTGAACTTTCTTCTTTAAATTTAGAAAATCCTAATGGTTCATATCATGAACGCAACTACTGCAAATATGATACCAATACGTTGCCACGAAGGAGATCGTCTTCTTCAGCTTCTCCCATTCCAGTTTTTCCAAGTCAAAACAAGAATGTTTTACCTTACGGTAATAATATGGGTAACAATATAGGCAGTGCCCACAATCCTACAGCTGAAAGAGCTAATTCATCAGCCTACAGCAATCCAAACAATGTTGTATGGCGTTACACGCCAAATGAATTGTCTTCCAAAAGGGGTTCGGTCTCATTTCCAGTGAACGGTTATCAGAATGTGCAGGCGGCAAAACAGAACTCACAGTTAAGTCATTGTAATTCGTTGAGGAATCCGTACCCACAGGAGTCTAGATATTATGTAAATCAAACTGCAGACAATTCGTGGAGGAAAAACTCTGAAAATAGTACCTCTTATCTTCCCGTACCTATATCGAGGATGAAGCCTTTCCAAAGTGAAGCTGAGGAAAGGCGGAAATATGAATCCCCCTTTATACCACCAGGACACGCTACTCAGCTTCAATCCACAAAAATGGGAATGCACTCAAAGAACATTACAAATTCTAATCAGCCGACTGCCAGCTCTCAGAGTCCTACTCTTCAATCCAAATTTACTTCAGGAATTGCTAGTTCGTTATTTTCCAAAAAGTACAATCAAGAGAACTCTTCAAATAATTCTATTTCTTACAGAAACTTTACTCCGCCAGATATATATGCATTTCACCCTGTTAGTTCTTCCACACCAGTTCCTCCGGCAAATGAGCATTCACATAGATTGCATCAAAACGATTTATCTCCCATAGCAACTAATCGTCCATCTTCAGATTACGGATCATTTCACGGTAAGAGTTTAAGTTTGTTTGTTGGTTTTTTTGTTTGTTTATTAAATTCATTTTTTAATTATCTAAAATGTTCTTGAAATAGAATATAAAAAAAAAAAAAATTACATCTAAGAAAAACCTGTGAAATTTGAAGCAGTACCATTAAAAAGAAAACTTACCCTTGTACTGAAATTCTGCCAAAGAGCTGATTAAGAATATTTTTTTTAATAAATAATGTTTATGTGCTACTAATTTAAGTAGTGCTCTTGATTGATTCTGTTAATTAATTTTTAATTTCAATTAGATATGAATTACAAATATTTTAATTTCTCAGTAACTTCCTAATTTTGAATAGTGTAAATACAGACCTCCTAAAATTCTGATGCTTTATTTCAATTCTTGAAGGTTTATATTATACTAATTTCCTGGTATGAACACAACAGTTATTTCTACCAATATAACAGTCATCGTCTGAACATTATTTTTTTTGCAGCTTCCGAGTTGAGAACTTCCTTTAGTTTGTCATTAATTTTTAAGCTGAGGTGACATTTTAATGCATGTAATGAGGTTGTGATTATGATAGCATCTGCACATGTTGTAAATTTATTTTTCTACTGAAGAAAGAAGGCAACTTTCACATAATTAAAGAGACAGTGAAAATAAATAAAACGCACTTACAAACATGTTGAGAGAATTAAAAACGATGGTAATAAACAGACAATTTCGGAATACACGGAGTATTCTGAAACTGTCTGTTTATTACCATCGTTTTTAATTTTCTTCTCAATATGTTTGTAAGTAAGTGTGTTTTATTTATTTTCACTTTCTCTTTATTTTAATACACGCATGTTAAGCCTCCTTTTTCAAATAATTAATTTGACTCTTTGAGTGAATTGATTAAATTTAAAAAGTAATTAAAATGTAATTTAAAATGTACATAAGCTTCTAACATCCTTTTATTGAGACTTTTGTTAAAAAACACTTTAATATTTTTATGGTTTGTTTCCTCTAAATATGAAATTTTACATGTTAAAAATACTGAAATTAATTTTAAGGCTTATTTAAAAATTAAAAGTTTTAGAAATCTTATAATTTGAAATAACTTCAAAAAGACAAAATAAAGAAAAGGAGAGTGTTTAAACTGCACTTTCTTGTTAATCAATAGAAGCAGTGCAGTATTGTATCTATTTAGATTTGGTGTGTTGATTCAGAAGTAATCTTGGGAAGTGTTGCTAATAGTGCCGTAGCTCCAGTTTTGGAAAAACAGAAAAGTGAGTAGCATCAGACCTGTGCTAGCATCATTCTTTGGCATAAGAAACGGACTTGGGTAATTTTTGCAACATATTGAATGAAAAGTTAGGTAAAATGGACAAAATTCCTTGGCTTTATTGGTAGAGTACTCTACACCTCCATCAGCAGTGTGGATAGGAAGGCCAATAGCTTTTTTTTTATTCCTATCCTTCTCATCAGGGACAACCTGTAGCAACTGACATTAATGATTGTAGGATCAAGATAAAACTCAGTATTTGAACTCATCAGAATGGGGACAGATCTATGGAGAGAAGTAGTATTTAAATCCTATAGATACAGTTCACTGATCTTTAAACTTTATACAAACGTGTATTGGCAATTTGAATTTTCTTAATTTTCTCTGCAAATAATCCATCAATAAATTTAGTTTTTGTTAATCTTACCAGTATTTCCAATCACTGTGTGTGTTTCATTATCAGGGGACAGCGTAAAAATATGACAAGATATGGGAAAGACCACACTCCTTTCCTTTATTTGACCAGTGCATGTTAAGCCTCATTCATTCAAACAGACGGTAATATGTGTTGAAATGTCAATCGCTTATAATAACAATAACATTGGTTGATTTTCATTTTGGATGTTTTTGCATTAGGATTTTTTTTTTCCTGAGAAATTTATTAATAGGTATTTCTGTTCCTTAGGTAAAATTTATGGACCTGCAGAAAAGATGGGGATTTGCCAGTCATATCCATCAACATCTTATCAAAATAACGTTATGACCTCTAAAAATAGTGTTTTATCTTCAAATCAACCTAATAATGAAATCAGAAATCAGTTTGCTAATAGGAACTATAGTAGTACTTTACCCAATCCAAAAACTAAGAAAGAGCCTCCTGCTGCCACTCTGGGGACAAGCAGAAAATCCACAATGAAGACAGACGACCTGTTTGCAAAAATACACGAATCAAAAAAGCGCTTGAATATCAAAACTGATTTTGATAGGTCATTGTCTCCGGTGTCGTCTGATGGAATGTCTCGCAGTTCTTCCAGTACTTCTTTGAGAAGTTGCCCCCAGATGGATAGTAATGGAACACCACAAAGAATGCTTACTGCAGGGGATCGACGTAGTTGGGCCGGCAGTTTTCCTTTATCACCATCATCTAGCAATCAAGGAACACCTGGTAATCGACGTAGTTGGGCTATGGATCGGCTAGGCCCGAGTAAACCTACCAGCATGCACGATTTCAAAATGCTGTTACTTCAGGCTGGTCAAGGAGGATCACACTTTGAACGTCAGAGAATTTCGGCAGCTGAAATGTTAAAGCTGTCGTCCTCCAAGCAAGACACAAATTCCTTGCCGATTAAAAAGAGTCAAGCTAGTAACATATCTGCAACTGGTAAGGAAAACAAAAATTTTAACTTTGATTCCCCGAATAGGAATTCTCCTACTAGCTTCCGTCCAATTTTTTCCAATGGATACAATAGTCTTAACCGTGGGAGAAACAGATTAAATCTCAGTCATACAAAAACAGACATTTTATCAACCCCTATTCCAGAAGATAATTCAGAAGAATCAGACAGTTCAGATGATAACAAAGCAATTGGAACCATTGTGTAAGCTTGAAGTTTCTAGATAGTCTACATAGCTTTCTATCTCTTACATTTTAAACAAATGTTTTGTTACTTTTTCATCCTATTATAGTTGTCATTTCATCTGTTTATAATTGTGTGTGTGTGTGTTTGTTTGTTTGTTTTTAATCAGGGAGACTATATATGAAGCATGCATGTAAAAACGGGGTCTTTAATTATTAAGTCTTTGCTAAGTTTTATATTACACCTACTAAATAATTAAGATAGCATGAAAGCTTTCTTGTGAAACAGAAACAGATTGTTTGTTTGTTTGAAACCAAATATTTAGCTTAGTTATTTAAATGGCTAAATTATCTCCATTCTAGTTTCTTAATACAGTGAAAAAATGCACAGTACTCTTAATATAATGGAGGTATTATTTTCTTTCTCAATTTTAAACTTTTTACTTTTCCTTTGGCTGTTTTTACTTCACCCACCCTCCCCCCATTTGTGATATTTGTTGTAGACTTGAAATTTATTCTGCCCTCTGACATTACTGTATTTTTTATAAGGCTTCGTCTATTGTTGTTATTCTGTAGAGCTAATATTCAACGGCAAATCAGAGTATTTGAGGAAGGAAAATAGAAATTACTTTTATTTTCTTTATAAAAATAAAATAATATTAAATATTTTTCTTTAAAAATTGGCATCTAAACATATACATTTATTTATTTATCTAAATTTGTGCTCTCTTGAGCTATTTTTGCTTCTTTTAATTTGTCGTTTTCTGGTTTCATTGCAAAGAAGGAAGTGAGAAGGGAAACTTTAAAATGTAGGAATAATTTGGCTGATAATAATCTGCATCCGAATGAAGTGAATGAATCTAAAGAAAGTTTTAGAAGATTCCACATGAAGCTTTTGATTATCTTAATTATTTTTTTTTTATCAGTTTATTTTTGTTTTAAATATCTTGTTTATTGTTTTGAGTGGAAGGCTTCCCAAACCCACTTATTAAAATTTTCTAAGTGTTTTCTAAAATTTCATAGAAAGCGTATAAATAGTTCCATCTTTTTGGTTTCGTATAAATCTTCATGCAAATTCCTTGAATTTAGGTTAGCATTGATAGCCAAAAATCCACTTTTTTTTAAAAAATTGTATTTAAATATCACTTAGGTTCTATAGAATGAATGAAAAGATTTGTGCCTTTACATTGAAATCACATAGTATATGTTTTAATATAATAGCTACAGAAGATAAGGTTAGCGCTTAATATTTTTATATATATAATTGTTTGAAAAAAAAAAATTAGGCAATCATAAAATTTTGGTCTCAGTGTTTAGCTTTCATTAAGCAATAGCGTTTTGAGATGTTCATTCCAGTTCGATAGTTAGGCGTGTTTATAGAATTTAAAGTAAATTGCATTACGCAGTTAAGATGATATTTGCTCACTGTAAATTTGGCAGCCCTTATGTTCATATTATGGACATTAGTCTTGTACCTGAATTATTTATACTTTTTAAAATAACTGTTAAAACTGTTTGCACAATGCGATGCTTTGCTACTGCACTGAACAAGTAGAAAAAATCAATTAGGACTAATTCTAATGCTGATCTCAAAAAAGCCAGTTTTCAAAGATTTAGATTTTGTAAAAAATTGAGCAGTTATTTAGTGGTCAGTAAATTAGTGAAAACTTATGATATGATTTTGTTTAGATTTTAAGCAGCTAGTGAGAAGTATGAAATAAGTCAAAGAAATAGTTGAGATAAAGTAAAAGAAAAATTCAGATTTTGCTCTTATCCCATGATAAATTCTGTAACAAGATCTCTGTTACCGTAAAGGTAAAACTGGAGGGTGTATAGAGGAAGATTCATTTCATAGGATTCGCAATGAATTGTTTTTGTTTTTTTGTCACTGGGTCTCTTGTTAATCCTTTAAGGGCATCATCAGGATATCGTATTGCCTCGAGAAACTGACAGTTTCAGACAAGGTAATGTTCTCAACAAAGAATCTGTTAAAACAGACATTTTTTTATAGTCAAATCCTATAAAAGATTATTAACTAGAAATATTATAAAAGAATATTAAAAAAAATCAGCAAAACTTCTGTCATTTTTATATTATTTTTATGTAAGATGTTATTGCTTCTCAAACAGTAATTCTAATTGCAAAAAAAACTGCCTCAATCTAAGTTTAGAATAAGTATATATAAATCTTGAATTCCAGACATTACCTTTAAGCTTCCAATTAGTTGTATAAATCAAGAAAAAATTTAATATAAAGCAAGATTCCGAGCGATTTTGTAATCTTCACACATTTGATACTTTTAATAACTAGTTAAAGAAAAAGCAATTTTATCATAATCACTGTTAGTGAGTAGAGATTCTTGTCTTTCATATAAAGCAGTTTTGAACTTCCAAAGTCTAGAACTAAATTAATTTTTGCTCAAAATTTGATGTAGTTCTCAGTCTTTCCTTTTTTATACCTTAAGTGACATTTTTAATATTATTCTTCCTGTGTTTAAGGTGGGTTATCTGATTTCTGCCATTGCTCCAAACCTTCTCTCGTTTGAGGAGTCCATACAGTTTCAATGTATTATTATTATGATTAAAATAACTCCTTCATTAACTTTGCTTTAAAAGACATTTTTATTAAAAAAAATGTTCAAGATTAAAAATGCAGGTTAAAGTATTAAATAATCATAAGAACGTAGCATATCTACACTCTCCTCCCTCACCACTGGAAATTTACATTTTTTGCTTAAATATTAAAATCTGTTACTTCAATGTAAAATGCATCTAACCTAAACAAAATCATTAAAAGAAAAAAAAAAAAAAATCACCTTTCTGAATGACAAACGTGCTGAAACACTAATGCTATATTACAATAAAAGTAAGTAAAATAATTACAAATGTAAGGATGTTAAGTAGAGTTAATTGGTAGGTGTAATAACCCTAAACAAAAATATTTCCCCATCATTGTCATTCTTTTAATGGATATATTTTATTTAATAAGATATATAAAACAAATAATTGTATTTTTATACAGATGCATTTTAAAGCTGAATTCAGATAGATTGGATTTACATTCGTTGTAATTGAGCAATTAAAAATGTAGCCTAGAATTTAACGTTAGAGCTGATTACAAGGTTAGTGCCTTTGAGTTTAGTGTGATAGGGCTTTCTGTTATTCTCTTAATACATTATTCTTACTTAAAATCCTTAATCTAAGTGAATCGTAATTTTGGAACTGCATTTAATTGATAAAAGTTGTGCTTTTGTACATTTTAATTTAAAAAAAAAAAAAAAATCATTATTTTATAAAAATTCTTATTTTCAGTTTTACTTTATTTAAAAGTTAAAAAGAAATAAATGAACAAATAAAGAGGTTGCTGAACTCTTTCAATTTAAAAAATTGAAGTCCAAAAAAATATAATCAGTATATTTCTGGGCAGCTAAAGTAAGTTACTAGGTAATGAATTGTTAAGAATTCTTTAGTGATGAAAGCTGTAATTAGCAATAACAGACCGTGTACATCAAACTAAGAAGATGAAATGCTTAATCTTTTTCACTGTTTCAATCCAATATAAAGAAGTAACTATCAGTAGACTTAATAGCCATTTAACAATAATTACTATCCTAGTAAGCTTGTAGGAAGTGTTGTTAAAACTCTTCCCTTTGAATAATACTTTATCTGAGCACTCGACAACTTGCAGGCTGGATAAACATATTGCTAGGAAATTCTCTACACATATACAGTTCTCTTGTAAACCTCTACTCTTTAAATTAGAAAGCTAATGAAGCAACATTTATACAATTATAGATAATTTAGCCAAGAAATGTCAGGGAAAAGTAAATGTGTTTTAATAAAACTGTATTTAATCAGATGTACGTTTAAAGAATTTGCTTTTATAGTAAGTCTTTCCGTTAGAAAATAGTCATGGCGTATTGCAAACATCAATAACTTTTTTTGTTGCTTTATATCTGTCAACTGCTAAATTTCAATTCTGCTTTTTGATTTCAAAGAAAGTAATTTACTGCTGGTTAGTTACATCTCAAACAGCATTGAATTGCTATTGTTATATAAACCAGCAGCTTTTAAAAAATATATATACCTCTTTACTATCTTGAATCAGTGTGCGAGTCATCCATGATTCCCTGATTATCCAAAGAAATGGCGAGAAAGGAATAGATGGCAATGATATCGGAGTGTGTTGTGGAGTGTATGAAGTACTTTGCAATCTTAACATATTACATCCTAAGACAAATTACATTTTTTTATGAAAAAGTAATATCATTGTTGTGAAGTAATACAGATTTTTATCCTTAATAAAGAAGCAATTCTAAGTGACACATTGCTAATGTGAATATGTTGTTCATGATGATCAATTAAGCAAATTGTTGCAAACCAAAGCTTCGTTGTTGCAAAAAAGTAAATTTAATTTTTAAGATTAACTTTCAAATTTTAATCTACTAAATGTGCCCTATCTTAAAGCAGAATTTTTAGAAAAACAAATAAATAATAATAATAATAATAATAATTAGCTGTATTGTTGATGTAACTCAATTGACATGAGATGCTGCCCCACCCCCACTTTCTCAATTTTCTTTTTTTTTTTTTCCTTTCAAAATTTAATAGTTTTATTAGTTTCCATATATTACAGAAGTCTACAGTTGCTGCAAACTGAAATAACATGACAGAAAACTACATTATGCAATCTTTTAAAAATAGCATTAATAAGAATTTAATCTAAAGTGTTTATGAAACTGTGGTTTGCCCAAGCACAGATTTTTTGAGATGTTGCTATCAAAGATCCATTATTTCTTTCTGTATCAGTTTTGAGCTGAGCACAAAAGTTAGACGAAGCTCAATTTCACAGACAGTATTTGCTTTGCTTTGCTTTAGTCATGTGACAGTTGAACATACAATGCAGAGACAAATCTTTAACTAGCGTTCATTGCTTATCTTTTCTTTTTTTTGTTACAATCTGCGATGATTTTTGCCAAATAGCAAAATTGTGATCACACACGACCCTTACGGCAGTGTTGAGGCTTTTTTTAATCAGTTCTTTTTACTCAATTTTTTAAATTGGAGACTCTTAAGGAAATGGTGGCTTTTGAAAGTATATTACGAGCCATTGTTTTTATTACCTTAATTAAGATTCCTTGCACAGGTGTGTTTACTGCTTGGATTGTGCTAAAAAAACATTATAATATTTACAAGTTACTGTTTGCTGGCCAAAGTGATCAATTTTAAATATATCATTTTTATTAAAGCAAGCTTTAACACATTTATCAATAAACTGCATTTGTTATATTAATTTAATAGAATGTTCCCGTAGTTTTGCACAAAACAATCCCGACACACTTTTAATCCTCATATTTCCAATTTAAAGCTGTGATTATTTTAAATAAAAAAATTTAAAAAATTTAAAAAACATTCAGTTGCTTTTAAACAACAACGGATTTGGAGATATGATTTGAAAAAGCTATTTGCAAATCACTACGGGCCATCGAAATGTGACTGAACTATGGAATAAGAACAAAGAGTTACTTTTTTTTTTCTTTTCCCGAAATTTATTTTTATTTATAAGTTTTTTGTTGAAATAAAAGAAGAATTTTATTGTAAAGGGCACTGAAGAGCTAAGAAATGTCACTTTAGAAACTGCCGTGTTGATTCTATGTTGAATCAACGGAACAGTCGTAATTAAATGGAACTTTGCTTAATGACGAAAAGCAGCCGACACGATGTAAAATCAGCATACATTTATGTGAAATTTTATTATAACTAGCATGCATTTATTAATAAATGTATATTATGTATTGTTATAATTAAGTTTTTGCAAGGTTTTCACCATTGCTATACAAAGCTTTCTAGTAGCATTGAATGTTTATCTTACATGATAAATTATGTGTGAAATTTATTCAATGCGTGGTATTTAATATTTTTTGGGCCGTATTTTTATTAGCTTTTCAAATGGCAACTTATAATTCTTAATTCAGTGTTTGGGCTCCACCATAAAGTATTTTATTAAAAATCAAGGGCAGATAAGAAAAGTAATTATCAACGACTGATAGAAATACCAAAATTTTATTGTCATTGTCACTGATTTGAGAGTAAATGACCTAAGAAATGTATTTTCAGTTTTCTGTCATGTTATCAGGTACATAAGTCAGACCTGTAATCTAGATAACAAATCTTGACTTCATCATCAGAAGTTGCATTTCAATAATGAAGTTTGTTGTATTGTATTTCGATTGTTCTAATGGTGCTTATTTCATTAAAATATATACCAACATATCTAGTGTAAAATTCTCTTTAAGAAAAATTTTCGTTTTGAAGACTCAGATATCTCTATTAAGTTGGCACAAAACATTCTTTCACAAAGAGATATTACTTTTATAACAAAGTATTAGTTTTAATAGCTAGATAACAGTGCTGCCTTAGATGCACATTTCAGCAATCCTACAGTGAGGCACATGTAATTATCTAAGATGCCTGTACATTTTTTTAATAGAAATTTATATGTAAGTTCAGTGTAACAAAAAGCATATCAAGTAGCATGACAAAACTTCTGTTCATTTTTCTGATTTTCCATTTCCTGTTCCATCTCTCCTTGCATTTACATAAGCCTCTGTCTGTGTAAATATGGATAATATTTATGTAATTAATCCTTTTCTTTTTTTTTTTTCCAATGTAGACTGCATTAAACATTCCAAACCTGTATCACGTTTTGTTGACAGAACATCTGTTTTTGATGAAATGTAAATAACCTTTTTTTTTTAAAAAAAAATCCTGTATCGACTCATTTTATTTCCATTTCTGTTAATATCTAAACTTCTATTTTCCCATTTCTTTAAATGCTGTAAGAAGAATTGATCAAGTGTATGTGGTTACAATGTGACAGCAGAATCGAACAGCTTAAAATCTTGAATTTTAATTTGGAAGAACTTTATTCAAATAAGTTATAATATGGAAGGATTTACCCGAGTGATCTTAACTCTATTTACTAGTGTGTCTTCCTGCTTCCCTTTCAGTTTAGTTTTTTAATATAATTATATATATTCCAATATACAAAAACATTTACAAACTAATAATTATATATCGGAGTATTTCTTGCTAAATTAAAGTTTAAAAATTGTTGATGCTTTTTATGATGAAATTTAAGAAATTTGTAAATCAATATTCTTCGGACAGAACCATCATTAAATTTGTATGTTTATTTATATTACCATAGGTTTATTTTTTTAAGTCTAATATGCTGCATGCCTTATAGTTAATTACAGAATACGTTAATGACAAATATAAATAGGTGTGGTTTACTATATACAAATATATACATATTTAATCTACTGAATCTATTGGGTCCTGGTAAAGCAGTTATCTTCCAAATATTTTATTTATATTCAGATTCATTGTTTTGTAAATATAGAAAGCTTAATGCTGTAAAAACATTTTATTTAATTATATAAAAAACTCTATGCAAGACCATGCATGCTGACAGTAAGCATAGCAGGATTTTTAATTATTATTATTATTAATAATGTACAATTATATTTCATTTTATTTTGAGCAGCTATTTCTTTCCATTTTAATAAGGAATATGTGTTAAACATCCCTTATTTTGACCAAGACAACATATCACTAATTTTAGAGAAATGTTTTGTTCATTTCCTAGGAAGTATATTATTCTGGTTGTATTATCTGATTTATATGATTGGATTTAAAGTTTTCATAATTATATGTTTCCAAGTATTTGTAGTCTCGTATATGCAGTTTAGTTTCATTAGCTGGGAAGATAACGTCATATTCTATTCTGACTTTTAAGCACTTAAGGTATATAGAAGAGTTTATTAAATATGATATCAGGACTGCAATGACCAGATCTCTTTGTAATTTGTCAGCTTGCAATTGTTTTACTGGGGTTTGTACAGGTGCTTGAAAATCTTTAAAGTACTAATTTTCAGTTTTTTTCAAGGCCTTAAATGTTAATGTTTTTCATTTTCGAGTACTAATAAAAATATTGGCAGTCGAATAAATTTTTCTAGTGTTATTATTAATATTTTCAAGGAAATAAATTTAAAATATTTACTTCTTTTTTGGACGTTGTCAGTTACAGACACAAATGCTCATGTATTATATATCGGTATGTTTTAGAATATCTCAAATGAACTCAAAATTCCAAAGCTGACCTTTGAATTTTACAGTATGGAGTGCTTCGAAAGTCCTTGAAAATTACTTGAGATTTGTCTTTTAAAGTGGTACGAACCCTGTTTTCCCTTCAACTTCATACCTTTCAATATTTACTGATGGATGTTGAAAGCAAATTAATATCAATATCTTGTATCTTTAAGTATTAATTTAATTACCATCGTTTTGGGACTTTTACAAGAGTTAAGCATTTTCGATGGGTCTTGTTTTCATTTACTAGATGTGTTTCAATTAACTTATTTTCAAAGTCAGAATCAGCACCTCAAGTTCCCGATGTCCCCGAGAGCTGTTTTTTAAATTGGTGCGTCCTTTGTTTCAGTAAGTTTTTTTTTAACCACTACAAATTAGTTCCTATTTGTTATTTGGTCAGTGAGTTGTTATTTAAAATAACATTTCATTATACAAAAATCATATGTAATTAAAAAAAAAAAAAAAATCTAAGTCAAGTTTGATGTTCCATTTCTATGTGCCATATTTACACAGTTAGATACTAAAACATCATTACAAAATATAAAGGGAAAAAAAAAACTTACTAGACAATGAGGTAATTTCATTCTGTATTCCTCCCTAAAACAGTATAAAGCAATAATGGACTGATTTAGAAAACTTTTATTGAAGTGTAGATTAATCTAAGGTATTATTGAGGCCTTTTCTTGTTTTAATGTCAAATAAGCCTCATTTTATAAGCATTTTATGTGCTTCATTCAGGTAGTTACTCGAGTAGAAACGGTGATTGGAGTACACCAGGCTTAGATACAAGCAAGTGTTAATAAATAAGAAAGGAAGTGTAATGTCTTTAAATATCTTTCTGTATTTTTCAAGTCTGCTACTGTTGCTAGACTATTTTGGGGGTAAATTTTGGCTTTTGGATTTTGATTTTTTTAAATATTTATAATTACTATTTTTCATGTTGTACATTTGTTTATTTTCATTATAATAAAGATTTCTCATAAATGAAATGGTTGTTTGTGTTTTTTAATCACACCTTAGTTCACATTACACGTGGTTCCATGGCAATAATTGTTCGGAATGAATTTGTTAATCATAAATGCAAAATCTTCTGATTACATTTATTATTCAAAATAATGAAATAAAGATTAGCCAACAAGATTCAGTGATAACTCTTCTTTTTTTAAATATATTCAGATTGTAAGATAAACTGGACAAGGATCTTAATGTAGCAGATACAATAATAAAAATAGGAAAGTTCACGAATGATCAGATCTCAGTGGCTGAAGAGCATACTATTAATAGGCAAAAAAATGGATATATGTTTGTCATCAAAGTGGGGGAGAGTCGGAGAGAGACTATTTTAATTTTAATAATAAATGTCTTTTTGAAAAGAAAAATTAGTTGATTTAATTAACGTTGGTGAAATAATTCCTATGCCCCTGTAAGGCATCGTGGGGCACTCTCTCATAGGCTCAATTTGGAGGAGCCTATTATTTTAGGGCAGGAGGTTAACTTTTGTCGCCGAAAGTGCCAGGAAAGCATGTTGATATTAAAAAATCAAGAATCGTATAACGATGGTCTTTCACAGGATTTCAAAAATGTGGTATTTGTTTTACTGCTGTGAATATTTCACAGGTTGCAACTAGTGAATATAAAATGCAAAATGCTCTTTACCACTGCTAAGAGATTTTAATGTTGAAATATATATGTAAAGGGAAAAAAAAAAATGGTTAAATTTTCTCAGATCAAGAGTATTTTTAGAAAAACTATTAAATTCCTTTTTGTTTTTGATTATGTAGAATGCATTTTCACATGCATGTTCACGTAAGTTTCAATCATTTTTTTATAACTTTTTTTCCTGCTTAATGGACACCAGAGGAACACGTAACTGCTGTTATCTGTTTACCTACGTCTGTTTCACGATGGACAGTAGAAAAGAAATTTATGTATAATATTAACTATCCGATTCTTAGATGTATGTTTCTTAGGAATATATTACAACAACACCGAAAAAGTAATTCAAAATTTCATGTTTTAATAAGGTGAAAAAATATAAAATAATACTTAAAAAAGTAAACGCCTATAAATAAAATGCCTCTCCTTCAGCTTGTATTTGAGAATTTTTACATTTCAATCAAATTCCAAAAACCAAATACAACAATTACTGTCAACAGAAAACTTCCAAACACCATTAATGGAACAAACACAGGATTAAAATAACGCATGTTAATAGTAAACTTTCTAAAAATCAATAATAATGCTGCTTGTAAAATCCAATGTCCATCCATTGCGTAACACGGGATCACATTAAATATGGCCAGAGCTCCAGAAAATGATATTATATACCTGGGGGGAAAAAAATATAGATATTAAGTGGTTTTTTTTTAAAAAAAAAAGAATTAGTTTGATTTTATAGTGAAGTTAAGATGTACAATATCAGATTTGACATGTTTGATTGGAATACAGCTGAGCAAGAAAGGTTTCTGACATTACCTACAAATTCTCAGTAGATTACAGCTGTACGCAATAACCCATTGTTCCACAGGAAATGGATCCAGGAAGATGTGATACCAATTATTAGAAAGGTTGAAAAAAATATCATATTTTTACACTGCCAGAATGTTTGTCATTAGATAAGGTTAAATATCATTTGAGATCAGTGCTTGTAATGCACCTTTGTCCATTTTGCGCTCTTATTAATCCATGCCAAAAGAAAGAATCTTCACTATGAATTTCAGGATGCCTTTCTATTAGTATCTTGTCTATTCATGCATTGCACTATTTCTACATTTATCCTATAATTACTTGTATGTATTGCAATGGACTATCTATTTGGCTTGTATACAGTGTTTGGAGTGATCTGATGTGGATAGAAAGTGATGTTATTGGAGCTGTTAGGACTTGCTGAAGAATACAACAGTCCTCTCTGGGCCTACAGATCTTATCATAATGTAACCATTGCACCATCTGAGTCTACACAGCTAACGTGTTGCAATATGTGGCATATTTCGTCAACCTCATAAAGGTCACCTATGTTGCTCTTTTATGTAGACTTTCTAAAAATCAATAATAACCCACTATCAAGCCATTCTCAATTTAGCCTAAATAAAAACTTTCTTAAATACATATCATTGACTGCTAAACTCCTTTTTTTGTGATGTATGTTGTGCATTGCCCATTCATTTGAACTGAAAAAACTTTATTCATTTTCATACACTGCTATTAAGAACTTACAAGCCATCTAAATTACTGGGCATGATACAGCATAGATGACTATTATTTTTCTTTTTCATTTGTATATAATAAATACTTTCCTCTCTCCTCTGTTTCTTTATAATTCAATATCTAATGCATTTTGCCCTTGTTATTTGAATTTAAGAAAACATATATCGTTATTTATTCTTAAAAAAAAAAAAAAAAAAAAAAAAAAAAAAACTTGAATTTAAATACATGAAAATATGTTTCTAATGAAAACTGAAAAAAAAATTAAGTAGTAACAGTAGCAAAGAAAATTTACCTGCAAGTAGTTTCCAACACGGTTGGGAATGTACTTGGTAAAATCTGCCATTTAGGGATGTAATTGCTGACAGTCACTAAATAAAAAGTTAACCAATATTAAAAAAAAATAGATAATGTAACAAGGAAATTATAGTTAACACGCAAGCTTTTTGAATTCCTGACAGAGATCGCAACATAATTATTTAGATCATGGATGGTCTAACCAGTGCTTCTCAAACTATCAGTTTTGAAGAACCAGTTTCTTATTTCCAACCTGCCACACCGATACTTTTGTAAAATACACTTAATTGTTGCTTAAAGTGCTCACACACTTGCTCCATGTGGACACGATCCTAGCAATTGTGATTAACTTTTTGTTCTCTCTAGCTGCATGTTTTCTTTTGTTGTTTGGCAATTGTTTTATAGTGCAAGGCTCTTTGCTGTTTGGTCTCCCAAGCCTTTAGACATCGTAGACTGACTGTCCTGTCCAATGCTACAAACAATTACTAAAAAAATAAAAAGGCAGGTGACTTTCAAGAGAATGAGAAATACAAATGCCAATAGCTTATCCACAAGGACCTAAACAGCAGTGAGTGGGTGCTTTATTTTCAATTAAAACTTATGATAAAAATGTTTTAGAATTACCTAAAAAATCAAATCTGTACCAATACGGGGAATTTAATATTCATTTACCACTGAAATTTCAGCTTTCTAAGATAAAAAGCTCTTCAGTTATTATAGCTCCTTGATCAGCATATAATGCTATTTCCTTACTAACGTTACATGCTTCAACATATATCAAAATCAACACAACTCTTAAATCTATTTAAAGTTTCAGATTCCTAGGATAATAATTTACAAGTTATCACAATTATACATTAATGATAAAATATTATGTTGGTTCCTGGATCCTTATCTGTAGGTCTAATATCCATCAAAAAATAAAGATGGTGAATAATATCCACCATTTTTATAATGTCTAAACTAACTGGAAAATTTCAGTGTCATAAGATAATTAGTTTTTAAATTAGAATTTATTAAAAAGAATAAGAAGAAATGCACAAAATTGAAATTTAAAAAGATTAAAACTCAAAACCAGTTTCAACTTCCCATTATGGAGGTCTTCATCAGATCAAGCAGCGTACCCCTTTATAAAGGTCTTGGAGTGACCAACAACTAATAAGATAAAAGGCAGGTCCATTCTGAATAGGTGGTGAAAATGAAACAGATGTAATGTGTAAAAAGCTGCTTAATTGACTGATAATTGGTCATTGTAAGGGCTAGTCATTAATATAAGAATCAATTCTCTAAATTTATGTAAGTAATCATTGTTATCCGAAGACAATAAGGTTACTATTGGAAATTAAATTTATACCTAGGCATTTTTCATTAAGATTATTGTTATGTAATTGTGCATCTTTTCTTAATTATATTTTTCGTTTTCTCATCCTATTTTCCTTGTTGTTATCATGATGTGATGGTAGAAGTAGTCTTATGTTCAAATCAATAAAATAAATAAATTTACAAGAGAAGAAATCCTTTTACTACTGCTAATACCATTAACGCATGTAGTTACCTGTATCAAGGTGTGATCAGTTTCTTTACTATGGAGTGCTATATTATATGCTATATTACTCTTTTGAGTAATGTATGTGTTCCTGTAGCCTAACGTGCAGTGGCCTCTTTGTTTTGCCAATAAGACACACTATTTAAATGTAGAGAATTGATTCTTTTATTAATGAATGGCCCTTACAATGACCAATTATCAGTAAATTCGGAGGCTTTTTCCACACTACATTCCCATCTAACAAGTAACCCTCATGGTAGCACTTACATAATGGTATGTTCCATTTATCACCACCTATTCAGAATAGATCTGCCTTTATTTTTTGGTTGTTGGTTGCTCCAAGACCTTTATAAAGCGGTGCACTGCTTGGTTTCACAACGTTTGATGAAGATCTCTGTAATGAGAGGCTGAAACTGGTTACGAATTTTAATCTTTTTAAATTTTAACTTTGTGCGTTTCTTCTTATCCTTCTTAAAACATTCATCATTTGTTTGACACATGTTAAATCCTGTCAATTTAAATTTTTAAATTAGTTGATTGTCAGCCATCCATCTATGCCACTAACAGATCAAGCATTTTTTTTTACTTAAAACCTCTATTCTTATTTTTTGTTTTTGTTTTTCTCCAATTTACAGGAACGGATATTAAAGCATTAGACCAACATACAATACGACCTCAGTAGCTATGCTTACTATATGGACGTTATTTTTTTATTGCAATATGTAATAAAGATAAGCCATGAAAATAACGATTCCATATCTTCTTGGGTTCAATCTCAAACTCTTATTAAATATTGATCTTATTCAATATCTGAGAGAAATTCTACAACACTGTTTCATTTTAATTTTTTTCCTTCTCTATATTTAAATTGGGGGACAAAGACAATGAAGGAATGTTCAAGATAAGCTGTGAAAATTTCAAAATCTTATTTCAGCCTTTGCCTTTCAACTTATTCTTTATAAAATGAGATTTAAAACTTTCTTGGCGACGAAGATTAAAGAATTCTTCTCAGGTTTCCAGCCAAGTAAAGAATTTTGGAGTGGTCCAAGCTATCTTCGGCACCTCTATCATTGCCAAGTCCTCTGGCTACTGGGATTGTCTCATCTTGGAAGCCATTGCCATTAAAGACGAAACAAACATTGTTAACAGAGATAATGGGTTGCAACTCAATAGCTCGCGGCTCGCAGCCATCGCCCTTCGCAACCAATCATGCAGACACGCCACTTTTCGCGCCCAAAAATCTCCCCTCTGAAAGCACGGACTGAACAGAGGCGCACTCAAACGATTTAAAAAGCCCACAGTAATCTCGCTTTTCATTCCCTGAAGATGGACGACATCTGAAAGCTTGGACCGCTCCAAAATTCTTACTTGGCTGGAAACCCGAGAAGAACTTTAATTATTCTTTATACCTACCAAAAAAAAAAGAAAAAAAAAACAAACACAATGAGCTATTTCTAATTACAACATATGATTAACAAACAGTCTGCTTATCTAATTTTTGAAGACTGCTTATTAATTTGTTACCTTTTAAATACGTGATAAGGAAAGGGAGAGAATACTAAAGAGAGTGATTCTTCAAATTTTGTGTTGATTAGCATATATTTTAACCAAGGAGATTAATTTAATAAATGCATAGTAAGTATCACAACTGTTTTACCAATAATCATAAATAAAGTTTTTTAATTCAGAACCAGTGGGCAAAACTAGCAAAACATAATAGGAACAATTTCCAGATTTAGGGAAGGCATTGTGTAAATACCAAAATACAGAACATGATACTTAATGTTTGGACTAATGCAAGAAAATTTATTGATTAAATGCCACTTGTTAATGACTGTCGTTCATAAATTCATTGTTTTTCCTGGTAATGATTTTTCAATTTTTTTTATTTTTTTTACAATCGCTTTTCCATGTTTTTGGAAGTGTTCCCATCGATTCTTGATGTAAATCATCCGATATGGTATAATAATAATTTACTGAAATTCTTTGCCTATTTGATAAAATTTTACCTGTTTGATAAATCTCAGCTGCTGTGCCAAGAAAAATAACATCTTTTCCTTTTCGTTTCACCTGAATTAAATCCATTCCTGCCTCAAGAACTGGAATCAGACAAGCAGCATTGAAAAAGCAATCAGCAGAAGAATTGCAAACTGCTGCCGCCTTTGATATAACTTCTCTTACTGGGAGGCACATATACTACAAAATACCAATATTAAGTATTAATTAAATGCATTCTTTTATGAATAACCTAAGTATTTTTAGATTTTAAATTTAACATTCCATGATAATGTTAATTATAAAAATTTATAAAATATGCAAAGTAATGCTCTCAAACTTATCTTCTGACATTTTATTAGGTTTAAAAGAATCAGTAATGTCATAGGGATTAAACTGCTACGGAATATAATCGAAATGGAATAAAGAGGATGTTTGACATCATAAAAATATCAAACCAATAATGACTGTCTGAAGAAATCAGGTAATAGTTAAATGGCTAGAGTATTAGACAGCAGCAACTAACTAGTTAATGAAAATACAAAGACTACAGCCCTGCCGGTTTCTGATATAGGGATTAATTTGTAGCATGGACATTAGTGGAAAAAAAAATACATGGTGAAAAATTTGACTTTTCAGCTAATTTTATTAAATTAAAAACAAAGACTAAAATAATAGCCATTGCAAAAGATTTCAAAAAGCAATTTTGGAAAGAAAAACGAGATAAGATATAAAAGAAAGTAATTATTAAAAATTTCACAGCAAAGTCATGAGATGAATGCAAAGGACATTCCATGCCCCAGGACCAACAGAGGAAGAGGGAGGGACATACTTTGTATAATCAATGTAAATAGTTGTGTTAATATAAAATCTCTCACAGAAATGAACTTAAAATAAAATAATAATAATAATTTTTGGTGGGAGGATATTTTCATCTAAAAGACTTAATATTTTTAACATGCGTCATTTAGACCAGAATTCTATTTATCCAAATTCAGTTCCACTCTCACTAAAAAGGATCTGAAATACGTGGAGGGTTGTAGCGACTCTCCTGGGTGTCTTGGATAAGTTGAGAATTATTATACAAATAATCCTCTGTGCTTTGGTGTCGTAAACCACTTCTTTTCATGATTTGTGTATGTGTCAAATTTCTAGTTTCTAGTTTCTAACAAGTGCTGGCTATGTAAGATGCGATGGGTAAGTTTAGTTAAAAGTTATTTATTAAAGAATTAAAGAAAGTATTGAACAGAATCAAAACCTTTGTACTAAATCTTGAATCTTCAACTTTGAAGCATAAATTCCTTTCCTGATCAGAAGGGCAGCAATCTTTAACGTTTAAAATTTTCACATCTGGAAAGAAAAAAAAAAAGTATTGAGATATATTTAATATAGAGTCATAAAGTTACTTTTTAAATCACTTTTTTTCTAAAAGTAACAGTAACAGCTGCTCAAAAAGTAACTGTTACTATAAGCGTTACTTTGGAATTGCATTGTAATAGTCTTAGCAACATCTGCAGGAAGGCTTCCTATTGCAATGTAGTTAAGTTTCCAGCTTAGTGTTTTTCTATAATTTTTATAAAGAATTATGGCTATTTTATTTTAAAAAAATAATATTTATAAATAAAATAAGACAATTGACAAGATAAAAGAAACCAGTAGAAGGAACCAATTTCAATGTTTTATCAGAAGGTTGCTCATCTGATTCGACTAATCATTTCCATTTTTCCTTCAATGATAAGCGATTTTTCTGTTTCTTTTATTTTGTTTAAAAGAAAAAGCTAAAGAAGAAGCTGAATTGGCTTTACATTTAATTGATGTTTTGAATTTATCGTTTAAATACCAATATTAATAAAATACTTTTCCTTCTTTTTAGCAGTCTGCAACAATATGGGTTTACTATTGACCAAAATGTAAACAAAACTATTTTGTAATGACCACCAACAATGCCATAGGATATAATAACAAATGACAATTGTAAATGACAAACAAATGCTTTGTTTTGTATGTTTTTTGATTTTGAAATGTTCATTAATTTGAGTAAATAGAGGAAACCTAAAATGAAGCCTTTTAAAATGGATTAGCTTACGTTGCAACATTTTGCCTTATGGCACGTAGCAAGTTTTCTGAGAGCTTGTTATATATTTTCAGTTAATCTGTCTTGTTATATATTTATCATATAACTATTTTTTATCTGCCAAACACGCGTCAACACTGCAATTCTAGAATGTATGTTTGAAAGCCTGTTTAATGTTCTTCTGATTGACAGTGGGTGTTTGGTACTGTGCAATCAAACTGTCAGTTTGACAATTTCAATTCACTTGGAAACCATTCAGAATAGGACACTCGTTCATAGGAACTTTTTTGTTTAAAATGACCTATACTATCACATCCCAAAATATTTACCTTTCCTTCTGGGACACCCTGTATAATTATAAAGAAGTTAGTCACAGAACATAGCTCTATCCCTCCACAATATTTATAACCCTTTACCTAAAGATTCCCAAAATAGAAAATACTATGCCTCCATACCCTACCACCCTTTAATTTTCCCCACTCTGAAACGCATCCTGAAAACCCGCATCATCATCATCACTTCCCCCATCACTCTTTCACTTAACCGGTTCTTGACAGACTCCTCGTCACGATCTAATCAGAAGGAACCCAAAGGGGTGGTCTATGCAATACAATGCAGGGACCATTCTTGCAAATATATCAGTGAAACGCGACAGGATTTGAAAGCATGCAGGGGGCAGCACTCCTATGCCATTAAAAATAGTGACTACAATTATCTCACTGTAAGGCCACACAAAAGCTCGGAACCATTCCATAAACACGGATCAACCCCAAGTCATCTGCTATGAGAAGCATAATTTCAAAAGGAAGTGTAAGGAAACCTTCCATATCCTCACGGACAAGGATTGCTATAATGACAATCTGTCCGTGGTAATCATCCCCCAATATGGCTTCCATAAGTAACCCAGCCCCTCTTTACTTTCACCCTCCCCTCCCTCTCCCTCTCGGCTCTCAATATGAACTCTTTCATTGATAAAGTTTCATCAAATTCAACTAAATTTTGATCAATTTAATTTCTTGGTTTAAACCTTAACGCATGAACATCCAATCCCCCCCTCCCACATTGTTGCTAAAAATGTTTTCCCAACAGTATCAATATATCTCTTAATCCGTACGCACTCTTTCATTCATCTTTGAGCTTTACAGCTTCCTTCCCCCTCCTTGGTTTGGCCCCAAGCGATGACTCAAGTAGCGGTGATCCACCCCAGGAAAGGAAAATGGAACGGACCCCAGCGCACGTGACCCAATTGTTCCTCTGTGGCTTGTAATGTTGTTTTTTTTTAAATTTTGTAACAGATCACTTGAGAAAAGGGTGTCATCACCTTGAAAGTACTCGTGAAATATATTTTGTTTTGTGAAGTTTATAAATTTTAGTTCTATATTTGAAAGTGTGGTGGCCTCAATTTCATTCGATTTATTTAGAAGACACACACTTTAAAATTGTAGAATTTTCTATGTTATGATCAAATCATAATATAACAACATCTGAGGATGATTTAAAATTAACAGCATATAAATTAAATAGCATGACATGAAGATATTAATTTCCAAAACAAAAGCAATGGCAATGTATGGTAAAAATATTAGAAGAATGAAAATAGCATCATTGAACATGTTCTTAGGGATTTGATATAAGATGATGAGAAAGATATTGATGTAAAGCTTCCACAATATTACAAACTTAATGGGATAAGTTGATAACATTTTGGAAATCAGATGCTGTTTGAATCCAAGTTGAGAATACATCATATTACATCCAAAGCGTCCCTGTCTTTCAGAAGTGAAGTTTGGATTCTGAATAAGAGAGATTCTCAAATATCTCAAACTGCTCAAATGAAAATTTTAAAGATCTGTTTTAGGCAATACAAGATTAGATCGTCAAAGTAACATTCACATAAGAAAAAAATTGCACAAATAATATTGTGGAAGATACTACCAACAGAAATGGCAAAAGCTTTTAGACTGAATGGACATGAACCATCTTCCTAAATTAAACTCTAGCCCTATGTAGGTCGACTGAGAAGAAGATGGAAAGATCAAGAACATTTGTATTGAGCAACACAGAACAGGTCGTAGATCTGTATAAAGTTCATGATGATCATAAAAATCCCATTGATGATAGCTCACGGTATGAAAGGGGGAAATACAAAAAAAAATTGTTCATTCTCTGTATTCTTTTTTTTTTCCTCCAAATATAAAGGTAACTTACCACTATGCTGAAACTTTGAAATTGATTGAAAATCACTGCAATATCCTAAGGATTTTTTTGAAAATATTAGACAATTATACCAATCGTCTGTATTTTTAACATTGCAATCCCTTATGCCTGTAATTTGATCTTTCACATTTAAACCTGCTACTCCAAGAACTGGGGAATTCTGAAAATAATCATAAAAAAAATATTTATTCCACTGAAGTATTATTTGTGTCAATACACAAGCACACTGCTGTAAGTTATAATACAGGAAAATAATCATATATTAATTAGAGAGATTTTTACCTTATAGACACAAACACCCAAATCAAAAGACTGATATGAGATATTCTAAAAAAAGAAGAGTTCTCTTCAGATATCTTTTTTCACAATCAAATGACTTTTTCTCTTCTATTTGGACTATATACATAACAAAGCAGATTTCTTGTTGTGTTAAGAAAACAACTAAATATTGTAATTTCTAAAGCTGGAATGGGTATGCTCTAACCATTGATAAGATTTAGATTATACACATCTTTTTCAAAGTTAGACTAAATAGAATCTTAGAACAACAATATAATTCAATTCTCTAACGTACGTTAGTAAACACTGTTCCATTCGTTCTGAGCCTATGTGTTGTTAGTTCTGTTTCTGTTTATTTGCTATTTGTAATTGATTGTTGTAACTTGTAAATATACAAATGCTTTTCAAATTTGTTATATTCATAAGCATAAACCTGTCTTGAGGAAAGAAAGTTACATGTGAGAAATCACAGAATGAAATAAGCCATTCGTTACATGTGAGAAATCACAGAATGAAGAAAGCCATTCTTCCTCAGTTTGAAATTAAGAAGGATAAGCTAATTTCATATCATGATTGATTGTCGGTCTTTATAAACATTGACCTTTATTTATTAATTTTCTTAACAATATTTCTTCATTAATTAACTTAAAGTGTTAATGTGTATGAGAAGGCAAAAATTAGAATATAAAAGAAATAGTGCACAAGTACAAATGCTGAAGGTATTTTACTTAATAGGAAACTTATGTTCGAAACAACATTACTGGAATTCCTATTAAGTAAAAAGGAATTCCAATAATGTTGTTTCGAACATAACTCTAGCTGATGAGAGTTATTCTTGAAATAATGCTGACATAGTCCTATTAAAATAAAAGGGGTAAATTTACATCTTCCATGTGTGGACTATCTTATTTATACCAGATTGTCAAAAGTTTATTAATTAATTTACCAATTAATTACTTAGAAAGAAAGAAAGAAAGAAAATGCTTACTGCTTGGATGTGTGTTATTAATACCCCAGAATTCTGATAATATCCAATAGAAAAAACTGTAGGAATAACTAATAACCATAAGCCAGCAGCAAATACCAAAACAACATTATGCCACACACCAGCACAGAATATTTTTAGTTGTTGCCATGGTGTTAACTGTTGAAGATGTTTGCTTGGGAGATAAACATATGCAGCTGGAATCACTCCTAGAATTATAAAACCCACTCCTACAATATCAAGTCCTTCCCTATAAATAAAAAAAAAAAAAAAAAAGAAACCAGATAAAAAATTCAAATGAAAAGGGAAGAAAATAAATTAAAGTAAATTTGCAAAGTAGATATCATACTGTAGGTTAAATTTTTCTTTTAAAAAAATGAATAAAACATGGAAATTTTATGTTGATTTGTTAACTGCTACTATCCATATGTGTACATAAAGAAGTTTTTCTTTTACATTAGGCTCTTTATCTATGAGCTCAAATTTACGCCAGAATGAAATAGGAACAAAGAGCAGATGGGCCAAACAAGGGACTGGCAAATTGTTTTACTACAAAGAGTCATACATTCAATAAAATCCAAAACAACAAAAAACTCAGGACACCTCCACCCAACGAAAAATAAAATGTTGATGTTTTAGAAAGGTATCTGCAGCCTCAAATGAGACTTCATATCTATCTTTAAACTTTCAGCATTATATGATAACTTGTTGACTTATCATGATAAACGAGAGCTTTAATGGCATTCAATGCAGAGCTTTAAAATATTAATCAAACTTATGGACAATAAAACCATTGTAATCGGAGTATAAAATTTAAAAACCTCACTGATTGCTTCACTGCCATATTAAACATCACGGTTTTAAAATATATCTTATATTTAGTATATTAAAAATTTAGGAAAGTTTTTAAGTTTATAATTGTAAATTTCTTTAATTACATATTAGATTATAACTATTTAAAAAAAAATACCTATTGCTTGCAATGGCATGTCCAATTTCATGAATTATACTACATAATAAAATGGTTATAAAATAATAAAAAATTTCTTCAAGAGGTAGATTAATACCAGGTAACTGTAAATATAAAAGAGAGCAAATTAACTTTCTGCTGGTTTTGTGAACATTATTTTTCTAAATTATTTTCTACACAAGAATCTAAAGTAACAGCTGAAAGACATGTTGTTAGAATAAGTAATGAAAAGACAAAAATTAAATTTTAGAAAGTCAAAAGTGACAACATTCCAACAGTTTCAAAACGCTTTGTGCATTCTATAAAAAGGGAAGGATGATACAAAACACATGATATAGGAGACATAACAATAGCAGAATAATTGCTTAACAGAAATGCGTTATGGTTTCGGAAAGACATTTGACCCTAATTATTAAAAGTGATGATATTTTTGATCATTCTTCCTTCAATGCAATGTCAGTACAAGATTGAATTTCAAATCTCGCCCTCTGATTACTTTAAAATTAATAATATTTTTATTAATATTTAAAATTATTTGTTAATTGTTTTATTATGCAATTTATTATATTATAATAGTTGGCTCAAATAAATTTAAACTCAAATTAAATATAACTGCTACTCACCACTGGCGTAAGTATCGCTGTTTCAGTTTCAGTAGACTTGCTGATGAAAACGTACTGTTTTGTTGTCCATATTAATAATAAGACAGAAGGTATAAGAATCATTAATGTAAATGCTGCTCCTAAATCAAACCAAATACTCAATTTGCTGTACCGTCTGCTTTGAAACTGTTTAAACCAATTGTTCAATTTTGATGTATAGCAACGAAGATATCCTGGTTTGATAGTTACTCCAAAGTAATTTAGAAACCATATATAAGGATAATTCATACAAGACTGGAAAAAGAAAGAATAATTTTCAATTAGTAAAATTAATATTTCTGGTATTTATTTATTTATTTATTTTTTCATACGAGCAGGGATGGGAAAGTTACTTTTGAAAAGTTATTAAGTTACATATTAAAAGGTTTGAGACCCAGTATTTTTATTAGG
>JAFIDM010010028.1:45364543-45393524 GCA_023159025.1 Thereuonema tuberculata | reverse complement strand
TTAAATTCAGAAGCTTTTCTGAGCTTAATCATGAAACAGAAAATGAATTCTATGAAAACTGATCTAAAATGGAAAACAATATCAAGGAAAAGGAGGAGGAAGCCTATAATGAACTTATTATTTTCATCAAAAAAGAGAGAAGAATAATACTTTTTCTTTTAATTAATTTTTATTAATTAAAAAAAAATGGATATTTTTAGTCTGTTTTTTTTGAGCGATTAGGTGGCTTGCTAATTTTTCCTCCTGTATCTGCAGGCTGGTGAAAATCAGAACATCAAAGTGGTCTGCTACAAATCATTATGACCATATATAAAATAATTTCAGACCACTGCTTTGAAGTGTGTTAACCCTTAAAATTTGCAGAGAATAAACTGGATTTTCTTTTCTATTACAGTGCAACTTGGATAATTCGAACGTCTTTAATTCGAATTCGTGGTTAATTCGAAGATTTCTCTTGGTCCCTTGAATTTCTTATTAAATCAATGTTAAAAAATCGTGGATAATTCGAAGTTCAACTTCCTTAATTCGAAGTTTTTTGTAAAAAATTTCGAACCATAACGACTTTTCGGCGTTTCATCGTTAAGAAATTCGATACATGACAACTGAAATCCCCTTCCCGCCACCGTTTGACACGTGACGCCATTCGACACGTGACGCTTCAGACGCTATTCGAGCTTCCTGCTGTCAGTGTCACCATGTCTTTCAGTAAACCACGCGTATACAATAATTTAACGTTCGCTGAAAAGGTCGCAGTCATTCGCGAGGTGGAAAAGGGTGTGAAAAAGAAATGCCAAATCGCCAACGAGTACGGGATAGCGCCGAATTTCGTCGGTGCATTGAAGGACAAACCAACGTAAGTGAAGCTGTTTTCCGTTCACTAAACATGCTTGATGATTTTGCTAACCTTAAGCGACTGAATTCCACAAAACAATCAGACATTACACAATTTTTTGAAAAACTATAATTTTCTGAATTGAATGTAATACGTACTGTAGCTTACATAATATAAATCTTATTTTGTTTACGTATATATAGTGTTTAAGTCTTTCATACCATGATCTTTCTGATTAAATATTTACTTATTGACAGAGTAATCTTTTCAAGCACTCAATGGACCTGAAATTAAAGTTAAAAGATGTAACTTGTTTAATTCAAAGTCTTGGATAATTCGAAGTTTTGTAGTGGTCCCTTCAGCTTTGAATTATCCAAGTTTCACTGTATTTATTTCAATAAGGAGACTATGTATTTTTTAACATTTACCTTCTAAAAAAATTACTTACTTTTAAAAAAATATCAAAAAAGTATAAAATGCCCCAAAAGCTTACAACGACGAGTACAATAGTAAAATCAGCCATTCTTGTAACGCTTTATTCTTTTCATTTCCTAAAAAAATATTGAAAATAAATCAACATTATTATTATTCAATGATATTTGATGTGGAATGTTGAAAACATGAAATGTTATTATCAATTACAAAGTAAATATGAAACTTGTGTGTTGATATAGTACATTTCACAATAGAATAACTATTACGGAGCAGGACAGACAATTTGTGAAATGATTACTGTAGTTCATCATCTCTCGTAAAAGATAGAATTTACCAAATACAAATGATGGAAGGGTGGCAACAATGTTTTGGAAAAAGTGAAAGCTGTTATCTGCTTTCACTGAACATTAGATTTATTAGGAAGTATCTTTCAGAAGAACATGACAAATATCTTTGGGATAAATAGAATAACTGTTCAAATGGTCTCAGCTATTGAGTGGAGAATAAGCAAAGAAGTACAAGAAAATGCAAAATGCTTTTCAATAAATCTCGAACTAACAGCAAGGCTGAATGAGGTGACACGATTCTTTATACAAGGACAGGTGAATCACAGTGTATGTTCTCACTGTAGAATTGGGAATGCTGCTTTAGTCAAGAACATCAACATATCTTGTGTGTATGGTTTCCTTGTATAGGAGGCAATCTATTTAATGCCGAAATTATAATGACTTTATCACAAATATCCAAATATACAAACTGTATAAAATTTTTGAAAGCTTTTATCTGTTATAAAAGAATAGAAAGATTAACACTTTAAGAGGGTTCGTTCAGTTAGAAACTGAGAGAACCATCTTAAGCACCGTGAACACCATCCAACTTTTCACCAACTTAGTCGACCGATTTTGACGTCATGAGTCAGTAGACAGTTTTTCACCGACTTGCCACCAACTTTAGTCTGCCAACTCGAGTTGGTTCTGCACGGGCAACTCGGAAAGTTGGTTGGAAGTTGGTCGGAATTACCCAATCACAGGGCAGCGTTGGAACACGTCAGTCGTGACGTCATGCCCACGGAAAGAAATGGCGTCTAAAACGAGTTCACCAACTCGAGTCGAAGACAAGTTGGTGGAAAGTTGGATGGTGTTCGTGGCGCTTTAAAGTGTTATTGCAAACAAGATCAAAGAATAGGCCGTTCCATGCTACGAGGGCATTTATTTCACACTGTCTACTTACACATGGTTATAATTCATTCCTACAGATACACAAGGAAAAAGAAGTTCTTGGAAGAGATAAGATCGAAGATGAACCAAATATAAATACTAATTTTACTAAATAACATATTTATAATATGCCTTGCTGTCTACAACGGACATCAGATGAAGATTACCCATAAAAAAAATACCAGTTGTAAAAAATACTGCTTTTGGGTTGTTAAAAGCAATAAAGGTAGAATCATTCTACAAAAACTACAGGAAAAGTCAGAGTATGCAAAATGTTCAATGTTGTTGTATAATCACCAGAAATTAACTGAAAAGAATGGTGACAGTCAACCAAAAGATCCAATTAATTAATAAATAGACAAAACACAGTCTGGCAGGTAGGGAACGAAAGATGTTTATGGAAAGATTACATCTTGGATCTTACATTGAGATACATGGAGAAACACTATTGTTGATCTGCATAGGCAACATAATAAGATATTCAAACATTAAAATGGAGCCAAGATCCAATGAAATGAAATGGATCAGGCCAGACTTGGCTTGCAAAATGACAGTGAAAAGATATTGAATCACCTTAAAATCAGAAATGGTTAGATGTCTTTTTTAATAGGAGAGGTAAGAAACAGAGTAAATTCCGAATTATTTTACGGAAGTAAATTCCAACTTTAACAAGCAATTCTTTACAAAAAAAATTATTTTCAGTTTAAGAAATTCAGAACATTGAAAAACTAAATATGATAAATTGTACTGCTTTAATAATGATCAATTTCTACTGTTGTAATAATGAAAATTAAAATTTATTCACAATTATATGATTTGTTACATTTTTATATATTGTGTATTCTATGTACTTCATTTTATTTACGAGAAAATGATTCAACTCACTTCAGATAAGAAAATTTGCACAGGAATGAAATAAAAGATGCTTTTGGTTTCTTTAATCTAATACTATAAACAAAAGTGGACATTTTCATAATGAACTCTAAAAAGACAACAGCCGATGACATCATGGAGTGTTATGTTCATGATACTGATCCAGTGGAGTGACTCGTTTGGGCATAAGATACAAATCAATCAAATGAGGATGGTTTTGAACTACTGAAATGATGATTATCAATTAACAAAACTTTTCTTTGTTGTGTAATGTTTTTTGGAAACAATGAATAGCAAAACCACTCCCTTTCACTCCTTTATGTCTATGGATGCAACTGAAACTTAATAACACAAGCTTCTATGATAAAACCTGGCTTGATTTTCCTATTAGTTGCTTCCAAAAAGCATTACACAACAAAGAAAAGTTCTGTTAATTGATAATCAGCAAGTTCTATTTGTATACTGAAATGATGCTTTGCCAGACAAATGGGAAAGCAAAAGTTCAAGTGATGCAGAAAACAGTATACTTTAGATATACAGGGTGTACCTGAAATGTGCTGTTAAACTTAAAGGTTGTATTCAATCATGCAAAACAACGAATAAATATCATACAAACATGGGTCTGGAAATGTGTTATTTCCAAGATATGAATGATGAAACGATACAAAGGTGTTGGCCTTTACGTCGTATCGTAGTCATTAAATTGCTCCTCAGTAATCGTGACATATAATGTTCAATACCCCCACCACCACAAATGGACCCCCCCCCCCAAACAAAAGTGGAGCAGTCTGATTGAATGATTTTCCAGACATCAGAATCGGCGCAGCTTGTTCTAAAAACATCATGAACCAACATTATCCTGCCCGTTGGATTGGAAGCAGGAGACCAACAGCATGGCCTGCTCGTTCCCCTGATTTAAACACTCTCGACTTTTTCGTATGGGGTTATCTAAAAGTATTAGTGTACACCATACCGGTTCTTGATGCCCACGCACTGCATGATCGCACAGTGGATGGGTGCAACACAATTCGACGTGCACCTGGCATCTTCAACCGTGTTCTGCAATTGATGGAACGACGTTGTGTTGCATGCATTGCGGCCAGTGGAGGACATTTTGATCACTTTCTGTGAAACTGAGCTACTGTACAGCCAACATCTCTGAATTTTTGCATCATTCGTATCTTGGAAATAAAGCATTTTCAGACCCATGTCTATATGACATTTATTCATTGTTTTGCATGATTGAATACAACCTTTAAGTTTCGCAACACATTTCAGGTACAACCTGTGTATTTTCCTGTTGTTGTACTATTCAGAAGTGTTAACTAGAGATGCTGAAATGGTTAACATTGAATTGTCAGTTATGATGTAAACAGAATAAGCAGGAAATCTTTGGTACATTAAAGAAATCAATTAAAACAAAGTTCATAACGAAGAAATTGTGGACTACGTTGTTTTCAAGATTTGTTGAAAAACAGTCTCAAGATCAAAAAGAGGTAACACAGAGAAGGAGAATTGGGATGAACTTTACAAATTTTCCATCTGAAACTAAGAAAAAAAAGTGTAAAAACTTTAAGAAACATTCCAAAACTGGATAAGGGAGTATTTTTTTTTTTTACCAGGAAGAACTGGCGAATAATCCTCAAAACACATTAAAAATATTTTTTTTTCAAGAAATTTGCAACAGTGCAAATGGTAAGACGATGATGGCTAAGATTTGAAGTTAATGATAACAAAACTTTAAATGCCTATTAAGAAACCTTTTATTTAAAATTGAAATTAAGTGATTCTTCAGTTTATAGCCATTAAATGGCAGATGTGAAATCACTTTCTGACTGACGCATTATTCTTCTTCTTGCATTCATTATTCTACCCTGATGTAATCTATAAATTTATCCCTGCTTCTTTATAATAGATGAATATTTCTAATCTGATATACACTTAAGTATTAAAGAAGTTTAACCGTTTACTGGAAAAATAAATGCGAGAACTTTAATTAATAATAAAACGATTTATTTTAAGACTAATAAAGTCAAATATAATTGCTGTCATAAGGGATCTGTTAAACTTCTAGTGTTGAAAGACATAAACGAGGCATATCCCTATTTTTTCGTACATTTTTATACTTATAACTATTCTAATTTATTTGATAATATCGTAATATTTAACAAAAAACAAAAAAGAAAAGAAATTATTCAATGTTCATTAATACTTAAACAGCAAAAATCATATTATCACTTATGACATCAGGAACTGCGAAATAAAAACTGTCAATTTTCTTACGCTAACTTGCAAATCCTACGACACTCATTTCTGATGTCAAAAGGGAAATTACAAAAACAACCACCACATGGAATTCATCGCGAAAAGAAGTCTTACAATTATGTAAAATCGTATTTCTGAACTATTAAGTTATTAAAGATAAATAGCTCCACGTGACTTCAGCTGTTTCTAAATATGCCCAAAGAAATAGTACGGAAGCTGTAAAAAACCATCATGAAATATTCTTTAAATTCAAAGTAAAGTTCAATTTTTAGTTATATTTTATAATATATTAATGAAAAAGATTAATATTTTTAAAACCTAAATAAATAGAGTAAAAACTAATACGTACTTTATTTTTATTTTAATTAAAGCATGTAATCGGTAATCTGCCACATTTCACTATTTTGATTTCCGTACATCGCAAAGTTTCTCTTACATCATTTTTCAAGATGGCTGGTGAAACGACAGTAGCTGCGACTAATACTAATCTTGGACAGCCGCATCTAGCTAAACAAGATCTTTCTACTTTAGTAAGCATATCATAAATACATCTTTAATAATCAAAATTTTTAAACATCAAAAAAGAAAGATGCAGTAACGTCTCCTTTATAGTGGTTTTAACGTTGTTAGGCCTACCATGCTGAAGCAGCGTTGCCGGTGAATGGCAGTAGTTAACAGATGTGTGGCAAAGCACTTGTAAAAATTGGGATAATAATTCCCGAAACAATATTGTGTGCGTTTACATTATTGAATGCCGGGATGGTTTGTTGAATAAAACACAAAATGTTTCCGGGTTTCCAGTCTGTAATCAATAAAAGCATATGGCCTAAATTAGCTAATGACCTTTCACATAAGTATTAATAATGGGATGACATTCATGGTACTTCCTTTTGATTTCGTAGAAAAGGACTGGGAGTTATCAATCTCTTTTGATGTTTTTCTGTCAAATAGTATTCGGTAATTGTTACTTCTAACCTTTCTAATTGCTCTCGAAAAATATATTATTCATCTGATGATTTCATTATTTACAATATTAGTCAGCAGAAAGTAATTGGTCATTAATTGTAAAACTTTTAATTTAAGTTGTTAACCTCAACTTAGCCACAAACCATCAATCGTTATGAAGTGGGATCTTACAGAAAGGAAGTACTCGTTAACTAGGTCCTTAGACTTATTCCTTCATTTCCTGATCTCTACTCGTTAAGGCTATAAATTATCGTCTTCTAGGTCATAAATCCAAGTGGGTTTTCAGATTTTGTTTTAGCCAACTGGTTATTATGGTGCTTAACAAGTCTACAAACAATACTTTGTAAATAATGACTTTGATATGTAAAAAATGATCAAGTTAGATATTGTAGGTCATAACATGTTGTTCTACTTTATAGTAAGTCGTATATTTTATATATTGTAGATCATCTCCTAAAAATTTATTTAACACCATATTTTTTAATTTCTTTCCACAAGCACATCTTACTTGTACTTAATGTGCCTGACAATACTGACTTTTAAAATATGAATGCAAACACAAACTTACTTTTTTTTCACTATGATAGTTCAATATGGATTTGAATATAAAAACAAAAAACATATCTACTGAAGGATAAAAATTAAGTTACAAACACACAATAGAATTTCTAAAAAATATTTTTATTTTATGAAACTTCGTGTGCATGTACATTTAAATATATACACATAAATGAAAAGGTTTCAATTTTTTTTTCAGAAAATTCAGGAGTTAAATTTTAGAATGAGCAAAATAATGACTAGGAAAACTCATAAGTAACCTTAATAAGGTGTATGATTATGCCAGAAAGCAGTACAGGTCTTACAGTGCCTTTTCACACTGGCCACAAGATTATCAAACAGTTCTGGGGTATTAATGTTGTTCACACAAAAGCCTTAAGCTTTAAAAGTTTTCTTGGCGGAGGAATGACAGCAGCAATTTGTCTTCAGTGAAAATACCATAAATGCTCAATTTCATTAAGATCAGGAAAATTAGCTGCCAATCCCTTCATTTGATTCACTGTTCATAAAGATATTGGTTCATAATACGTGGGCAGACATTATCATCCGTCTATGGAATCCTTGGCAAACACTAACACTATTCGAAGTTCCCCCTTCAAAGATATGGGCTTTGATAGTGATATCTGCCACATCAGTATAGACTGAATTGATCAATTTCTCTTAAGGTTTGATGGCTGATATCTTGTATTTACATTCTCTCCAGATAAAATTCCTTCTGGAATCAGATTGCAGACTAAATTTTGACTTATCTATGAAGAAAACTTTGCTTCATATGTTATTATTCCAAATTACATATTAATGACACCATTCAAATGTATCGTTTTCTGCATTTGGGACAAGAAGACAGAGATTGCTGGTCTTCCGACATAAAGACCTGCTTCATGTAGCCTTCTGGTCACAGTTTGCCTTGAAATTATCTTTCCAGCAGCTTAATGAGTTGAGAAAACAAAAACCCAATTGTTTATCCATAACTATCATCTTTTGAGGTCTTTTAGTGTGAGTTAGATGTCATGAGAGACATATCTTGAAATTATTTCAGTCGCCTTGAATACCATCATTCTTGAAGCATTCAACTTCTTGAGCTGTAGGAGCTTACTCAGTCTCATATCCGTCTAAGAAATAACGCATCGTAACAAAGAATCAGCTGAACAATATAGGCAATTTCTAAAGATTAATTACTACTGAATTAATGATAGAAGATCCAACAATGAGAAATGACCAGATTTCTGGCAGCACACTTGTAGCATCTTATAGCATTTATGGCTATTTGTGTATTGATGTAGCATGCAATGCCTTCGATATTATGAGGGGTGATCAAAAAGTAATTGAGTAAATTTTTTCCATGAAAACTTTAATTTACACAGATGTAAAGATATACTCATGAAAGCATATGTAATTGACTACTTTCTCACTAGGTGGCATGCATGTGTATTGTCCATAGTGTATGTTGTTCCAAAATGGCAGCTGCGATGTTCAGTGAGATTGAGATCAGAAGTGTCATCCACTTTCTTGTGGTGAAGGGAAGAAAACCACTGAAATTTTTCATGAATTGTATTCAACGTATGGAGATGCAACCTTTAGAACATAAGTAACTAAAGTGCCAAGTTCACAGCGAAACGCACAAGCTCTTATTCAGTGAAGATCGGTCAGGAAGACCAAGAACATCATGTGCAGACTGCAACATTGATGCTATGAAGATAATGATTAAAGAAGGTGAATGGGTAAAATCAAAGACATGGAACTGTTTTTGACATTATCCACGGATCCCTGAAATACCGCAAGGTGGGAGCCAGGTGAGTACCCAAACAGCTAATGCCATTGCACATGGAGAACAGAATGGATTACAGCCTTGAACATTTGCTGCGTTACTAACATGAAGAAACAGCTTCTTGACTGTATCATCACAGGAGATGAAACAGGTGTTTCATTTCTCACCCAAAAGGAAGCGAGACAATATGGTTTAGAACCATACTGTCCTCTACCAAAAAGTTTAAAGCTGTACAGTCTGCCAAAAGGTTGTAGTTAATTTTTTGGGACAGCCAAAATGTTGTGCTTATTGATTTCCTTCATACAGGACAAAGTGTCAATGCTGCAGCGTATTGAAACATTCAGTAGACCCAGAACATCCATAGAGGTCGATGTCTGATGTGCTGTTGCTCCCCATGTTGTTGCAGCCTTGACCACCAACGCCACTCTTGGCAAAGGGAAGTTCTCAAACATCCTTCTTACAGTCCTGACTTGGTGCCAAGTGATTACCATCTGTTTGGCTCAATGAAGAGGCACCTTGCTGGCACCCACTTCAAAAGTGATGAAGATATGCAGAAAGCTGTTCGTCAATGGCTTCTCTCCAAGCCAAACAACTTTTATTACTCCAGAATACACAAATTAATTTCATGTTGGTACAAGTGCATCAACCTCAATGGAAATTATGTAGAAAAGTAGTCAATTACATGCCCTTTCATGTGTATATCTTTACATTTGTGTAATGGTTAAAGTTTTCATGAAAAAAATGTTATTCATTTACTTTTTGATCGCTCATTTTATTTTGATATATATGAAATTTTTAGTGTTTCACCTATTATTTACTTTCAGATTTCATTGAAAAACTGGATAAATGGCTTCAAATTTTTTTTCTCTTTTTTTAATATTTGCTTGGATGTTTGTCTTTGTTAAATATATATAGGAATTAACATTCATATGTGCTATTGTCAGTATTTTTATTTATTCTTTAATTGTTTTCACTTTAAAGAACTTTCCTTGTGTAATCGTGTGACACATATCTGGCATAGGCTTTAATGTAACTAAATTTTTAAAGTAGTTTTAACAGGATGAGGCTACAGGTTCTTTATATGCAACAACACATAAGCACAACGATTTTTGTTTTAAGGTTGCTTTGAGAACTGAAGCTAAATAACTAAATTAGATTTTTATTATTTGATAAATATTATGGAAAGTAGCTGCACCAAAAAATTTAAATTTTGAAGTTAATCATAATATTTTTTTAGAAAATGTAGTTCTAACAAACATTTTAAAATTAACATTACATACAATTAACATACTTTACATTTTCTGCAAAAATAAATTCTATAAATATTTCTGAAATATTGTATATCTCTTCTAGAATATATCCTTAATTAAAAATGATGTTCATAATTACATTCATAAATAATAATAATAATAATAATTTGCTGCCTCTTGCTTGTACTTTACGTTCATTGGGCCAAGGGATGAACACATTATAAATAAATCAATGGAATGACTTAAATCTAATGGAAATCAATTTACATTTGACGGAAACTATTTGTAGATCATTACATTAACTAATATCATGCATTGTATATTCTCTTCAATATTATCAGTTTCTAATTCCATTTTTTTGTATTTCAGAATGTTAAAACTTTGAATCCTTTGTCTCCCGAAGTCATCAGTAGACAAGCAACAATTAATATAGGTAGGAGAAACTTGAAACTATTTCATAATTGTCACTATAATATCATCAACTGAAAAACAAAATGTAATTTACTAACAACTCTCAAGTATCCACATAGAAGGCATTCACATATTCTAAATGTATTACTTAAAAATCCTATTTGTACCAGAATGCTTTAGAAGCAAAAAGTGAATAATCTAAATCCATGAATTTTAATCTTCCTGAAGTAATTAGTTGTTACTATATTGTAATTATGACAATTCAGTAGCAATGTGTAATGACAGCTATTGGCCACTTTTTCTTTATCCCTAAAGTCCTGAAATCAGTAGTTACATTACAGTTCCATGAAAGGTTTGGCTTTCTAATAGCCGTTTTACATTTACCATTTCACACGCCATAATGCAGGCCATAACACAGGCCATGTCAGGGTAGATGGCCAGTGATTTAGTGTATCGTTTTACACTTACCATATCGCCTTCCATCACACGGAAAATTTACACTTCTCAATTGTCATCATGCCTACGGTGTATTTACGAAAAAAATTGCATTGATTAATATAAAAATCATGTATTCAATGCATTGAATAGATGAAAGAATGTTTTTAATTAATTAAAATAGGAAATATTCATTTAAATATTCATTTTTCATTGTTTTGTATTTCTTTGTTTTCAGTTTCGATAGTTCTCGTTAAATCTCGACCATCTCACGATATGTTTTCGAGATTTCAATCGCTCGTCGATTCAAATTTTCAGGCCGAAATTCTGTAATGATTTTGATTAATAATGTAACATTTTCTGAAAGCATCCATGAAAACATAAGGAAAACATGACCTCCGTACGTGCATATCGTTTTTGTAATCGGTAATTTCGAATAAATAGATACAAATCGATTGGACTTCAAGTTCTACAATTCATCACCAGGAGCGCTAGTGTCGATGTCCAGCCATCTGATAGCGCGCCATCTCTTCGAAAATAGGACAGGCTCCAACTACCACAAGGTCATGGCGACTATTATGGCGAGCATATGGCGTATGAAATGATAAGTGTAAAACGGCTATAAGATACAGAGTTATTTGCAGTAACGGTCAGTATATTAGTGGTTTTTGGTCCTCACACCTTACGAGATATTTTGCACCAAAATCAATAAGGGATCATACATTACAAAGTTTAAAACCAACAAGTAAAGCTTTTCTTTGGATTATTGGCTTAGGTTACTTTGATGAATGGATAGGATTACTTTGATTATTTAAAATCAAAATTATTATTAGACAATCCTAGTGATCCAGTGATAAGGCACTGGGCTAGAGGAGCCAGGTTCATTTCCCAGCAGAGGTGGGCTATTTCTTCTCTAGATGGGTCCTAGGGTCCACTCTGCCCTCTGTAGAAGAGGGATCAGCTCCCCCACCCCTACCCCAGGGGATAGAAATGAGGGAGTATTGGGTTGACCACTTGACCTCACCTTAGTCCTGCTGGTCATTGAACACCGGAAGCATTATCTCCCGCCAACCCAAGTGCCCCTTAGGCCTGTATTGAATTACTATAACTCATTATATTGGAATATTTGTTTTTTCTCTGCAACTACATAAATGCAAATTAGAAGCTCTGTGAGTGCAGTCTGAGCTTTTATGTATTATATTTTTTACTTTTCTGTTAAAGGAATTACAAGAAAATATTTGAAATTAACGTACTTTTGCTTAATTTACTTTTTATCTCTTTTTTTATTGTAGGTACCATTGGTCATGTAGCTCATGGGAAATCAACTGTAGTAAAAGCGATTTCTGGAGTCCAGGTAGGAACCTTTAATTTCTTTAAAATTCTTACACTGGGCAGTTGCCCTGTAATAGAAGTCATAAGAAGTAGTGATTGGTTTTCATGGAGTTTTGGCATGTCTTAGCTAATGTGATCAAAAGAATTCTTTTTCCTTAATTGTGTTGTTGCAACATTGGTCCTTAAGCTTTTCACAGTTGGATTATCTGCTTCATTTCTTATGACTTTTTATAAGCATTAGTTTAATCAAAGCCTTTCCTTCTGTTATTTGGAATACGTAGTGCCGTCTGTATAAAAACTTATTGTCATTAAGATTTTCGATGATTTGGTTGTGATCCTTTTATCACTTTCATTGAATTGACCGTGTTCCTCTCTATTTTCTTTTCACCCAAGAAACCTTTTAACTTCTAAATTGTCAAATTCTCTCATTAAAAATAGTTTGTCAAACAAAGAAAAAATTTTTGTAGTAAGATTTCCATAATTTTTTCCATATACAGGGTATTTCAGAAATACTTTTACATACTTTGGGGCCGGGTTCCTAACCCTAAAACAAGAACAAAAATCCATATAAACATATGTCCGAAAATCCTACGGTTTTCAGTTATTAAAGAAATAACATACTGACACATCTGTTAGACATTGTAGGTTATTAGCAAGTGTTGAAACTTTCAGCAATTTAGAAACTCATAAGAAATGTTCAAAATGTCCTCCTCGTGCTTCCACATACGCATGCACTCGTCGGATCATGGACTGTCGCACCCTTTCAAATACTCCCACACGGTGTCAAACAGTTTTGCAGGCTGTCATGACACGTTGATAAAGTGTCTCTGCATTAGGAATGTTTGCTGCATAAGCCAATTCTTTGAGGTGGCCCCATTGATAAAAATTCAAAGGATTGAGGTGGGGGACGTGCAGGCCATTGAACTGGTCCTCCCCTACTTATCCATCTGTCATGGTAGATATCAGCCAGTGCATCTCGAACTATGTGGCTAAAATGTGCTGGAGCCCCATCATGCATAAACCAAATGTTTCGTCTTATTTGCAAAGGCACATCATATAGCAAGGCTGGAAGAGTGTTCTAAATCATGTCCCTGTAGACAGCGCCCGTCAGACATGCTGGGAGAACATGTGGACCTACTAGACAGTCGCCTACAAATCCAGCCCACACATTAATCTTAAACTGCTGCTGGCGTCTAACCTGATTTGTATCACAAGGATTTTCGTACGCCCACAAATGTTGGTTGTGAAATTTGTTAGTCCATCTCGTCCAAATGTTGCCTCATCTGTAAACAAAGATCGAAGAGCCAAACAATGGATTGACAGTTTGTGCAACAAACCAACGGCAAAAGTTCTCTCGTGGTGGGTAATCTGCAGGTGAAAGACCCTGCAGATGATATGGAAAAAAAAAAAACGAAACAACAGTGCTACATTCTAAAGAAAGTAGGCATTTTGTCAAGAACTTTTTGTGTTATTATTATTTAAATATAACAATCCTAATTATAAAAACTTTTTATTCTCTTTTTCTGAATTGTAATGATTTTTTTTTTTTTATATTAAACAAGTTGAATTCAGCCTCTTTTTTTTTTTTTTCATCCCTAACCTATTTTTCTTTCTTTCTGATTCAGTTTCACATCACTCTTTGAACTTATGAAATAGAATAGACACGTTTTTGAAATAGAACAAAAGTTGGATTTGTGAATTTACAAAATGAATGGCTATCTAGACGAGCCCTTTCCTGAAGCATATGTGGTCTGCATCCGATGCTTGAGACAACTGGTGTAGGAGATGCTGCTGTCACTACAGTCCTACTGTGCATTTCTGATACGGAATTTGTTAACTGAAGTTGACCTTTTAATTATCCCACTCCAGGAGATTTCTTCTTAAAGCTAGTAATAAATGAGATTAAAAAGCAGACGAAGGCTGATTAATGGCTTGCATTTAAAAGGGTCTTCAGCATTTCAAGTAGAACTGTTGAATTTGTTAGATTCAGACATCTTTGTAAATTAAATGTTAGCTTATAGAAATTTGTTTATCCATTAAAACTTATTCTTTTTTATTTTTTCTCTATTCTTTCAGACTGTTAGATTTAAGAACGAATTGGAAAGGAATATCACCATCAAATTAGGATATGCAAATGCAAAGGTAAGTAAAACAAAACCAATGTAATTATGAACTTAAAATCGCAGTCAGCAACATACTTTTGTTGCTCTTAAACCTGACCATCATTATAGTAGACTGTCACCAGCCTCCCCTCTTGCATCTTAATCTTTCTTTACTTATCATAATTATGAGTAGTAAAAAAAATAAATTCAATTCCTGTCTTATAAAAATAACCTTTTTTAAAAAAAAATGAGAATTAGTGTGAAAACTTTCTTATAAGTAAATTAAGAGAAATTTTTGTTGTTTTTTGTATTTCAGATTTACAAATGCGACTGTGAAAGTTGTCCTAGGCCAGGATGTTATCGCTCTGCTGGAAGTAGCAAAGATGATACATTTCCATGTGACAGAACCAACTGTTCTGGAAAGTTTCGTTTATTGAGGTATTTTGAAAAATTTTACTTATTTATGTAAATACACAGAAGCTCGGTTATAACGTGATCTTTCGGATCCAAGATCTCGAAGATCGCAATATAACCGAACTTTTATTACTTCGCGACGTCAAATGTCGTATATCGCATCCTATTATCGCCCACACGATTCCAAATCGATTTAAAATGGTCATTTCGTGATTACCTACATCATTCAGAGCTATGTGAGAGAATTTTATATTTATAAATACATAAATCATTACCTTTTCAACACTTTATATTAGCCAAAATTGATTTGGTGCCGCCATCTTGGCATCTTGTACAAACGACGAGTCACGTGGATCGAAACTAGGTATTCATACGCCTATTAGATTACATGGGCCTCTTTATTGGTTGTCATTGGCAGAAAAATAGATCTCGATATTCATTTATGGTTAAACGAAAATGTTCGCGATTCTTGTATTTTTTAAAAAATATATTGTATTTGGCGCATTTTTGTGACATTAGGGTGGGTATAGAGTCTCAATTACTGTAAATAAGGAAACAAGCATATTAATTTGCACCTTTAATTTGATTTTGGGCGAAAAAATGGTAAATTTTACAATTTTACATCTTTTCCAAAATAGAAGGGGTCCAAGACCAAATCGCGTTATATCCGAATTCACGATATAAACAACCGTGTTATAAATGCGCTTCAGTGTAACATCAATTCATTATGACTTTTGTGTCAAATTTTTTTTCTTAAATTTTAATATTATGATAATAATTAATTATTAATAAATATTGATATCGATTTAACATTTATTCTATATTATGAAAATTCCTGAAAGTATTGCAGATTCAGATTATTGCAATCCTGAAATAAAAAAAACGGTGGACCAGTATTTTTTTCTTCTTAATGTCATAGAATGAAGAGATGACAATTTTTGTAATTGCTTAAAGAATTGTGACTAATTGATCAACCTTTATTGACGTAATTGTATCCAAGTAATCAATTACCCGTACATTGCGATTCAGTTTCAAGAAAAAAAATTGATTGACGTAGAGATAACTTTGTTGCTTTAGTTTAGCTGTAAATTTTGCACTGCAATGACGATTCACCATCTTTCTAAGTGATCTCATTGTTAGTAGATTCAGCTTCTAGCATTTGTACTGTTTTTCACCTTAAAAGATAGGTGTATCGTAAAGGATAGCATACTAAGCTTTACATTTGTTAATTGTTTGCCAAATGTCTTATTGTTCACAGTTCAATGTGTTTGTCAGTATCTTAATTGCACCTGGTGACAAAGAATTTACTGCTTGCTTAGTTTCCTATTCAGTCTTTACAGATCATTCATCCAATTCTTTCACCTTTTTATCATTGATTAGCCACAAAGATAGTTATGGCTATTCAATGCTAAATAGCTGTATAATTTAAACATAATGAATTTAAAAGTCGGCAAGTAGATTAAGCTTCAGTTAAACTTAATTTGAAAACAGTAATGACGATAATTAAATGTTTTTAATTAAATTACTTGTAATTTCAGACATGTATCCTTTGTGGACTGCCCTGGGCACGATATCCTTATGGCCACTATGCTTAACGGTGCTGCTGTTATGGATGCTGCATTACTTCTTATTGGTATGCTTGTCTTTTCTTACGTTAATTAATTCTTTCATGGGTTATACAAAGTTATAATAATATAACAGTGAGAAAGCAATGAGCTTTTTCAAGTTCGTCCAGCAAAACTGTGCTTATAAACATATAAACATGCATGAATAGATATGGTCATTGGCAAAATGGCAGCAAAACAGGCTGTGATTTGCCATTAACCAATTTTTACTTTAACCTTCCATGATTAAAATAAAACCAAAAAACAAAATCATATTTTTGTTTTAGAAAAATATTCAGACGATGCATTCAATCTGGCTTATAAAGTTTTTATGTTGTGATATCCTTCAATATTTAACTGTTGATATCATGGTATTTGCTGTCTGCATCTGCTATTTTGCTTACAGCTGTTTAGTACAGAAGTGAGACTTCGCTTCCGATGGTTCATTTCCTGTTTCTGAAGGATATGGGTCATACTCACGAAAAGGGACATTTCAACTTCTGATGTTCTTTTTTTTTTTTTTTTCACCATATGTATTTTTTAAACTGACCATGTTTTTCTGGTGCGTTTTATGGTTTATTCAGAGAATATACCAGCAATAATGCTTATTAGCTAATTTTGAAAAAAAATCTTAAAAAAGTTTATCACTAGGGAGTTGATGCATAAACTCCATGGAGTTGACAAAACAAACAGGATATGGGCATTTCTCTATTTTCACAATTTTATTTTAAATTTTTATCAAGTGTATTTAACAATCATGCGTATGATATTTGTTTTAAACCTTTATATTTTGTTTTATTTTTCACCTTTACAGTTAATGCTTCACTGAGTTTACAAAAAAATTTATGGAATTGCCAAACCATAGGAAAACACACTTTTTCTTTTCATTGTAGTACCTATTTTTGCTTTGCTAAACTGTTATTAACATGGAAGGGATAATTACAATACAGATTTAAAATTTATATAAAACAGTTTTGTATTTTGTCAATTGCTCTTCTTGTTTCTTTATTTACATTAGTCCGAACATTCTTTACTTTCTTTTGACCTGATGATTTAATGCTTGTCGGATGAAGTAGAAGGAACCATTATTGTATTAAAAATACTAAAAATATATTTCAAAAAATTAGTTTGTCTAAATATTGTAATTGGATATTACATACCACGGAATTAAAATATCCATGATCTATTCTTTGGTTTGATATTGGTTTTATTCAAAGTAAAGCAATTACAGGAGAAAGAAAACTGTAATTCAACACCATTGATTTTGTATGAACTCCATGGTGCCGGAAATGCGACAGAATTCCAGTTGGAGTTGATGAATTTGTGCTTAGTAAGCTCTGATTAGATTAGTTTTGAGATTAGGATGATCACACTTTAATATCAACATTAATACAGATAATTCCTTGCATATTTATTACACAAGCAAAAATGGATTATTTTAAGATTGATTTTAATTGTACATGGAATTGATGGTTACTAGAGTTGAACTCACCTAATTATGATAAATGTAATCCACAGAACTCAGCAGAAAACAACATGACTACTGCTTCATTAAATGATTATGAGCTGAAGTCAAGAGCTGTCCTCTGTTTAGATTTTAGAGAATTAACATTTTCCCTACAGAGTTGATGCCGAATCCAAAAACACAACTTTGACACATTGTAAAAATATATTTACAACCACAAAAAAATATAATAAAATGATTGGTTATTATGTATTTTTATTCCTGTTATGAGGTACAACGTAAGTAATTAAGATATTAAGCCGCATTTTATAAGATAAAAGTCTTTACTTGATTTCTCTTGTCTTTGCAAGAAAACATGTTCAGTTCATTACATGAAATTGACTTTTGGGATAGTTTGGATTCAGTTTTCAAAAGATTAAATTTTTGATTTTTATAATTTTTGATGGACCTTACAGCTCAAATTATCTATACATATAAAAACATAATTAAGCAAGAAAATTAATTTTTAAAAGCATTTGTGGGAAAGTAAACCAAAGTGTCCCTTTTTCAAGAGAACGACCCATATCTTGTGCCAGTAGTGATTTCTTACATTGAAAATCACTCAATCAATTGCCAAGTAGAGATGAAATTTATAATGTAAGTTACACGTGACACAGATGTACAAAATTGGGGAGAAAAAAAAAGCTTAGCTATTGTTTATCTCAGTTAATGCAAGGTAGTAATATGTTCCTGCTTCTCCAATGTGGATTTCTGGCAAGCGTAAGCACTTACAGCATTGGAGTCTTTGCTGAATTATTGACTACTTGGTTTGATTTGCTAGGGAAAGATCAATCATAATCAGTCCATAGTGTACAACATATGATCTTATCCTCTTTAATTGTTGTGTGTTGCTAGATAAGAAACAACACCAACAAATGACACTTTTTTGTTCCTTGTGGCATGAATAAGTAATGAATGTTTATTTTATGAATTCTAAACTTTTTTTTTTATAGTTTATTTTCTTTTAATTTTCAGCTGGAAACGAGTCGTGTCCCCAACCTCAAACATCTGAGCATCTTGCAGCCATTGAAATCATGAAGTTAAAACATATATTAATTTTACAAAATAAAATAGATTTGGTCAAAGAGAGTCAAGCCAGGGAACAACAGGATCAAATATTAAAATTTGTTCAAGGTATTTTATTTATTTGCCCATCAGTAATAGACAATAATATATACTCTTCACCTGTGATTCTTTTCTTGAAATTGTCGTAAATGTTAATTTAGCCCTTAGAAAATTGATTGCCTTTTATCATAATTAATTCCTTTTATCTGAGTGGGTGTTATTTCTATAATATCTTTCATCAGGGGAAAACATCATCTGGAACACAAAGATGCTTTGAATAGTCTCTCTTAATTTTGATGCCTGTCTTTTCTGTAACAAAATTAATCTGTCTTATTCCTGTGGAAAGCTAATGAAGCTTAAATAAATGAATGTTTTATAAATTTTGAATAGTACTGCTTCTTTTTGAACTGACACTTGTAAATAAAATATTTGAAATCCAGAATTATCTGCAGCATCTTTTTTTTTTCTGATATTACTTGGAAATTTGTTTTGAAAAATTAAAAATTTAATTTATTATATTAGTTAATAATTAAAAGGAGTTTTAAAAAATTTTCATAATTGTTAACTGTTGTCTAAAATCACATCTTACTCTTGAATATTGCAGGAACTGTTGCTGAAGATGCTCCTGTTATACCCATATCGGCCCAACTCAAATACAATATTGAAGTAATTTGTGAGTATATTGTCAAAAAAATTCCTATTCCACCAAGGGATTTCCTATCAGAGCCCAGATTGATTGGTAAGTAATTTTCTTTGCTATCAGAGCTGTAATTAAACTCTCCCCAAATAGTCACCAGTTGTAAAAGATGCAACAACAATGACAAAACAATTCCATGAAGTAGAATAATTTCTCTCACCAAATATTTTGCTATGACTTTAGGTTCAGTCCATATCGAACCGTCCAGCGTGGCTGCTTGATCATTTTTAAAAAAGCCTAATAATTTTTTTATCCAATGACTCTAACTATAGTTCAAAAAGACTATTATTTTAATTTTATTGTTTTTGGGTTTTGAATATTTGTTGTACAGGAGAATACAATTTTTGCAGTATTTTATGGAAACTTAAATATCACAGGCTCTTTTTATTCAATTGTTGTAAAAAAACAATTTGTTCAAAAATAAAGGGCTGCAAGTTTGCTTAAATGGCATTTTCACCTTTGCTTTAAAAAATATTCCCGTTTTCAGGGGGAAATTTTTTCGGGAAGGGAAAAAGTCAGCAAGTCACAGGGTTTTTTTACAAACAGATAGAAACTATTTGTCCTCACACTCTTAAGTTTCAATTCTGATATTTGCCTTCCTTTTTTAAAAAAAAATTCTCAAATCGGCAAAATTGATAAAAATGACACTTTTTAGAGCTTTAATATCTGAGATGAGGGACAAAATAAAAATCTGAACTTTTGGACCATAAAAGGACTGTAGGGCAGTGTTATGTACAAAAAAGTTCGAGATTTGGCTACAAGTAGAGATAATGCAAGGACAAAACTTCAAAAGAAAAAGAAAAACTCATATTACAATAAGTATATATGGTAATGAAATCAATTAATTTACTATTTCAATGTATGCACACATAAAAAAAAAAATATTCTCCTATTAAGGTAAAAAAATTACCCACATACCTAGTTGAATTGCTGTTTCAAGAACAAAACAAAAGAAATCCCTGATAACGTAAAAAAAAAATAAGAAAAAAAGAAAAAAAACAGATGAAGAATATCTAGTTGAACCTAAGGCTTTCTGTTAGGCATTCAAAATTCTCTTCTCTTGGTTGCAACTGGAAGTGAAACCATCTCGGTACGGTCAGTTCTACCCACTGTTTGTAACTTAAGTTGTCGGGGATTTCTTTTGTCTTGTTCTTGAAACAGCAATTCGACTAGGTATTCTTCATGTGGGTATTTTTTTTATCTTAATAGGAAAATATCTTTTTTTTGTATGTGCATACATTGATGATTTATGATTGTGTGTATATTAATATATTTTTGAAACTATGTTAAAAACACACGTAAAATATTGCTCAAAAGCTAAGGCTGAATTTTTATCCTTTTTGGATTAAGTTTAGGTGAAAATGTTATAAAAACAAACTAGTAGCCCTTTATATTCTGAACAATTAGAGGCTGGGATATTTAAATTTCCATAAACTCTTAAAACTGCAAAAAAATCAAAAACAATAAAATTAAAATAATAGTAATTTTGAACTACCAACATGTTAGGGTCATTGGACAAAAAGAAAAAAGTTTTCAGATTTTTTTAAAAAAGTTCAAGCAACCACATTGGACTACTTTTTATAGAACGACCTTTTAGTGTTTGTGCTTAGCAGGTGTTTAATACTTTAGCTTGTTTTTTGTTTGTTTGTTCCCCCCCCCCCCTTTTCATTTTTAACCCTTTACAAAGGTTAATTTGCAGAATGCTCAGTGATATTATTTTGATAATATCTATACAAGTTTACATAGATAAGTACATTTAAAACAGTGAATTGTCGTTGTTTTTTTTTTTTTTTTGTCTGAAATTGCCTTTAATAGTTTTGTGTTTTTCTTTTCTGATTATTTCTACCTGTCATAATGTTTGAAAGGCTTTATCCTAAATAATTGGAATCTTTGTTTATAGTAATTCGTTCATTTGATGTAAATAAGCCTGGTTGTGAAGTGGAAGATCTTAAAGGTGGTGTAGCTGGTGGGAGCATTCTTCGAGGAGTATTAAAGGTATTTGTTAATTTTTACATGGTCTTGAATTTTACACATATATGTAATATTATAAAAATTAAGTTAAAATGATAAAAAAAAAAAAGAGAAAATTTTTAAAAATGTTGTTGTGACAATTCTAAATTAGAAAAGATAGAAAATACGAGTTAAGATGTCGTTGAATCTGTCATTTTTAATTTTAACTTCTATGTCAAATTATTGTGACAGAAAGAAGATGAACAAAAAAAAAAATCACAGTATTAAATTTAAATTTCTTTTAACATAGAATCTTGGAACATGTTAAACTTAACAAAAAAATCATCTTCTGCTATCTATCAGACGTAGTTCAAGTGGCATTTGCTACTTTTGATTACAAAAAGCCGAAAGTGACCCAATGACTATTCAGACCTTGGTCTTTTTCAATAAGCAACTGATGTTTCTCTTGTGCAAACCAATAAAATAGACCTAACAATTCTTATTGGATGGATAACAATTGTTGCATTATCCACAGGTTTTTTTTTTTTAAAGTTAAACTAGCAAAAAAGCCAGCCTTTGATAGGACTCGTGCTTCTTAGAGTTTTGTGAATCTGCACATCTGCAAAATTTCATCTTCCTGCCTATTGTAGTTTTGAGTTAAAAGGGATCACAAGATTCAGGCAAATTGATTTTGGTAGAAATTGAGAATGGATTTCGCTTCGCTCGTCCATAATTAGTAGATAAATAGTGATTATGCACAGTAAACAAGATTACAGACATTAGAAATATGCTGAGACCATGGATTAAAATAATAAAATTTAAAGTAGAACAAAAAGAACTAGTTAACGTGTACTGACTAATTTTCTGATTGGATCTCAATCAAATGAGCAAACAATATTTAACAAAATAAAAAATAACAGGAGCTAAATAAATACAATTAGCCAAGAATATAACAAAACACACACATATTTAACATTTCAAGTTTTCTTGATACAACAAAATAGAACAACTATGCAGTCAACTTCTTCTGTTTGTAATACAAGGGTAGGAGTTATTGTACAGGAAGAGTTAAAGCACATACTGGAGCAAAATCAAAACAGAACAACTGTACTTCCATTCAAATATGCCTCAAAAAGATGACTTCTACATATTTCTTTGCACTCTCTGAAATATAAACAAAAAACAAATGAATAACAATGACCTACAGAAATTTTGCTGCTTCAATTACAATAGTTATAGAGAAATATCACAAACAAAGGCTTTACTCATATGAGAAAGAAACAAGTCATAACCTGATGCACTGCAGTTGCCTTATGTCAATGCTGAATCATAAGATAAACCCCTTTATCGTTCAATGAAATTCTCTAAGGTAAAAATTAGGCTGATCCCTTGATCCCCAAAATACAATATATCAGATAATCAAGGCTGTGATTATTCTCTGGCATGAAGACATCCTTCACCTGAAATAAAGTTGTTATAAATATATATATACACACTTGGAAGTTAAGAGTTCTGCAAGCTTAGAACTACTGCATAATGGTTTTCGTTCTTCTACAATGTCAACTCCAATTTTTGTGATGCTAAAAAAAAAAAATAACATAAAAACGCAACGTGTTTATTTATTTTTTTTTTCTGGTCTGTCCATCTGTGTTGCAACCTGTTATAGATTTAAAGCTTACTTACAGCATGCTGCCCTGGGAGGAATCTTTGTTGGATAGGTGTCTTCACACAAGTGAAGAGCAAATTGAAACAGTTGTATCTCCTACACACACACACACACACACACACACTCTGTCTGTGTTGATGTGACGTGGAACCTTTGATATTTTCTGTTCTTGGTGACATGGAGCAACTTCGCGATGACAAATCTGCTATCCACATGTATTTTATCGACATAAGCATATGGTGCGCTGGTTTCTGTTGTAGGACAAAATTATGGCACCAAAACTTACAATTAAAAAAGAAATTGTAACATCTTCCTGTAGGATAATTGTCAAAAAAATAAAAATAAAAGCGGATAGGTATTTGCTTTGTTGTGCAAGTTATCTACCCAGAGTAAACTAACACTTCTGTGTCATGATGGCACATAGAGTTCCACATGTACAAGAACTTGGATATCCTTTGAAAAGATTTAACAAATACTTCTCCCACTATGTCCACAACCTGCAGTGGGAACCCAGAATAGGGACATGTCTAAAGGAGTAACATCCTTTAGGCTCCTCTTCCACCTCCCAACATGGACATGAGCCATCTTTTACCAACAACGACAGTTACTCTCGATTCTTGACATTTACGTATTTAGCTTCCATGACGCAAACATATCCTGAAGTGATATAGAGTACAGAAAAGTTCTGATGCAATACTCTTAATTTGCTTGCGACATCACATGACTTTGTGTTGTAAATGTTCTTAATGTAATTGACTGATTTTTTTGGCCGATAATTAATTTCTTATAAGTTGGGAAGCTTATGAATGGAGCTTAACAATGAATAAAATCAAACTTTTCTACAGGGATACGTTTTTGTGTCACATAAAATATAATTCAAAACATGGCAACTTATATCAGTGACTTATGTTTCAGAGATATGTGAAAACAAAGGAGACATTATGGTGGTCAAAGATTTAACCAATCTGACAAGCTTCTACTGGATGTCATGAACTATTATTTGCTCTCAAATATAAAAATTTCGTAGAAAAACAGAAAAAACATGATATAATACAACACATGTAACACGTTGTATTAATACATCAAATTGAGAACTTGTCAGTCAATAATCAGGAAAATGTGGGCTGCAGAAGATTTTATAGGTTTCACGAAAATGAAAAGAACTAGGTTAAAAAAAAAAAGTGATATCGTACTATTTCTTTTGGCAAAAAAAAGAAAGAAAAAATAATAATAAAAAAAAAATGTTTCCTCTAATTTAGATTTAAAGTTTAGCTGCAGAACACATTTCACAGAATTGGTTCAATTCATTCTCTTTTTTTTCTGTAATGTTCCATATCTTTATTAAAAGAAGAGTTTCCTTTGAAAAATCAGTATTTTTTTTTCTATTTATTTCTTAGGTTGGCCAGGAAATTGAAGTTCGACCTGGAATTGTATCAAAAGATCAAGAAGGAAAGCTTACCTGCAAACCAATATTTTCTAGGATAGTATCTTTATGTGCTGAACAGAATGATTTGCAATTTGCAGTTCCAGGTGGACTTATAGGTAATTTATCAACCACTACATATTTTTTAATATAACAAAAAGGACTTATCTCTTCTAGTTGAAATGTTTTAATTGTGCAATTCTTCTTAACAATTACGAAATAAAACTATTTATTTGGTAAACCAACCAACTATGTATACAAAAACAAGCTCTTGTTACATTGTTAATGACAAGGCTTTCCAAAATAAACTTGGTAAAAACATGATCTTTTTTGTGTAAGGGGTCTTAATAAATAAATAATAAATAGGCATGAACTTTTTTTTTTGTTATTTATTTATTTATTTATTTATTTATTTATTTATTTATTTATTTATTTATTTATTATTTATTAAGATCCCTTATACAAAACTGATCATGTTTTTACCAATTTTATTTTGGAAAGCCCTGAATGAAATTTTGTTTTTGTTTTAAGCCTTGAATTTTATGTTGAATGAGCTTTAGTCTTATAAAGACATATTACCTGCAAATAGTAATTATAGATCAAAGTAGCTGTTGAAGCTTACCTGCCCAATTTTTATGTATCTTCTTTTGCCTTTCAACATTTTAACTGAATGTTTATCGGGTAACTTAATATCTTAGAAATAGTTCAGTATACAATATTTAAACCTTTTTAATTAGCAATCTAATAGATAGCAAAATACACATAGCAAATTATGGCAGGCAGTTCCTTGTAGCTAAACACCTAACTGAAGCATGTAATTGTGAAATTTGTAATATTGATATATTTTCTAATGGATATTTTGTGTTTATTACAAATAATGTAATCATAAATTCTACAATAATGTTAAATTGTAATTCTCAAAACCTATTTTCTCTAAAAAAAAATGAAAAAAAAATGTATTTATGTATGTATGTATATATAAAAGGGTCAGTCATTTAAATGGAACATATATGATTGTAGAAATATGTCGATGATCCTTGCGAGTTATGTCTCATTGTAAAGGAAGCGAGTACATCGGAGAATCTAGTCTACCTTCACCTGTGACATCATGCGTCACGTGACGCACAGTGAATGTGCCGAACACCACTGGTGACAGTGTAGTCACCGTCAAAGTGGAAGCGAGCAAAGAGGAGCAGTGAAGTGTTGTGCAGTTTTTAACAATGAAAGGTGTGGAAGCAGGCAGATGCATATGCGGATGAAAGCAGTGTACAGTGATTATTGCATGAGCCTAACACAAGTGCTCCTAGAGGGCCGCACATCCCTTCAAGACAATGAACGGCCAGGACAACCACAAAAAGTGACTGACAGTGTGGATGAGTTGGTTGGAGGTAACTGGCATCTGACTGTGGATGACATTGCTGCACTGATGGGTCTGAGTCATGGTACCACCCATCAAATCATCACTGATAGGCTCCGGTACTGGGAAATCTGTGCACAGTGGGTTTCCTTAAAGAAGGTCAAAAGGGCTATCGCATGTCCATTGCTCTGCAGCATCTGGAACAGTATCAGATACAAGGTGACCTGTTTTGTCATACATTGTCACAGGTGATGCGATGTGGTGCAGTCATTACCAGCCTGAAACAAAGAGGCAGAGCTGACAGTGGAAACATACCGCCTCCCCGCCACCAAAGAAGTCCAAGGCCATACAGAACAGTGTGGGTAAGGTAATGATGACATTGTTCTTTGATCAACAAGGTCCACTTCTCATCGAGTTTCTGGAGAAATTGGACAACTGTGAATGTCGTGCGCTATATCAACACGCTCATGAGTTGTGGTGAGCAATAAAGGCAAAATGCCCTGGACTGCTCTCGGAAGGTGTCATTTAGCTGCACGACAATGCCAGCCCGCATAATACCGATGTTGTCAGCGCCACAATGCAGAAATACAGGTGGGAAGTGCTAACGCAATCCCCCCTACAGCCCTGACATGTCCCCTTGTGATTTTCACGTGTTCGGGGAGTTGAAATGTGCTCTTAAAGGCAAACATCAAAGGATTCACATCGGACAATGACGTGAAGAATGCAGTTCATCAATGGTTCCAGCAGCAACCCAAGGACTTCTTCCATAGAAGCATTCAGCGTCTCAGTTCACAGTGGGATAAGTGTCTCAACAGGTGCTGCAACCACTTGTAGCTGACTCTAGGTTATTGCGCTTTTCCACCAGGTGTTCAATTTTTAAATGACTGACCCTCATATATAAAATCATAATGCTCTATCTTAGATGACCTTCATTAACACCATTTTGAACCTTATATTTGTAGGTGTTGGAACAAAGATTGACCCAACACTTTGTCGAGCTGACAGAATGGTTGGTCAAGTTCTCGGAGCAGTTGGTGCTTTACCAGAGATTTTTACAGAATTGGAAATATCTTACTTCCTTCTTCGGCGTTTATTAGGTGTAAGAACAGAAGGGGATAAAAAAGGAGCCAAGGTAGGAGCCCTTACCAAAATTTAAATAACAGGTTACCATTAAATTTGTTTTAACAAACTGCTAAGATGGTGCTGTATTATTATCTACACAATGGAATATAGTTATTACAAGGACAAACATATTTAGAATTTCCTATACTTTATGAACTCTAAATAAAGCCTTAATATTGGCATTAGAAAATATCCAATTTATTAATTTATCCAATAAATCAAGAATAATTGTTATACGATCTAGTAATAAATACACAAATGTAATACAGTGTGTTCCAAAAACTTGTATACATACTCATTGTATATCATAGTAAATTATTATTTCATTCAAGAAGTTGAAGATCGACTATTTTAATCAAGAAATTAATTATTGATCTGGGGGAAACTTTGGAAAAACTAAACATAATCTGTACAGCTAATTATCATGACATTTATTGTTGATATGAAACTATTCGTTCACCAATGTAAAGTGATGCTGAAATAGACTTTTATAAATAATACACGAAATCCACAAATAAGGGAAGATGAAGTGATGTTAATACATACTTTCTGATAATATCACTTAGAGCCGGCTGCACCAAAGTAGCGTTCAATACGGTTTCCATGAACCGAGTTCAGCTTGAACCTCAAATCGAAGTTCAGCCTTGTTGCACCAAGCAACAGCAGTCACAACTGAACTGAGGCTCTGTGATCTTGGTTCGTAGCTGCGGAAATACGTCATGCGTTCAAAGCTGATTCCTGATTGGTTACAAGATTCATCTTTTTTTGCGGGAAATCAACCCATTGGATTGTTTTCAACAGTTGTCCTTTGTTTCAGCAGTCAACAATCTCATTATGAAAATGGAGTTCAGGAATTAAAAAGCTGAATTCTGCCGAGTCCCTAATTATACAGAGACGAAAAGAAAATAAACATTTTTAATTGATATAATTGAATCGTACATACACATTTTAGAATGTAAAAAAACCAATGCAGAATATTACTATACATACTGATCACGAAATAGTCTGCCTTTTCGATACAACGATGCAACTTTGTTAACATCTGAAATTCTTCTTCACAGTCACTGTCCAACAAATCAAATAAATGTAAAGTTGTCATTTTTGAAAGTTATTTCTGATAGTTGAGAGAAAACTTGCTTTTGTCTCAATTCGCAAGCGAATATCAGTAATGGCTGAATGCCGAACAGCAGTTTTGAACCGAATTCAACGCCTGAACGACCGAATTCAGCAGATCAACTTCTTGACGTTTTTGAACCGAGATCATCATTAAACGTTGTTGGCGCAATAGGTTTAAGAATGATCTCCATTCATCTTCCAGTTTGAACTTAGTTCAGCTACTGAACTTCAATGGTGCAACCAGCCTTTAGTAATTTTGAAATCTGATGTTTGTTTTTTATCAAGAAATATGATCAGAACATCCCGTTTTGATGTAATTTATCTCATTTTTGTCTCTTACCTCAACTTTCTGCTAGAATATAACATTAATTTATATAAATATAAAGATATTTAGTATGAGGTTAAAATGTATCAAATGGTATGGTTATCTTCAAAAATGTTTTTTTTTGAAAATACTAAATAATAATAAAAATAGCATAATATATAAATGTAGAACAAATATTTAACCAGCAATTTCTGTTAGGTTATCCTTTATCATTTATTTGTTGTTTTAATAAGTGAAAACTTTAATTCTTAATAAATATTCAAATTTAGCACCGATCTTTTTTTTTTTTTTTTT
>JAFIDM010010028.1:45301166-45311443 GCA_023159025.1 Thereuonema tuberculata | reverse complement strand
ACATTTTATTTTCTTTTACTGGCATTAAAATAATCCAACAGTGTTGATTGATTGTGCTGATTACTGGTAACAATTCGAAACACTTTGTAATGAAATGGAACTCCAACTTTTGTGCACATAGTTAATCGTATCTAAAACCGAAACTTCTAGCTTTTCGTTCCTATCCAAGGCTTTCATCATGTCCTTTACAAGCATTTTTTTGTACTTTCGTTTAAAGTCAAGAATTATCCCTTGATCTAAAGGCTGAAGAAGTGCAGTTAGATTTGGAGGAAGAAAACCAATTTCGATCGCTTTTAAATTTTCGGGGCTTACTCGCTATGAAATAAAATCATACTCAGTAGCAGTCAAGAAAAAAAGTCTACTCTTGATAAGAGTCGCAGCAAGAAGTGTGTAATTTCCCAAGTGAATTTCCCACGTGAAAATTCTCCGTAAAGGCTAGGCTTTCTTAAGAGTGAAGGGGCGGGGCAGAAAAGATAGCAGGCAAAATTGAGAACAAAGATGCTTTTCGCCATTTTTGAGGGTGAAAAGTTATCCGGAGTAGAATTAAATTTGGTGACGAGTAAAAGAGGGTTATTTTACATTATTGCCTATGAGACCTTGTCGGGACCAAAGGAAAATGGCGACTTAAGAGGAGTGACGGCTTATCTGGGTGACGACTTAACGAGGTTTTAGTGTGTGTGTGTGTATATATATATATATATATATATATATATATATATAAATAAAAGGTCGTCAATTACATTAGGAGACTGGTTAGAAAGTTATGTAGGGAACAACTTGTTACTAAAAAAATGGCAACAATGATGAAAGACGCTGACCTTAACATTCCCAGATTACGTGTCCTCCCCAAGTTCATAAAGAGAAGGATGAAGATCTATTTAAGGTCTTATTTCCAGTAAGACCTATTATAGTATGCTCAAACACCGCAATAAAGATTATCTCAGACCACATATTCTCAATCATGAAGCAATTAAAGGTCTCGTCCAACTATAGTGTATAAAATAGCCTAAAAAAGCTGAGCAGGATATCCGGGGTTTTTTTTTTTTTTTGGAGGGAAATTGAAAAAGTGGAGAGGGACACTTCGTCTGGAGCGACAGGAGGAGAAAGATGTGGAAAAGCAAGGATTGAAAAGACAGTTACACCGAATCTGGAGATATAAGGGTAAGTTGAAGTATATGGTGGATATGCATACATCTGGAGGGAAAGGTATGGCACATATCTGATAGATCGAGTTCGAATCGAACCAACGTCGATAGGAAATTTTGAATTATGGCTTTCCTTAATGAGTCTAATTTAAGTTGTTTCTAATACTGGCCTCCTATTGAAGTTATTGAGAGGGCCAGTTACTCAATATTAAGTTATTGAAAATCTCATCTCTCTGCTCGAAAAAAAAAAAAAAAAATACAATTTCATTTCTTAGTATATTTCCCCAAAATAACTGGATAGTTCTGGATTAATAATACTTAAGTGCTCTTCTTTTTGGTCATTATCATTCTAAAGGCTTGGACACACAGAACGCGGCGGGCAGCGATCCAGCGGTCATCGCGGTGGTCTGTGATATTGGAGACGGCACGCTAGGACGCAATATCTTGTGCGAGAGCGGTCCAGGCGTTTTCATATTTTATTTTTATATTGAGTATGAGCTCGGACGAAGAACAACTCCTTCTGCTATTAGCTTTGCAAAGCAAAAAGAAGAAAAGACAATATTGGGTGCAGGAAATCAATAAGAAGAGACAACAATTAGGGGAATACCACCGCTTATGTATCGAACTGGAGTTACGTGAAGATAGGTTTTTCACGTATTTTAGTATGTCGCGAGAATGTTTCGAGGAACTGCATGATTTGATAAAATGCAGGATTGGAAAATGTACAACGAACTGGAGAAAACCAATTGAAACAAGGGAAAGACTAGCCATTTGTTTATGGTAAGTTATGAAACATTAATAACAAATAAAATGATACAATACAGTTTTATTATGAAAAAAATAAAATATATAAAGGAAATTAATAATTAATAACGAAAATCGTTAATAATTATTAGGATATAAATTTTCAATTTCATCACGTGCATTGCAACTTTGCATAGTTGAAGATGTTCCCATACTGTAATCCATTATTTCTTCAGTGATATTGTAGGTTGTAAAGCCCTGTTTTTCAAATCCACTTGAACTTGAAGTAGAAATGCTGACGATGTTACCATGTTCCTGTTCGTGTAGCTCATTCAGTTCAGCTTAAGAAAAGAGTAGCCAGTTTTAACTTTAACACTGATTGAGTCCTTGGCCTGAATGTTTTAAAAGTTTCTGCATAACTAAGGAACAAGTGATCTACACCGTCCAGCTTTTTCTCCTTTTTAGTTTTTAAAAATGTAATGACTTTATCAACCTCTGACTCTGAAGAAATATTCCCTGGGGATTCATGATGTGACTTCGTTTTTTTTTTTTTTCTTTTGAGATGGAGGGAGCATTTCTGATGGTGAAGCGAGTTGATTCGACTCATCATTGTTGGTTGCCATTGGTGAGGGGCTTTCTTCCTCAATTTCTGTTGTTGCTTGGGCTATATTGCTGCTCTGGAGTCGATACTGAAGCGACGCATCCAGAAACGACAAATGACTACTCCATGGCCAACTGGAGTATTCTGTGGCCTGCCCTGTCGCACCTTGTACGCACTTCTTGAAATTGATATAAGAATCACTTAAATTTTTACATTTACTTTTCGCTGCATCAACTGAAACAAATTTGAAGTATTTTGTAGAATCACGGATAATTAAATTAAAAGTAAAATTAGGGCAAATGGATAATAAATAAAATTCTTACTATAAAAAAAATAGAACTACTAGAATACTTATGATATAAGAAAAACGTTAATTAAAAATAGTTGCCTTTAAATTACAAATAGTTTTACAAAATAAAAATAAACCACTTCCCTTTGTCCATTTCCTTATCAATTGTCATTCTTTTTATAAGATTAAAAGATAAAAGGATAATCAGACCATGAAAATACTTCCGGCTTGCAGAATTTCTCAACACGGCATGGACAAAGACAAAGAAAAAAATATTTACCAAAAAAAACCTTTACGATATCTACAATTTAGGTTTATTTATAAGTTAAATTAAAAAGTTTTAACTTACAGCCTGAACCGGTTAACGAGGCATTGATTTTTTTTTTTTCAGACATTTGGCTACAGGCGACACTTATCAGACCATTGCTTTTTCTTTTCGGTTGGGTCGTTCTACCGTCTCCAAAATTGTGATGGAAGTATGCCGAGAAATTTGGAATATTCTACAGCCAAAATATTTACCTAAACCTACGTTAGAGATGTGGAACAGAGCTGAGGAAGGATTCGCAGAACTTTGGGGATTTCCAAACTGCATTGGAAGCATCGACGGAAAACATATCAAACTGAAATGCCCAAAAAAGTTTCTCAGTTTCACTGTTACAAACATTTTTTTTCGCTCGATCTTCTAGCAGTAGTTGACCCATACCATAAGTTTATGATAGTTGATATAGGAAGTTACGGACGTCACAGCAACAGCGGTATTTTCGAAAATTCACTTTTTTACCGAGAGTACATTGATGGAAAAACTATTCTACCGCCGAAGCCACTGCCGGGTACAGACACTCCAGTTCCTCATGTTTTGGTTGGCAATGAAGGCTTTGCACTTCAAACTTATTTAATGAGACCATATCCTAAAAAAATAGTAATCAACAATGCACGAAAGAAACTTCAATTTGCATCTCAGCCGAGCACGTCGTGTAGTGGAGAACGCATTTGGCATATTGGCAAAGAAATGGCAGGTATTTTTAAGAGCTATAGAGGCTGATGTTGAAACTGCGGACTATATTGTAAAAGCAAGTTGCTGTTTACACAATTACATTATATCAAAACATAACAGAGTGGACATCAAAACCACATTAAAAGACAGTGAAACAACCCATTACGTTCCTTGTGCTTCGCATTCATTAAATCTAGTCATAAATAGTGCTAGTGAATCATGCTTGCAGGCAATAACATTTTAATTTACTGGAAATCATTTATACCTTTTTTTCGGCTTCTACTTAGAGGTGGAACATTTCAGAAAAAAGTTTTGCTGCAAATAAACATTTTACAGTAAAAAAGTTATGTACTACGAGATGGTCTTGTAGAGCTTATGCAGTTAAAGCAATTCGCTCTGGGTTCAACCAAATACAAAGTGCTCTTTTTGAAATATCTAACAGAACATTTCTGAGATTCGTCTAAAGAAGAATCAGAGAAATAGCAAACAAAATGAATACCTTAAGAATTCATTTTGTTAACAGTTATTTGGGATAAAATTCTTTCCAGAATAAATGCAAGCAGTAAATCCTTACAAAATCCTACTTTTCTCTTCTGTTCGTCAAAGGACTCTTTCACTAGCAGTTCAAAGTCTTCTAATTTCATTAGAATCTCATTTCTTCGAGAAGCAGCCGACCTCGGCATTACGTTTCTTATTGAGAATTTTTAGTGGAAACAAGTCTTTTGATCTCCAAAATAGTCTTTAATGAAAATATTGCAGTTTTCTTACTAGATATAACTACAAAAATATACCTTTATAAATATTCAAATGCTGATATTCCCAATGAGGTTAAAAGTAGAGAATGCCGAGGTCGGCTGCTTCTCGAAGAAATGAGATTCTAATGAAATTAGAAGACTTTGAACTGCTAGTGAAAGAGTCCTTTGACGAACAGAAGAGAAAACTGTTGAACTTGGTTCAAGAGATGAACGCATTGGAAGATAGAGTGAATGCAATTGAACAAAATCCTACTTTGCCACTCTCGTTTGCAAAGTAAATATTTTTGACAATTTATATGATTACGTTAATAGTTTAAGTAGTTCATTTCTGGAAATAGAAGCAGAGGCATCAAGCATGTCAAAAATAAAAGTTTATTCCTATTTTTTAAAAAAAACCCAAAACACGTTTCTTTGATGAAGCTTATAATGAGGAAAATGTAAGTTTGTCACGGCCAAGAAATGTTTAAGCGAAATTGTTTTGTTTCTACGTAATTTGTGATTAAATATCTCTTGAATTAAAAGTTAGAAGCAAAAGTTACAAAGATATTGATGAAATTTTTAAAATTCTTCATACAAAAACAGCCGACAGCAACGACGAGGACATATCAATTAATACCACATTGATAAAAAAATGGTACAGTGGCGACATTGATACTGAAGGATTGGACGAGGAATTGTTGCAATTTAAATTAATCTGCAAAAGCCAAAATTTAACGTTGCCATCTGATACGCTGCAATTTATAAAGAGCACAAAAATAGTATCAACATTTCCAATACATTGCAAATATATTTAACTTTGCCTATATCAAATGCATCTGGTGAAACATCATTCTCAATATTAAAACGTGTAAAAAATTATTTACGAAACTCAATTATTTATGTCAATCAAAATTAAATTCTTGTAGAGGAATTTAAATTATTAGGAATAATTTAATTAATATTATTTATTTTTATTTGGCTTGAAAAGAAATTTATTTTTCTCCGAGAGAAGCAAATGCAAATTCAAATTTGCATATTTAAATTAGCATCGCTACGTCACAGTCGAATGGAGATATAAGGAGCTACTCAACCTCGTTCTGAGACAGACTAGGACAGCCTAGAACAGCCATGGATTATGGAGAAACTAGAATTGAAGACAAACTGGATCGAGACTAAATATAAGGCCGTCTGGACTGAGACTAAACCATAACTATGAATTAAGCTAAAAGTAAAACCTAGTCTGGAACTGAATTTAACTCGGCAGTGGTCGCGATGGGTCTGTGAGACCCATGCGTTTTTGTTTTCATTTTTATTTATAGATGGGAGCTGCTTACAGGATTGTCTTTTTCAGTACCTTTCTAAAACCACATGAAGTTTAATGTGACAGTTTTGGCGGAGTATAATTTGTCCCGATCTGAAGGAAAAAAAAATACTTTGGGTCCTTTAGACCCAGTGCGACCTTTCGATTCACTTTTTGTGCATACAGGGAAAAGTTGTTTTATATACAATAAATGTAAAGTTTGCCCTACAAACTTGGATTTCTAGAGTTATTTTGAACAATTTATTTATTCTATAGTTATTTATAAAACTAGTTATTTATTTAGGCCTATTTTTTATTCTTTTTTTCAATTTTTTAATTAATTCTTCTTTCATAAGCTATTTGTACGAACAGTTTAGTTTGGTCCTGATTTTACTTCTTATTTTTATTATTTTGAAGAGACAAAATCCCTCAATGATAATGAAATAAGGAAAATAGTTTTAGAGCCCATTTTAGAGTGTGAGGAAGAGTCAACAGATAATGATGATAGTAAGGATGAAGACTTTGTGGAGAAGGCATTACAAAATACACACAAAAAAAAATTAGAACAATATTTACTCAAACCAATCAGTTAGAAATAACTAATTTATTATTAGTTTATCATAATTTTAACCAAAAATATATGTATGCCTTTATTTTCTAGCAATTATGTAATCAATACACTTTTTATCCGTTTTTTACAATGTTTTCTTAAAAAATCTTAATCTATATATTTATACATATATTATTATAAATGATTATAACAAAAATCTTAAGAAACAACCATTCAATGATATTATTACTAAAAAATACCTTAAACGTTGAAATTTTGAAAGTATTGGTGTTTAAAATGAATGGGTCTCACAGATCAATTGCGGCCATTGGTGTTTCAAAAATGGGCAAGACCACTGCCGGGTTAAAAGCAAAAACTAAAAGTAAACTACAATTAATATTCGTCTGAGAAGCCGGCACGTATTTCGTAAGAAGAATTACGAGAAGGATTATTGAAGCCTTAGGAACTGAAGTTGACTTAAAGCCGAATTCAACTAACGAAGAGAGCCGAAGCCAATTGACGAACTGTGTTCTAATATACGAAGCTTGACTAGACTAATTCTCCGTAAGCTCGTAAAGCAGACGACAGGAAGACCCAAGCAGTGTGGGAAGCTACCGGCGAGCAGTAGTCACATGACTAAAGATCAGCTGTTCATCCAAGCCGAAGACGAAAGGCGTTCAAGGAAAAACTCGTGTCCTGTGAGAGTGCCCCTAGTGTTTAGGAAGAGTTTCCCTTCGATTAGGATAATTAGGAAGACTTCACAGAAGGTGATTAGCCATTTCGATTCAGCAAAACTGAGTAGAATTTTATTAAATTTTGGAGCGACAGCGAATTCGCCACGCAAGTGAATTGTGCTACAGTTAGTGAATAGAGATAAAACCCGATATAGTGTGTCGACGAAACTTAATTAGTGTTTCGTTAAGAGCTGAATTATATTGTGAAATATAAGTGCATTATTTAAAGTAATAATTCTGAGTAGAATTAACTTTCAGTGCTTCAAATTTAAGAGTGTTAAATTTGAGTGTGAAACAAAGTTTCAATTATTAGTTATTTTAAAGTGCAAGCGATTCAACGGAATTAGTGCTACCAATAATTAAGATTAATTAAGATCAACGAAAGCAGTTGATAGGAAGTGATTTAAAATTATCGACGAATACTGATAGTATTAATTTGAATTTAAAATTCACAGAGTTTGTGAATAGTGTTAAAATTTGAATTTAATATTAAAAGTAATATTAAGACTAGTGATAAAGGATTACTCAACAGTAGTAAAGTGTGCGTTTATAGAAGCAAGTTAAGAAGGACATTTCAGTTATTGAACTTTTCATTATTAGCTGCTCGTTTACAACGAAGCAAAACTACATTGTACATATTATCTCATCTTCATTAGTAGTCATTATAATAAATCTATTAAGATTTTATTCTATCAGTGTCTAGTTGTCTCTTTGCTGAAAAATTATTATCCCCTCTTGCACCAATCACGTACAATTCTTTAGCTGTTTTTATTCATCGAACAAAATGCTTTAGATATTATTAATTATAATGAAATAATTGATAATTTTGCTGAAATAAAGATTAGAAAACAGAATTTGTAAATTAAGTTTATTCATATTTATATACTTTTGTTGGACATTAAATAAAATTAAAATTCAATTTTTTTTTTAAATTTATAAACAAACTGTTCAAACTTTTCTAGAAAAACTAAAATTTAAGATTTGTTTTAGTTTTGTTTTATATTTCTTGTGGGAGAGGGAGGGGGCCCAGTAAGAAGAAAATGTTGAGTGCCCCAAAGTGGGTTAATCCGGCCGGTAATGGGCTGCTACTCTTATTCCGAGGATCCCATCTATACTCAGGGCTCCACAGGGGGGGGGGGGGGTGTCAGTCGGTCCCTCAGCACCGGGGCCCGGCCGTCAAAGGGGTCCGGGCTGAGATCTACAATATGTCTGTAGTGTAGAACAGGGCTGGGGAAGATAGGGGTGGTTGTTGATTACCGATTTCAATTACCGAACACCAGTTGGCCACGACTTTTGCACCTTATGGCGATTTGGTCATGTTTAAACGCGCCACAATCTGCCATCAGGAATCCGGCCTCGTTTTCCCCACCAATAAAGGGAAAGTTCTTCTACAATTAACTACCGATGGGTTGCCACCTCCGGTTCTTCAATTGGAGGGTCTACAGCTTCGTGTCCAGGCCAATTCTCCCTTCCACGCTTGTGGCACCTGTGGTAGCCTGGCACACAATACTTCTGACTGTACAAGTTTTAGTTTGTTCCAACTGCAGGGGCCGAGGCCACTTGCAGGATGCGTGTGATGCTCCCTGTAAGGTGTGTCATCGCCGGGATCACACCTTCCTGCAGTGTCCTAAGAGACGCACCGGCCCTGCACCTCCATTTTCTTCCCAAGTGCGGCTTCCTGAGACAGGACAGTTGTTTCACCTCCTCCGTGCCCACAGCCTCCAGGACAGTCTGCAGCAGTCGTGCGTCCCCTTTCACCGAGGGAGACCACATCCTCAACGAAACGGGCCCACCGCAAACTTCCGGTGGACTCCACACTGCAACTTCCCTCTGGCCTCGTCGAACTTTCTCCAGACGCTGATGCTGTCGAAGAAATGGACCAAGAGGCTTCGTTACACCTTCAGGCCGCTGAAGAGTTAAATGATCCCATCATTGCTCCCTCTCCTCCCCCAAGGTCCGTAGTGGATGCTTGTTCCACTTCCCAGATAGCCTCTCCTTCCACAGCAGCTTCCACTCCATTCACCCTAACAGCCCCTCAATTGAACCTTGACCTGTACCGCTCTCCAACCTATTCACCATATATTCTTACTTCTCCAGGTGATATCCAATCAGCTGGCGAGGGAGACGAATTTCCTGCTCTCTAGTTTTAATTTTCCCAGTTTACTTTCGACATTATTCATTTGTTTATCTATTCTTATATATTTAATTTATTTATTTATATTTATGTTCAAGCTTTTAAGTATTAATGTTAACGGTTTAACCGGCGCCTTAAAAAGGGAACACTTATTTGGCTTAATCGCCCATTGGGAGCCCGATGTGGTCTGTTTCCAGGAAACACATTGTTCTCGGCAGCACCTCCTCAGCTATTTTACAGATATGTCAGGTTTTCTCACTTCTACTTCGGATGTTTGTAACACCGGAGGGGTTTTATTTTGGTTTTGTAACCCATCATTCAAGTTAGTGTCTGTGAGGTCGTGGACCTCGCGTATTTTATCTACCCAGGTGGCCTTCCGAGGCAGTGTGTTTCGTCTCATAGGGATTTATGCCCCTAACTCGGTAGGGGATTATCGGCTTTTTGCTGAAGAGCTCTCACGGGTTTGTCCCCGTTCTATGCCTTTTTTGATTGTTGGCGATTTTAATTGTGACCTTAATGGGGTTTCCCCCAAAGCCAATTTTATCCATCAGCTTTGCCGCACGTATTCATTGACTTTGCGCCAAATCTCGGGCGAGTTTACTTATTATGGAGCTCATCAGACAAAAATCGACTTTCTGTTGGAAAATCCCCAGCTTTCTTGTTCTGTGCCGGTGAGTTGCGGCGCCAACATTTCAGACCACATCGGGCTTTTCTTTGAATGTTGCTCGTCGTCCCAGGGTGTTACCCTGGGCTCCTTCGAGCAGGTTTATTGAAGAGGAAGAGTGCGTTACTGCAATTCAATCTTTTCTTCATTCCCTTGCTCCCCTCCCGTCTTGGCCTCAGTTTAAATTATTTTTACGTTTTCTTAAACCTTATTTCTATCGGCTCTCACAGAGGCAACGGGTGGCTCCGGCTCTCACCTCGTGGATAGCTCATTTTTTGCTTGGCCACACTAATCCCGCGATTTCTATGCAGGGACAGGTCTTACTTCATCAATTACAAGCTCAGGAGTGGCGTGCCTTTCGGGAGCAGCCTTATCAACATTGGCAACC
>JAFIDM010010028.1:45277719-45296166 GCA_023159025.1 Thereuonema tuberculata | reverse complement strand
GCCCCACGTTTTTTGTTATACTTTTAATACTAATTATTATATTTTATACTTTTTAATCCGTCTTAAAAACATGGTATTAATATATTAAACAAATATTTGTTTAAATAATTATTTTCTGCTTTTTAGTCTTGTGTGTATGAAATTTTTCAATCGATTTTAAACATTTTGATGAGATTATAACAGAGACATGTGATAAATTTCAGGTTTATTTCAGTTTCTCTTCACCTGAAAAAGCCGCTGCTTTGCAATACACAGCAACTCAGCGCCAATCGGTCATTTGCAGAAACATTGACAGCAGACGACGCGTTCGGCACCGACCTGAAATCCGAAGAATTAGGGTTCCATAACGAACAGACAGACAAGAAAGCGAGTTAATATTGCATTGTCATCCAGTTCTGAGCTACGTTTAAAGTTTCAAGTTTCTAGCTCATCGGGAAGTTAGTTTAAAATCAATTGCAAAATTTGTACCAAACAACCAGACTGACTTGTGAGAAGCAAGCGAGCTAATAAAAACGTATTAATAAAAAAAGTGTGATCTCATCTGAGACTGTGAAAGAGTAGATAATAAAGCTTCTGCTAATAAATTCTGAACCAGTTTTGTATTTCCTATTGAAAGTTCAAAACAACAGTTTTGTACTTACTTTCCGATCAATGCAGGTTTAATAATCGCTTTCAGTTACCGTTTTTAACATTCACAGTTTTCCCTACTCCAATGTAATGTGTGTGGTCCGTTGATCGACATTTTGTTATAGCTACTTTTGAAGAGGAACTCAACAGAGGAGGTAATCATTGCCACAGAATATTCACGGATAAATTCTTGAAGGAAGATGGGGAAGCACTGGCATACTCAAAGATTGAAACCTCCAACTCTTTGCTCTCCTTTCCTTATTAACCCCTAATAGTGGAATCGTCATGTTCTAAGCAGTAGACTACCAGGCTGACACCGAAATTCAAAGAATTATAGAATACTGGTCCTTCCCAATTGATCTATCCGAATTTGGAGACTAAGCTTTTGCTACTATTTGAATAAGTCACAGGTTCATTAGGGCTCACAAGTTATCCCATCACGTCAAGGTAGCTTTTTCATTTCTTATTTTGCTTTATTTTTTTATCAAGGAAAAAAGAATGAACTAAATAAGAAAGAAAAGTTTCAAAAAGAAAGACGAAATAAACCTAAAAAAAAAAACAACGAATTTTTCGTTTCTTATTTGCATCGTTTTTTAGCAGCCCCTTTTGTACAGCTTGCCTGTAAAAAAAAAAAGGGGAACCGCTATTGGTGTTGTTTTTGTGCTGGATGTCACACTCTGTAGTGGCCAAACGGTTAGATATATTAGAATGAAACCTTCACAATTGTGTTCAGCATCAAAAAGTAGGTGACCGCGTCAAAAAAATCAGACCTGTAGGACCACTCCCTGACCCCCCCCCCCCAAGGAGTCGTTTACTAATAATGGGTTGCTACAATCCAAGAAACCTGATATTGTTTTAATTTCCTTATTATTATATGATTGTTGCGAATGTAAAAGGCGCAATTGTTGCGTTTACTGTGATTGTTGTAGAGCTGCATTGTAAATGTGATTGTTGCGCATGCAAAAAACGCCTATGTTGCGATTGAAATTGAAAAATTGTCTCCACGTGCGGAAAAACGAGATGCTGATGCAAAGCGAGAAGCTTCACGCTTGCGTAAAGAACGGTCTCGTTCAAAGTCAGAGACAAGAGACAGAAAAATTGTGCATATTATGGGGCCGCTTTGCTTTTGACACTGTCTAAAAGCATTAGTTTCCTTGTTTATTCATGGAGAAAGAAGTCAACTAAAATAAGAAACAATAGAAAGTGGATCATGAGAAGCTGATATAATGCAAGTTATGAAATTTCTTTTAATCCAGATATTTCATTGTTTGGTCAAAATACTTAGCATTATTAAAATAATGAAAATTCTAGATTAAATAAATTTCATTTTTTCCATTATAGTATGTATGCATTATCTACTTTCTGTTGTTTCAATTTGCCTAAAAAAATACAATTCTGGGCTTCAGCACTACAGTGTTGGTGTTTTTTAGGTTTGTTTCTTCTTTGTTAAAATATTTTTTTCTTAGTTCTTCCGGCTGTTCCAGGATGTCACTTGGTAAAACAATTTGGTCTCACCCATTGTTGTTTATTAATAATTCAATGCGCAGATTGATTTTTTTTTCCTTTAAAAAAATTCAATGAGGCCTGCGCACTGTTGGCACATGAATTTTCTCGCTAATTTTTCATTAGCGAGTTTTTATTGTCCATTTTTTGCTTTTGAGGCACTACTGCGCTTCCGATAACATTAAGGCTTTTTCTTTCTTTTTTTTCCCAAAAATTCAAAAAAAAATAAAAAAAATAATAATAATAAATAAATAAATAAAATACAAGATTTCGGGAGCAGTAAAGCAGTGCTTCTCAAACTTCCGGTACAGTTTATGTATTTGGAAAAATCAGGCAATACACTAAACGTTATTCCGAATATCGCACTGCACTTTTTGGTTGTTTTACTATATAAAATAGAATCCTAGGAAAATACTAGTTAAGATTTTCTCATGAACAACAGTCTCTTTTAAATATTTCTTTCAAATATTTGTCAGCACTGCGCTAGAGGCATTTCCCCTACCAAGCTCAGTTAAAGGTGAATAGTTATGTCTCGAACTCTCCCGAATCCTAGCTTAGCGTATATTCATTTCAAATTCAGTTATGCTGATCTTGAAACCATGTTTATTGATGTAATTACTGACTCATTAATGTTAACCATTCAAGTTTGTATTGCTTACAATTTACTTGTTCCTCTTGTGCTAATCAATAACGTTGTTGAAAATATTTAATACCCCTTTTATATTCCCTCTTTTTTTCCCGTTTTAATAAAATACTTTTTTTCTTGCGGCACACCCTTTCAGAATCCGTTTCAAAGACACCACGGATTGCTTTCCACTACAAGCTCCGAGTGCATTTTCGTACAAATGAAATCTATTAGGCAGGAAGACGGAGAGCGGAGGAAAGTGAACAGTTTGTATATAATTGTTTTCAAATGGGTAGTCGAAAGGTCGCATACCAATCGTAATTCTACTGCCTAAGTATTTTGAGTAAATATATCTGAATTGCAAAATTTAGAGAGGAATTTTTGAAATAATATATTAGAAAAACTAGGTACTGCATTTAAAGCAAAACTCCAATTTGTTTCTTCATTTTTACTTCATATAATGAGACAGATTAGTTTACACTGGTCAAAACAAAGAGATCAAGAGAGAAACAGTAGAAACGCTAATATAACTCATATAAAAGTGATCTTTTTGAAATATCATTTGGATAATCAGATACAGTAGAATATGCTGTAGTATGGCTAAGAGAAATGCCCTAGGGGCTCTTTATGCAATGTTCACATGACGCAAGACATTGTAGGGCAATGTGCGTATCAGTAGAACAGCTCCAAAATGGACATGGTCACAACTGCCCTATAGTAAAGTGTGATGACGTTGAGGTCTGTACATCCACCAATACTGATTCCTGACCACATCATCAGTCAACCACCACCATATTGGGATGTTTCTTGCACAAAGACAGGGTATTTTGTGTTCATTTCTTCCACTTGTGACTGTCAGACTGGAGACTGAATCGTGATGTTCTACCACAGTTTCTACGGGCTGTATGGTATTGTGCGATTAATGGGACACACACCATAGAACTACATGCAGAGAGGTCATCTTCACGAAGGCGTAGCTGACAGTTTGAGGTGACACCGTGCCCTGTTGTAGTTTGAAGGGCACATTGTAGTCCCTTTGCATTTTGCTGTCTGTTCCAGTGGGCTGTTAACAAGATGTAACAATCGTCCCTTGCTGTAGTTGCTCATGGACAGCCTTACTTATGCCTTCATCGAACATTTCCTATTATTTGAAACCAAGTCCATAGTTGGGAAATTACACTTTGAGAACTCCAATGGCTATTGCTACCTCCAGCTGAATCTGCCCATTCTGTCCTTCCTATGGCTTCCATGCCATCGATTATGGTAAATCACGCTATTTTTGGCATTGTTTACCTGCCCACTTCCCTAAACGAACTTTTACACTGTTCACGGACAGCAAATGGGGTTCCCACACACAACTGCGCACTTCTCGCTTCTGACATTACCAATACCCGAGTCAAGTGTCTACATGAACGGAACTTGCTTATTCCACTTCATAAAAGGGTATTAGGAGATGTAGTTCATACTGTCACTGACAACACATCATTCTTAGGTTATTTTCTGCGATCCCCTAATTGTTTTGACCAGTGTAATTTCCAAGTCATCTCTCATTAATTCGAAATGTAAATTTGGTATAATCTTAAAAGTCTATTGAACCTGAAGTAACATAATAGTACAGTTTATTATTAAAAATAAAAAGTAATATTTGAATAAAAGGTTAACACCCTTGAAAAAAGTTAATACAAAATATATTAAATACATTAAAATTACATAATAATTTTATTCAAGTGTATTGACCTTTTATTCAAATTTTACAATATTTGCACACGCTAAATTTGTATTTAAAAATTGTAATACCGTATATGCTCCAATAAACGCCGAGGCTCTTATAGTCGCCGGTCTCTAATAAGCGCCGGGCTGCAGAGGGGACACAGCCAAATAGTAGCTAGTCTTTAACAGTAGCATGGTCTTTGATATTTGTCTACAGATACTAGTGTAAGCATTCATTTCTTTATAGTCATGTGTAATACCTTACGGTACATTGCCTTACAAAATGCCGCCGAAACGGTCATTTGACATTGCCTTTAAGATTCACGTGGTGGAATATGCGAAAGAAACTTCCGGTGAGGCGGCCGCCCGTCATTGCGGATTTGGACGACGAATAGCAGCGAAAGGTACAGAAAGACATTACCATTTATCTTTAACAGTCTTACGTAGCATGTTAAATTCAAATAAAGTAGCTGTTTGTAATATTAGCCGGTATTTATGTCTAAAAATATTGCATTCTGAAGGTTTTTGTTAATAATGGCCAACCTCTAATAGCAGCCGGTCTCTATTAAGCGCCGGGAGCCGAGGCTAGTTTTGCAAATAAACGCCGGGGCCTCTATTGGAGCATATGCGGTACTTATTCTTTTTTTGTTTTAGGGCTTTAAAATTAACAAATTTAAATTATTGAACTTCCTTCTGCGATTTTAAATTAGGTAAATTCATTCATACAGACCAAGTTTTTTTTTTTACTTAATTTAGACCAACTTTATATAACATTTACAATTGAAATAAGGGAAGACCATATGTATATTTCTTGAACACGAGTGGACTTATAATTGACTCAAACACAATCAATCACATTACCTCTGGAATCAATTTGTTGAATGGCACATGAAGCTGGACGTGCATTGTTAACTTCAGCACTGCAGAAAAGACTTGGGTGGCTTGCAACGATTAGTGAATGGCGAGCATTATATTTCCATTGTTGCCACTCTTTGGCTGCCATATTTTGGAAATGGGCAACACAGGACAAAACTTACATTAACAGTAAACCTTCTTATTTGTAATAGATCAGTATAGTCCAATATAAACATTCTATTACAAATTAAAACAAAGAATAAATGCAACGTAGAATTAAAATTTATTCAGACAGGTTATTCAGAAATCTCTGATACCGATTTTGCAATCAATTCGGTGAGAAATGAGCAGACGTCCTCACCGATTCGCTTTCAGTTTCTTTGTTTTCTTTCTTTATTTTGATTAGAAACCTCTTAAAGCCCATTTTACCTTTCTTACACATGTTTATTAAATATCTACACTACAATAATTAAACGCTTTTCAATCTTCACTCAGAAATTTAAAAAAAAAGAAAATTTGAATCGAGTGAGCAAATGGGTGCCAATTCTGATTTAAGCAATTCAAGTGTTTTGTGATTGGCTGTCTGAAAATGATTTTAACATTTGGTTCCAAAAGGCTTTCCAAACAACGCAAGAGAAGTCGACTGACACAAGGTAAGTTTAGGATATTTACCTTGCTAAGTGAAAATAAAACTACTTCTTCAGTTTAAAATATGAATTCAATACTCAATTTATTATTTTTCATACTTTTAATTAATTGATCAAGAAATAATAAATATATACAACCACATATTATACATAATACAATTGTTTATGAGGAATTTTTCCCATTCCAAGTGAAAATGATTCACTACTTCAGCTTGGTTTGTTGATCAATCATAAGGAGGTGTTTGAGAGTTACATGAACTCCTGCTCCTTGTCAATGTTTTGAGGAAGGCAATTTCGTGGCCTTCTTCTCCAAGGCATTGATAAAGTAACTATGAATTAGTTTTTGTAACTTTCAAACATTTATTAACTTCACCTGGAGTGGAAAAAAAAATCCCTCAGTAAAAACCGATTTATACGTAATCTAGTGATATGTAGTTCTGGTTTGTGCATAATTGTTTGTAGGTCCTGGCAAAAATTGTATTTAATAATATAAATTATTTCAGAGATATACATAACTATATGTAATTATTTCTGAATTACACACAATTCTCCTTTATACGTAGTATATTTTTGAAAACGAGATTGAATTGTACGTATTTTCAACTATAGATATTATCTAGGTACACCGATATACAGCTCAGCTTTCCGTATCGATATATAATTTAGCATATATGAGGTTTCTGGGTGGCTTTTAATGATAGGCCAGTGAGAGACAAGAGTTGGTAATCCAACTGAATGAATTTTCGCATTGATGAAACATGTGTTCCCTTCATTTACTTCAGTCTCTCTTTTGCAATCATGGGTATCAGAAGGAATAAAAGTTACTCTTTAGAGGAAAAAGTGAGATATATTCGGGAAGTGAAAGACAATGCGCAAAAATCAAAAGCAGAAATAGCAACTAGCTTAAATATAAGTTATATGACATTATGTGCAGTCATTAGTAAGAAGGAGTCAATTTTATTTGAGTTAGGTTCGAAATCCATAAAGCATAGTCATCAACAAAAGATAAAATTTGCAGATATGGAAAAGTGAGTAACAATGTGATGGAAAATTTGGTGAGTCTTTGCTTTTCATTTATCTTAGAACTGTAATTGTGTAATGGGTATAGCTACAGTATTTTATTCAATCCCTTAAAGTTTCTTAAAACACGAAATCAGAAAACCTCTATGAAAATGAATACACTACTTTGAAATTGATATTTTACAGTTATGCATATTATATGTTGAAAAATATGTATCTAATACACAAATGTTTATTACGAGTGTTCTTATTTAAGTTTAATTAAAAATAAGGTTAAACCTGAGTTGTAAACAATTCTCAGTTATGTGTAATTTAAAATTTCCCCCTTGAAATACGTATAAACCAGTTTTTACTGTATATAAGGTGATTTAAACTTCCCTGTACAAACTTTAGGATAGGTCAGGGATACAAAAACAAACTGTGTTCATAATGAAACATCAAGTCTGCAAATGCCACCCGAATGTGCTAAAGGGTCTGTTGGCAGCACATTAGTTGGGCAGTGTGAGCCATCGTCATTTGAGACGCTGACTTTGTATGAGTAGGATGTATCGTTTCACTAATGCTGAGAGGGCAGATATGCACCTAGCCTATAGGGGCAGCGAACGAAAAAGGGCGAGCTGCTGTATGACTGTATTGTGAACAGTTCCCTAACAGATGTGTGTCCAATCATCAAACATTTATCAGTTTGCACCAGAGATTGTTGGTGGAAGGAACTTTGAGCACTTGTGTATCTTTTAGTACATTCTGGTGGCATTTGTGGACATATGTTTCATTATTAATATGGTTTGTTTTTGTATTCCTGACCTCCTTTAAAGTTTGTACAGGGAATTTTGAATTACCCTGTATAAAAGAAAACGTTGTTTTTGTTTTTTGTTTTTTCTGCCCGCTACTTCTCCGAAACCATAAGACGCAGAAATACAAATAAGGTGTCAAATGCTAGGTATACTATTGATGATGCCGACATTTCATTTTGCATCGATGTGGGTCAACCATAAGTCATGTGAGTTAAACCATTCATTCTAGAAAACCAAATGGTCGGCTTCCCTGCATCCACTCTCAGTGCACACATTCACTTTTTTTCTCCTCACTAATTACATGATATGCTCGATTCTGCATATCTTAGCTGGTAATATTTGCAGATGTACAAGTATAAGATTTGATCAATGGGGATGGGGGTTTCCCATTAAATTAAATTTTTTTAAATGACTTTGCTTTTTCAAAATTTAAAAGTATAATGATCTTAATACTAAAATCTATGGTGAGAGTAGGTTCTTTGAATTCCATCACAGACATTTTCTTTTCTTTTTTTCTTCCCTGACCTCCCTCCCGGCTATGTGCCTGTAGAATCTATTTATAATGTAATTATACGACCAACGGCACAATAAAATGAATTAATTTTTTTAATATACATTAAAAAATAATTATAGTTTCAGGATCTGTAGTAATGGTTCCCTTCCTCTGTTATTTTGACACACTGCGTTCTGTTTGTTACCTTGGCATCTAACTGCACCATTATTTATTGACAATGATGGATAATGCAGAGCTTTAGTCTACCACCCTTTGTCTCCTTTTTATTGAAACTTCACTGCTTCTGGAAACAACGTAAATAACTTTCAGGGCTGTTCGATGGATTAAAAACCTGGGATGCTTTTATTCAGGAATTAAAAATCTAAAGATGCAATAAGACTATTAATTTTAAAATGCTAGTATTATTAAAGAAAGATTAAAATTATTATCACATTAATAGATGAATCAAATCGCTCACCCAGGAAGTAAATTTCTAAAATGGAACACATGTTCAAAAGAACTTGAAGTCTACTTTCCTTAAAATGCCTCTTCTTAAAACTTTATTTTTTAATTATTTTTTTTAAGTCACGATAAAAAAAATAAAAAAGTCTACATTCATATTCCAATCTACTAAATACTAACAGTATAAATTTTCTGACAAAAAAATTAATTAAAGAATTCTTCTTGGGTTTCCGATCAAGTAAGAATTTTGGAGTGATCCAAGCTTTCAGACACTGTCAGGGAATCCATCTTCAGGGAATGAGAAGTGAGATCACCGTGGGCTTTTTGAGCGCTGCTCTCTGTTCGGTCCACGGTTTCAGGTAGAGGTTTTTCGCATTCTTACTTGGCCAGAAACAAGAGATTCTTTAATCTTCGTCGCCAAGAAAGTTTCACGCTTCAAAATTAATTAAATCAGATCAACCATATGCAATGGATTAGCTGAGATTTACTATTCATTGTTTAAGACAATGAGATTTTTAAGAAAAACAATAGGATACAAATCTAATTACATTTCAATGTTTTTTTATGGAAATTTTTGTTGTTTTCTCCCACTGATCTTGATAAGGACCCATTTTCAAAAGATATAAAATATAAAAGTTAGATCATACTCCTCGAATATGCGTACCCACGTTTCTCATCCCCAGTAGTTGCAAAGTTAGAAGGGGAATATGCACAGACATGCAGACAGACTGCTTGGATGAGCCTCACTATTCCTATAATAATAAAATAGTTTGGTCAGCAGTATCAAACATTCCATTATTTAAAGACTACTTCTCAAACCAAGAGAAATTTTAGTTGACTCTGTTTAATCACATTTTTATAATTTTTCAATCCTTCAGTACTGGATTAAGGGGGGCAAAAGGGGGCAACTGCCCCAGGCAGCATGTCCGGGGGGTGGCAAAATGGGATTGAAACAGTTATTTATTATTGCATTAATGTTTAGCGAAAAACAGCTACAGGGGCAGCATGGGGATGACTTGCCCCTCCCCCAATAAATTTCCTAGATCCGGCACTGCTTCTGATGAAAAGTGAAAGTAAATTAGACAGCAGCTATTTCCTTTTGTAATTTTATTAAATAATTCCTATTTAAAATCAAATATATATATATAAATGAAGTTAGCCACAAAACAATAAAAAAATTACAGTTGAGATTTCTGACCATAAAAGAAAACTTTTATGGTGAGTTACAAAACTTAAAAAAGGGGAAAAAAATCTATATAATAGAATTACAAAACACTGGTACTTTTATGTTACTCAAGTAATGTTTATGCAGCAAACCTTTCCTATGGTTGAGCACTACGTGCGATTTGATCTTTCAGAACCATAATACTTTGTCGTTGCTCTGGAGGTAACATTGCAATCTGCTGATCCGATAATTGAAGAACCTGCATTATCAGAGCCGCCTGCAGAAAAATAGAGATACCATGACTGAAACGCTTACTCTTTAAAAGTAAAAGCAAATACTAATATTAAGAATTTAATACTGATAAATTCCTGTTCTGCAAAGTAAAAATTGTAAATAGTGTGCTGAATCGAAAGTTAGTTCAAATTTTTTCTCATTCATACAATCATATCATCTGTGAGTTTAGGCAAACAGTCAACTCTTGCAAATTGTTTACACTTGCATTCTTGTGTTATTTATTGATAATTTCTTTATTAAACTAATTGAAATACTGTTAATTGTTAATAATGTTAAATAATGTCCTAGAAAATTATTTTAAAATGGAAGATACTAAAGTGTGTTTTCGCTGTGAGGCTTTATTATTTTGGAAAAGGCAAAAACACAATTTAGATTCAAAAATTAAAAATATGTGCCAGATACAGAAAGAATAAAGAAACTGACAGAATTTGTCAAAAGTGGTTTGCAAAATTTAAGCAAGGAATTTTTCTTTAAAAGATATACCATACTCTGCAAGACCATTTACAGTTGAAGATGAGGCTGAGCAAACTTTCGATTCAACCTATTATAATTTTCAAATTACTGATTTTTACAAATGAACTAGCAATAAAATTAATTACCTTTTCTTTTAATCTGCTTATAATTTAAGAAATAATCTTGATGATCAGTTTTAATCAAGTCTTAACCAAATAAAGAAAACAAAAAAGGTAACCCACAAACAATTAAAACGTTAACCAAATATTACAGTTGTATAAGCCACAAAGCAAAATTAAACACTTCCTCAAAATCTACATTCCTTAACATGTGCATTCTATTTTTCTTTATTTTAAAGTTCGGAAAAGATATGGCTTCCGTAATTTTATGTTTTTACTCTCAATAAACTTATCATTAAGATTTTCATCTGCTAAACCTAATTAAATCTTCAAATATCTTGCATCCGATGAATTTTCTATGGTTAAAACAGTTAGACAAAAAAGGAATGAAATTAAAGGTAGGAATTTTTATAAAGCAAACCTTTTCTTGATCTTGCGCTGATACTTGTACTTGAGATGGGGTTCCTGGTCTTGGACTTGCTCCACTTATTGCTCCAGGTACAGTTGCAGCTGGCATTGTAGGACGATTCATGGCAGGAACCTAAAAAGATATTTTGAAATCCATCAGTAAAAAAAATATTAATATTGCTGCTCAAGCCTACAGCAGTGGCTTTACTTACTGAGAACAAACGACAAAGAATTGCAAAAGTAGGCTAACAATCCTGGCAAGCAGCAATAAGTCAAGAAACTGTTATTGATGGTATTGCGTCTGGCATTTTATATATTTATTATGTAACTTTTGGGAGGATATTCTACAATAATATTAAATCTAATGTCAATGGGTTCAAACTGAATTGATAAGCAATTCTTCTAGTTTTTTTTTTTTATTTTCTTCTCCTGAAAATTTAGATTCATACATAATATGTAAATGAGCATAGAATTACCCTTTGTTCAAATGATAACTTTGTATGTGTTACAGTTCTAAGAGCACTTGTGATTTGATTTCTACGTAATGTTAGAGAAAGAGGAAGAGCTGTTCTGATGATTATATTTTGATGGGCAATGAAGACTTACTGCTTCTTAGCCTTTTCTGTCAGCTTAGATTCCCTTAGATCAGGATTAAGAGCCATTTTCCAAGATTTAAAAAAAAAAAAGCCATAGAACAAAGAACCAAAGCAGAAACCTCTTTTCACGAAAAGAAAATAATGAAAAAAAAAATTTTTTTAGAAGCATGGGTATTGGGAGCCAATGATCCTACCTCAAAGAACCAGAGGTTGTCAATCACTGACGTAGTTCAAAGTCATGAAATTGAGTACAGGGGACTACTTGAAATTTTTCTCATAATAAGGTTTAATGTGCCTGCATTAAAATAAAGAGAAAAATGAAAATAAAACACACTTACTTGTAAAAAAGAATAAACAGGATTAAAATGATGGTAATTAATCGACAGTTTCGGAATACTGAGAATATTCCATCATCAGGAACAGAACAAACATACAGGACATCACAAAACACTTGGGACGACACGAGGTAGGATTACACAGTGGGAGTGAGGGATTAGCAGTAGTGATGGGCATTCTGTCCACCGGTGATAGGGCTTTACGCCTTAAACTGGATTATGTAGAAGATTCAGCTAGGAGGCAGTGGATTAATCCTCCAACCACAATAAACTATCCCAGCACCTCCTACCTAAATCTTTCTATGTAATCTGGCTTAAGGCCTACAACCCTATCACTGGCAGGCAAAACACTCGTCACTATTGCTAAACTTTCCTAATCCCTTCTCTTTCCTCACTCTCACTATGTATTCCCATCTCGTGTCGTCTTAAGTGTTTTGTGATATCTTGTATGATTGTGCCATTCCTGATGATGGAATGTTCTCAGTATTCTGAAACTGTCGGTTAATTATCATCATTTTAATCCTCTTTATTCTTTTTACAAGTGCGTTTTATTTTCATTTTTCTCTTTTATTTTTCTCATTATACACTACAACCTCGTTTATCCGGCCCTCGTTGATCCAGATTTCTGGATAATCCGGATCAGATTTGTAGACATTTTTCTTTTTATTTGATGTTCACATAGATAATAATTTTAACTATGATAACAAGAACATAACTATAAGTACGCCAAACATTCGCTTTTTATTTTGATTAAATATACAGTTCCTGCATAAATTGTACAATAAATTATAGTAATAAAATGCTTTTTGTTGAGTTTAAGAAAGCTTTACTAGAGTGTCACAGGGCGTTGAAGCTACAAAACATAGTTTTTTATCATCATAAACGGTAAGTCTGTTTATTTAAGGATTTGTTTTGCTTATTCCTCATATTATCCAGATTTTCGATTTTCCAGATTGCCTTTGGTCCCAGTTAGTCCGGATAAATGAGGTTGTAGTGTACTTGAAATAACTCTAAATATTGCCAACTATAATCACTCCATTATGTGAGAGGTTGAAACAATTTATGATTTATTTATTCAAAATTTTCTTCAGATGAAATGGAATATTGTCTCACAGAGACAGTAAGGCTGGTAAATCAGCTCTTTCTAACTGATGATAAGATGAGAACCTAAAATGAAGGCATATTCCTACTGTAATTTTGTAAATTTCACCTAAAATGTTTTTATGACACCTATACAATCTTCGAAAGATGCTTAGATGCTTTAGCCTTCCTTAATCCTTTGTTTTTTTGCATAAGACAAAATGACATGAATAAGCAGCAGCTAAAGAAAACTGGTGAAAGTGAATACATGATAATCAAAATCAAATATCTCTGAACTGGCTGAAATGTTATTGAGTGTCGAGAACCATCCAGAAGGAAACTTCATTCAAGGTGAGTCAGGTGATTGCAGAACCTAAAGAAAGTGGTGTGTCCATTGTGCTAAGGACTGGGAAATGTGTCCTCCTTCAAATGATTTTGAAGATAAATGAAAAGGTTAAAATTTAAAAACCTAATATCATAAATTCATCTTAATAAAGAAGCTCTAATCCATTTGATTTTATGACAAAACTCTGTTAGTGAACTTTTGGAGGTATGACAAAACGGTAACTAGCTATACCAGTGCCAGGCATGCAATTTTTTTTCTTTTAGAGGCAATAATAGATAAAAATTGGAATAATGTAACAGAAGAAATACTATTATATTGAAACTCTTCTGACTCCAAGAAAGTTGTAGTAAAAACTAGTACACTGGAGTGCAAAAATTAGGGACCAGTCAGGTTTTCATCTGTAGCTTCTCACAAAGAGGCCTGGATACAGGAAAAACATACCAAAGGAACCTCGTGAGGTACCGAAATGATGAAAGAAACAACACTGTTACAACAATGGATACAAATGAGACAGAGACACTTTATACAGAAATGGCTAAAGAGCACTGGTCGCCATGATACAGCTGCACTGCTGCCAAAGATGGAATAAAGAAAAGTCATCCTGATATGACCACTCCTATTGGTGATGCATGTTTTGCACTGCCTGTCCATGCTTAGAATGAGGTAGATGGTAAGTTCTTTGGGTAATTCCTCTGCCAGTGCCATCTTCAGATGGTGAACAGTTCTGGTGGGTATGGATGTTCTGCAAGAGGTATCTATAGTGTGTCTCATTTGTGCTTGATGGGATTTATATCAGGGGAATATGCGAGCCAGTCCATTTGAACAATATCTTCACTTTCAAACATCATATCCACAGTGCATTACGATGGGGTCTGGCATTATCACCCATAACGAGGAACTCGGGGGGCCAACAGACCTCAGAACAGATGCACATGGAGAAGGAGTACCTCAGTAAGTAGTGCACAGCACTTACAGTATCTCCACCAGTATCTGGAACTCTGTACATCCATTCAGCGTAATGACTCCCCAGACGAGTACACCTCTACTGCCATATCAATCCCTTGCTATGATTTTTGCGGGATGATACCATGTGCCAACCTCTCGCCAGATTAGCTGATGTCCAGAATCGCTGCTGAGACTGAATCTATTCTCATCAATAGAGAGTACCTTACCCCATTGAGCTGCAGTCCACTCCTTGTGTTTGTTGCACCGCTGTGAATGGCGTCTCCAATGTGTAGGCATTAATGGGACACAGCATACTGTCCATAGGACAAACAGTCCACCTTGGTGTAGTAGTCTAGCCACAGTAAACCACAATATTCTACATCCTGTGCAGCTTGTTTGTAATGGTTCCCCCTTTTTGGTGTGGGTCTCTCTTGGCCTGTAGGAGTATATAGAGATCATGACTGGGTGTTGTTTTCTGTGGATGACCACCACCGGTCCTTCAAACAGCTACACCTGTTGTTCTGAAGGCCGCCCACACATGCAAGACAATGTTATGACGCAATCGAACTCTTTGGCCACACTGCTCACACTTTGCCCTTCCTCAAGCTTTCCAATTATGTGACTCTGGCTGAAGTCATCCAGACATTGTCTATTGGCAGTGTCATTGTCTGTAGCACCGATGAACCAATCGATGTCTGTAACACTCATATTTACCTCTCGTTAAACTTGCACATACCTGCTGAACTGCTGATTTTATCTGTTTCTGTGCTACCACATGACCACTGTCATAATGATTTGAAAATTTGCATGTGCATCAGCTTTTTACTGAACAACCACAGTTATGCAACTCACAACAGGCTATTTCATTTGATTTTTAGGGGTGTGACCTTCAGAAATAATGAAGGTGATGATCTTTAAGTTTTGTAGTGTATTTTGTAGAATTGTTATAACAAGTGAACAGAACAGAGACATAGATTATTGGTGTCCTCTGTGGGAAAGAACAGGATTAAGTAATAGTAAAAAGAATATGAAGAATGAATCTGGCAGTTATATTGAACATAAAGATGATTGTGAAAGGACAATTTACCAATGCTTCATCAAAAACTGAATTATTTAAGAATGAATTTTAAGACAAAATTTTAAACAAAAATGGAAAAGCAAGAAATACTTGGATGTACAATATTTTTTTTTTAATGCTCGGAAGATCTGACTGTAAAAGAGCAGCATGAGTGAGCAACAGATGCAAATGTTAAAACAAGAGTGGAAGATAGATACTAGTAGTTCACACAAAGCCTGACATAACAAAAGAAGGTGTAAACATACCAAGTGAGCAATAAATCACTCAGAATGAAGCACTGGAGATATAGGGAATCTGGATTCCAAAAACGAAAAACACCATATTGGTCTCTGGTCTCTCATGCTTTGGTTGTGTCCACCATGGTGGATGACAAATGGTAGGATGTATTAAGATACAAGATCAGAGTGAAGTTATTATCATAAGCTACAAAACCTCAAAAATAGTTGTGGAGCAAACTAACCAGAGACAAACATCAATAAATTGGTGCTAAGGAATGAAGAAGCAAAAAGCACCAAGCTACATGATCATGACTATCAGTCGATTACAAGGATTTGGCCTAGAACTAAACTGCACCTTATTAACACACAAGACAAACGGTTACCAAGCTTTTAGTAACAAGAAATTTGGCTACAAGATTTTTTTTTTGACAAATTAAACTTCAGCAAAATAATAATAAATCAAACAAATTACAAGCTTTCACAACTTTTATTGACTTCTTAAACAATTATTGTGAGGAGTTATTTCAAAAGTGAAGCTATTTACTAAAGAAAATGTCTAATTAGGCAAGTAAAATAGTCAGTAAAAAAATTAAATTTTCAGCAATGTATCTCTATTTTATATTAACACTCTCGTCGGGCACAACTGATCTGCTAGGCACACCTCGAGCTCTTTGGTTTACCCCGCCCCCTCTAAATGTCGTCCCCACTTCTCCATTCTAGTAGCTTCCCCTTTCCTAGTGCCACTAACAGTGGCAAGGTCTGTTAGTGATTTTCTTTCGTCATTTCCGGTTGACAGACGAAACGATCGAATAGGCTCATTGCACCCAATTATGTTTTCAACCAGAAATGAAGAAAAAAAAATCACTAACTGACCTTGCCACTGTTATTGGCACTAGAAGAAGGGAAGCTACTAGGATGGAGAAGTGGGGACAATGTTTAGAGGGGGCGGGGCAAACGAAAGAGCTCAAGTGTGCCTAGCAGATCAGTTGCGCCCGACGGAGTGTTTTAAATTTCCAAATTCCATTAACTATTCCAAATCCTATCGATAACGGCAACAGACGTTTTATAACGTGTGGGGTGTTTAATAATAACAGTTAACAATTGTTTTTTGTAAGAAGAAAAGCTTATATATGTAAAAAAGATTAGTAAATCAAGCAGTGTCTCCCAGACTCAATGCGCCCGATCGTGTTCTGAAACATATTGTGCCGACGGAGTGTTAAATAAATACTTATTAAAATCAAAAGTATTTTTCTATGTTTTTTTTTTTTACCTGAGAGGGTCGTACAGGGGGTCCACCTGGACTGGAATGAGGAGGAACTTGGATAGCTCGAGGATCACGTTGATCGTAGACTGGACTTCTCTGATCAAAACCAGCAACAGGTCTATCAAAAGGTGCTGCAGTAGCTGGTCGTGGTTCAAAGCCAGCACCTGCAGCCCTCTGGTCAAATCCAGTGGGGTTAGGTCTCTGATCAAATCCAGCACCAGGAGGTCTCTGGTCAAATCCTGTAGCACCAGGTCTCTGGTCAAATCCTGTAGCACCAGGTCTCTGATCAAAACCAGCACCAGCAGGTGGTCTCTGATCAAAACCAGCACCAGCAGGTGGTCTCTGATCAAAACCAGCACCAGCAGGTGGTCTTTGATCAAAACCTGCACCAGCAGGTGGTCTCTGATCAAAACCTGCACCAGCAGGTGGTCTCTGATCAAAACCTGCACCAGTAGGTGGTCTCTGATCAAAACCTGCACCAGCAGGTGGTCTCTGATCAAAACCAGCACCAGCAGGTGGTCTCTGATCAAAGCCAGCTCCTGCAGGCCTCTGATCAAAGCCAGGAGGCCCTCTTCCTTCAAATGGTCCTTGGCGTCCATCATACATACCAGAACGTGGATCGGGCCCCCTAGAAGAGAGATAGATTGCTTTATATTAATGAAATTCATTTTTTTTTAGTAATTCATATGATGATTTCCAAATAGTACATAATGAAAAATTATAATAATTAAACTTCAATTATAAAAGATTATAAAATTAAAAAATTATAAAAGATATTTTATTCTTGCATTATTAAAAAAATTAAAATCACTGCCACCAATAATTTCAATGGCGGATAAAATTTAGTTTCACATTTTTCACCTCTGTGATATTTTTTGAATGAAAGTTCCTTTCATTTAAGTAGAATTATTAAGAAAGCAGATCAAAAAGATTTCATCCTTAAGTACATATCAATGTTATAAATGTAATAATTTATTTCCACAACACAGTTGAAAAGGACAATCAGATAATCATCAAAAGAATCCAGGTTTCTGTGACGACAGCTTCTGCAGGAATAAGAGTATTTCAGGGAAAATCTCCCTCCAATACTGACCAAATTTCATGAAATAAAAACAATTGAATCTAATCAAATATCATTAATTTGATGTCAACAGAAGTTACAGCTGATGAAAGTAACAATAGAATTCTAAATAAAGTCGACATTATGAGCACACTTATCATTACAAAATCAATTTGCAAAATAAAAATGATATTTGTCTTAAGATAATATGAAATTAGCAAAACAGTAATGATTTTTGGTTCGCAAGCATTTAATAAAGGCCAGAGTGTTGCAGTGATTATAATTGTTGATCCCATTTCTGAAGCAGAAATTCACATTGATGAACAAATCTTCAAATTACCAGGTTGTTC
>JAFIDM010010028.1:45244442-45272719 GCA_023159025.1 Thereuonema tuberculata | reverse complement strand
AGAGAGATGTCCATGTTATGTCCTTAGTTGATTTATCATGCATGAATTTACAACCTTATAGAATCATTCAATTTAAGAATGTTATAATCAAACTTCTGCAAAATTGCTATTTGGAATTCTAAAGTCGAAAAGCACTGAAGAAAAATGAAAAATTACCTGTACCGCTGATCAAAACCACTTCTTGAATCGTTATCGTTGGTTATTAATCTGGGATCACGCATATCTCGAGGATCCCTTGGATCTCTTAAGTCACGAGGATCACGGGGATCCCTAGGGTCACGAGGATCTCGGATGTCACGAGAAGGTGGGCCTGCATTGGGCAAAAGACGCATGTCTCGATCTCCCATACTGCGAGGATCAATTGTTCTTGGATCACGCATATCAAAGTCCCTTGCTGAAAATTAAAATAATATTCTATTTTATTTTTCAAATGCCTTTATGAAACCAGTTATATTTTTAAATTTATGTTTCCGTTTTACACCTTATCAAATTTTCCCTTTACTTATTTATTTATTGTTTTACCTATTTTACATATATATAAATCTATCAAGTATCTTCAACAAATATCTTCAAACAGCAAATTTGAGCATAAAAGCATGTACTAAAATACAGGATTTATTGTGCGTTTAGAATGAACTGTTTCTGAGATTATCATCAAACTTTGCCGAAACTTTTTAGCAATAAAGCAAAACTGCCAACAAAGGATTTAAAAAAGAAGAAGCAAAAATTTAAGATGGTATTTTGAATTAATGGAACCAATTTTTTAGCTGATTATTTTTAATGGTAAAACAATGAGCAACAATAATAGTTGCTTTGTTTGTTTGTTTTTTTTTAAAAAAAACATTATTTTGCTTTTTAAGTTTGATCTTGAAGTAAGTTAAACCAAAGAATAAACTAATCTGGTCCAAAATTCTTGTATTTGAAATTTAACATTTATAATACAGTGTTACCTCCGAATAACGGACAGTCACAGGACCAGAAGTTTCGTCCGTTATTGGGGAGGACTATCTTTTTTCATTTTTTTTTCCTGCTTATAGCATGTCATTTAATGAAAAATTACGTACAATCTTAATTAAATTTCTACAATTACCATAGTGATATGAGAGAATATGAACAATTGCAAATTATTTACTATATTCCTTTTTAAATGAGTGCTAATCCGTTTGTCTTATTTAAAATAATGACAAAATTAATTACAGTACATAGAAAATTTCTAGCCATCCATTTGATGCCTTAAACGTGTCCAATCCTAAAGTTTGACTGACTTCTTTGGCTTTTTCTTGAAGCAAAACATCGCTTATAGGAATGTTCTTTGCACGAGCAGAGCGGAACCATTTTATGACCACTTCGTTGATTTTTCTTGTTTCAGTTTTACGAAACTTCAAATTCTTCGAATTTTCGTTTGAATTCACCATCCACATTTTTTTAATCTCATCTTTGTTCTTTAAAAGTTCACTTATCTGAGTTTTTCCAACTTTAAAACGTTCAGCAAGACAACGCACACTCAGCTTCCTTTTTCAGCAACTTCAAGAACATCAATTTTTTCTTTCAGTGCCAATCTCTTCCTTTTTGACACCATTTTAATTCGCACTAAATTTAATCAACAAGTTTATAGGATAGCTTTATGAGGTATTGACATTTACAAAGCAACTGCAGTGAAAAAAGGGCCTCAGATTCGTGCATTGAATCATGGGACACAGATACAATGTATCAATATAGGGGGTGGAGGGGGACACCGATACAATGTATCAACGTAAGGGACACCGATGTAAATACAACCATGATGTATTTGTTGAAATGTTAATAATAAAAAAAAAAAATTTTATAGTTAAAATAACTGTTCACTATTCAGAGTGTCCGCTATTCGGAGTGGATAACATGGAATGTCCTATTGTAAGGGACTGGGACCCGCAATAATGTCCGCTAATTAGAGGTGTCCGCTATTCAGGGTGTCCGTTAAAGGAGGTAACACTGTAATAGCTAATGTATAAAATTTATTGCATTCTATAGTATTGTGCAAAAAAAAAAAAAGGTGTGCCATATATGGTCATTACGTAGCGATTGATTTTGTCTGGAACAAACGTCACCAGTCATGATGTCATCAACTTGAACTCCGAGCAGTCAGTCCAAGATGGCGTTGTTTTGCAATCGCATAAGCAAGACCAAGAAAGGACAAACTTTGAATAGCCAAGCAAGGGGAATAATGTGGAACGTTTTTAATTATTATTATGTATTTGTAATTGTAGAAAATACGAAAACCAGAATGTTTTCGTAATGTTTATAAGATTCAGTTACGGATTTTAGCAATAGATGGTGCTGTTACATCCTGGAAACATTAATCAATAAGGAAATTACGTCATCAAAAGCTTCTGTTTTATGAACTGAACTGTATTTGTTTACAAATTTTTAAGAACACGTTTTTAATAATTTAAGGGATACCTGAAAACTTCAGGAAAATCTGATATATTAATATCTATTATTATTTATATTATTTTATTAAAATGATGTTTCTTCTAAAAAAGATAAAAATCCATATTAATATTTCAACTTTGATATAAAACACTTTCATATAAGAAGTTTTATATAACAACGTGGACCCGGCAGCTGAGTGGGTAAGGGCGCTTGGCTGCGGGTTTGAGACGGCGGGTTCGACTCCAGGTCTCGGCGGAGGGTGGGAATTTTTCCACTCTCCATTCTCCTCCAAACGGGTCCTAGGGTCTACCCAGCCCTCTGTAGAATGGGTACCGGGTTTCTTTCGCGAGAGTTAAAGGCGGGCGGGCATCGGGCTGACCTCCCGACCTCAATCTAGTCCCTTTGGTCATGAAACGCCGGGAGCCTTACCTCCCGTGGGCCTGCAAGGCCTGCATAGGCCTGTTGTGGCAAACCTTTAACTTCATATAACAATGTTAGAAATGCTAATTTAAGGTATCTGGTAACTGAAGTAAGATACCAATATCTTTGATTTCTACAGTTATTAAAGCCAGCCATATAAGAATGGTAAGCACAGATAGCAGCAAGGTCTTGAATTAAACTGTATTGAAGGGATTGGTTAGCTGCAGTTTAAGAAGCTCTATGTAATGTTCCATTACTTACGGGGTAGCTGATTGACTGGAGGAGGCTGCAGGGGTGGTCCCCCTCTGTCTGGTATTGGTGGTCGGTCACCAAGCAGTGCTGGCCGCCCAGGTCTAATATTCTGAGTTGGTCCTGGCATGACAGGTGCAGGGGCAGGAGCAGGAGTCGGAGCGGGAGCTCCTGGTCTTGGGCCTTATTTTTAAAACAATTTTAGAAAAAGAAAAAGGATAAAAAATTATTCCATTAAATTAGACAATAACAAACAAAAAAAAAATCAAGTTGTAAGTTTGTAAATATCTGTTGAATATTTTCTTTTATGACTACTAAAGTTTAGATGGTTTACACTGCTTCCTACAGATTAGAAAATAGAAAATTTAATGTCAGTAAAACTGAGTCCTTGCAACTTATCTATAATATTAATCTTCTTCGATTCAGAAAATCATCCATAACAAATAACACTGCAAACAATTTCTTTCAGAGTCCTGCATAGATCATTGATTTCATTATTTGAGAATTATATTTTAAATTTTATTTTATTTATTAAGAGAAAATACAAACACACAATATCTTGACTATTTTCAAATAAATTATTATGACTCAATTACGTTACTGATACAATTAAAGAAATTTTCATATAAAGTACATATAAAGAAATGTTCCAATCTTAACGAAAATCGAGGGAATCAAAAAACACTTTCATTTCTTCAATTTCATGTCAAATATATCTGTATTTATATATGTTGTGTCTGAGTGGTCGAATTTGGACATTTGTTACACTTGAAATTCATTGTTAAGATATCATTAATTTAAAATGTGATTCCTTGAAATTTATTTATTTTATTCTTCATTTTGTTTCTGACATCATGAAAATGATAAAAATGAAAAGCCTCATTTATTTTCATATTCTAATATTAAATAAGAGCTGAATAATTTAAGGCAAAGTGATAAATAAATCTGCTCTATAACAAAGGATATTGCAAACTATCAACTCATTGCATAATTAAAAAAAGAAAGAAAAACCAACTAAATGAACTGTATTACAATTTAAGTTAATTCATGTGAAAATATGAATTAATATGTTTGGAAATATTTTATCATACATTCAAACATTTTTCATAGGCCTTGAAATTAAAAAAAAATAAAAAATAAAATATATTAAATAAATAAGAAGAGGTTTAAAAAATTTAGAAATGTAATTTCTTCATTTTTTTTTAGTCATGAAAAATACAAATATGAAAAGCCTACATTTAGTTTTAAATTCTAATATCTGCTATACAAAAAAAACACAAATTTTACATTTTTGGAAAAAAAAAAATGTTAAATCTGTATTATTTAAGTTGTCAGAATCAGATTAATTTTGATCTTATCAAACCATGTGCATTGGATTAAGGATTTAATATTCGTTGTTTAAGACAATGAGATATGAACAGAAATAGGATAGAAATCCATTGTTTAGATTCCAATACTTTTCTATGGGCTTCTTGTCACCTTCTTGTTCTTATTTCTCTACAAGGACCCAATTGCAAAAGATTTCAATTGTAAGTTAGGCTATATGTAGTCCTTAAATGTGCATACTAAGTTTCAAGAAGATCCTGCCACCGGTTCAAAAGTTCTTAGAGTGGAAGGGATTCTCTCTCTCTCACACACACATACAGAATGAGTGATTCGATAAAGCTTTACTTCTCAGAAAAAAAAAAAAGGCTAAAAATTCCGAATTAAAGTAATATTATTTTCAAAGTTTCTCAAAGAACCTAGAACATTTACTATTCTTCAAATTCAATATTAACGTCTTTAATTTCCAATTTTTATTTTTCCCAAATTTGTAACAGATATAAGTGCAGTGAAAAGAAAATACTAAGAACTTCTATTCATACAAATGAAAAATTAATGCCATTATACATTCTCAAGATTAAGGCAAGAAAACAGAAGTATTTTATGCGATGAAAAATGTACAGGCACCTCTCTAAAATAGTGAGGTGGCATTACGATGTGGGGGTGTTTTTAATGGAATGGACTCAGCCCTCTTGCACAGCATTATAAATGTGGAAGGATACAAGGACATTATGACCAGTATGTACTGCATATGGCAGAAGACCAATGACTATCAGCATGACAACACTCTGTGTCATAAAGCAAGGTATGTGAGGGAATGTGGTATATGAGCAATAAGGTTCTGGAAATGGATTGATCTGACCAGAGTCCCTCAACACCATCGAACACCTATGGAAGGAATTGAATGGACGACTTTATTCTAGACCCCAACGTCCCACTCTGGCTACAGCTCTTCGGCCATTCCTCCTGAGACGTTCAGACACCTGATGGAAAGTCTCCCCGGCAGAGTCACAGCTATGACAAATGTGAAATACAGACCCACCCCATACGGATGTCCACTACTGCAGGGAGTGTGTCACGAGAGAACTCTATTATGGTTTCGGATAGGTGCCCGGATATTTTTGATCACACAGTGTATATGTCTGTTGATTTGATGAGTTACATAATAGATTAATGTTTCTATTAAAATCAACAGTTTCTGCTGAAAGCAAATCAAAGCTTCATATTATTATAAATTACCTGCATTTAATAATCCAAAAGTGTCAACAAAATTATTAGTTGGTTTTGCTGGAACAGGTGATGGAGCGGTTTGGTTGTTGTTAACTTGCAGGGGATTATTCTGCCAAAAAATAAATAATATATAATAAATAATCAAAATACAACATGGGATTCCATTTGGGGTTTATTTCTTCCAATGTAAAGTATAACAGAAAATAATTCTCCTTCTTTCTTATCCATAAGCCATGCTAAAACAAATCTTTTCAGCATTTGAAATTAAGAAAATTAAAGGGCGGGGTTGTGGGAATAAATTTTTGAATGACATGTTCAATTAATCACATGATATCAAGAAAGAAATTCACATAATGGTTTTGTATATTTTGTTTATATTTTTAGAAATGAATGAATTGTTTTTAGTTTCAAAACAAAGTGACAAACTTCTCACCTCAGGCTTACCTTCTATTTACAAAAATTGCAGCCAATTGGCTGCAATTCAACAAAGACTTAAAGGCATAATTATTAATTCTCAGCTATTTACTCCAGATGGTGTCAAAAGTAAAACAACAAGAAATGTGTGCTATGTAAGTTTTTTATCACTTTTTATTTTACTTTCCTGATTTTTTTTTTTCAAATGATTATCACTATAGTAGTTTTTTAAAAAAAAGGGTTTGCCATATAAGGTCATTACGTAGCGATCGATTTTGTCTGGAACAAACGTCACCAGTCATGACGTCATCGACTTGAACTCTGAGCTGTCAGTCTAAGATGGCGTCGTTTTGTGATCGCATAAGCGTGACCAAGAAAGGACAAACTTTGAATAGCCAAACAAGGGGAATAGGGGAATATTATTATGAATTCGTAACTGTAGAAAATACAAAAACCAGAATGTTGTCGTAATGTTTCTAAGATTCAGTTACGAATTCTAGAAATAGATGGCGCTGTTACGTCCTGGAAACATCAATCTATAAGGAAATTATGTCTTCAAAGGCTCTTCTTTCATGAACTGAACTGTAATAAATTATGATTTTCTTACTGCGTACAAGTTTCAGACTGACAGTTTGTTGTAAATTACTTGTTCAATGTATGCCAAACAAGCATCTACAATAATAAGCAAAAGTTAAATGAAATGAGGACTCCAATTTCAGAATTTTAGTAGACAAGTATCAGACAACAGCACTTTCGGGACATATAATAAATTATCTGTTAATTGAAATGAATATTCAATTCAGATTAATCATAACTTAAATGTAATTATCAAGTTTTTAAGTTCAGTAATTTCTTGAAAAGAGTTACAACATGTATAAAATTTAATTTTAATAATACTTACCCTGTAAAATACTGAAATAAATTACACTACATTTTTTTTTTCCCACTAGTGAAAGTTGCAGCTTCAACAGAGATAATGGGACAGTAACTACTAATATTAAATTCTTCAATTTATCATCTGAAAAGCCCTTTCACTGATTTAGGTACAGACTTATTGGATCTTTTTGAACTTGAAAGCATCACAGATCAGCTGCCGTCTTATAATTTCACGAGTGCCAACTAAATCTCAAAATTTTTTGATAAAAGATATTTTCCTAATTGAGTAAGAATTAAATTGAAATAACTCAGGCAGATGTAAATAGCGTGATATTGCCAACTAAAGACTAACCATTGGAGTGATACATTTAGAATGAGGGTTTACTGTAATCTCACTCTTTGAAACCCTTCACCATTTCATCACTGCTCCAATATTATGTCTGCTTGTTACAACAGATGATTATCTTTTCAGTAGTAATGGACACAACTAGTAGAACGACTAGCTTCCTTCCTCAGTCTGCCTTGTCAATTAAGGCTGTCCATTTAGGCACAAAGTTTCTTTTAACGACATTCGAATGAGTGAATGGACTTGTCCATTTTGCTGCTCTGTTCCTAAAAGCCAAACTTAAAGTTATAATGTTTTTATTTATTAACAATCTCTAGATTCCTTATTTATCTATAACTGATATACTCTGCATATAAGTCTTCACTGAACGATTTAATTTTTATTTAATCACAATTTACTTAGAAGAAACCTTATTTAATTCATTAAAGTTAAAATTCTTAATATTAATATCTTAAATTTATTGCATAATATTTAGTCATTAAAAGTATAAAAAAGCAGATATATGCACCTCTGTAGGTTAATATGTCTACTTTCTATCTGTTAATATTCCTAATATCTTGTTAATAGGAATAGGACATTCAATTATAATATTTTATTACATTGGTAATGAATGTCAACTTAAATTCCAATGCATTGTAATTGCACACTTTTATTAAGCAATTTCCTGAGCTTTATTTCATTTCAAGGCTAAAATCAGCTCAAGCCTTACATGTCGATGCTGGCATTGGAATAATGCGTTTGAATATGAAAGCAACGTCATTATTTACCTCAAACTCATTCAGTTGGTTTTATTTGCTTTGTTTCTTGTGTCTTTGTAATGTGAAACAATTTTATTGAAACAAGAATACATAAAAAGCATTTTAGACATTAAAAGTTTCATTAATCAAGCAACAAGTATCTCAACATATGTGTGTGTGTGTATATATAAAATGCCAACAAAAATATAGTAGTTTATATCATGAAAAAAAAAAAAAAAAAAGTAAATGCATGCACATACGACAGTCTCTATAAGCCTAAAAAAGATTTTCTCAGAATGTAAGGTTGAAGATCAGCTACATGCCAATTTCAAAATGTGATGATGTATTACATAAACAATAATATCTCTTATATAGTTTTCCAGATCTGTCTGTGTGCAATGCACTTCTGTAACACACTTCCTCCGTGTTTGAAAAATAACTTTAATTTCCTGTGAAAATAGAAATAATTTTTACAATGAAACGTCCGTGATAGGAATCGAACCTGAACCTTCTGATCCAAAGACGTCTTATCCATTAGGGGACTACATTCAAATTATTGTTGTTAAATATCTCTTCCCTCTCTGATGCAATGAGAGAAGAGCCAAAAAAAAATAAAAATAAATCATTAATTTCAGCCTACTAGATTAAAATTTAAAATTTCAATGTTCATTTTTTATTCTACTACAAAAGCAGGCTAGACCAGCATTAGATGCAGAAGCTCGCCCTCAGTGATGAACTCAAGAGTCATTAGAGACATTTCTCAACATGAAATGAAGAAATTACAAATGACGGGCTATCTCAACTAAAAGCCGTCACATTTTTAACCCACCACTGTTACAGGGCATATATACTAGTTTACAAATGCTACTGAACTTAAGTTTGCTTTATGTTTTAATGCTTCATTGCTTATCTTTTATGAATTTAATTTTTGAGAATTAAGAATAATTGTAACAATTAAATTCTATAATTTGTTTTAATTGCTGAATATAATAACAACTAAGTGGTCAAATTTACAATCTATCAACTAATAAAAAGGTTTACTGAACTAAAAATAATATCAAAGGGATTGCTTTTAAGTAGCAGATAGGCGTTGACCTAAACAACGATTATGCATTTCAAATTCATATTTCAATCTAAAAAAGAAAAACAAGTTTAGCCAGATAGTATGTATAAAGAGTTGTAGCAGCATGACATTACTAGGACATTTAAGTGATTCTGAAGTTACCTCAATAGCAAATGAGAAAGAAATTATTCTGAAATCTTTTGTAAAATAATAATAACAATAATAATAAATAAATCAATCATTTTAAAACATTACATCTTATATTATAAAAGCGTTATTCTGTCTGTCATTGTCATAAGACTTTACGTTTTTCCAATTTTGTGACCAAACTATAAGAGATAGATGCAAATGGATAAACTGTAGATCTTTTTAAGACAAACAAAATGCTGCAAAAATCTTTCAAAAAAAGTTTTTGGTTTCCAAGATGGCACCTTTTAAATGGTCAAATTTTGACTTTTTCTCAATTTAAAAGAAAAGTATAAAAGTTGGAAGAGAACATTATATTGAGAAAATGTTGGTATTTGAAAGTTCTATCGAACGAGATATCAGTCATTCACAAGCATTTCTGCATTTGCAAGATACATGCAAAAATGTGTGTGGCGCCACAATACACCTGAGTTAAGCGGAGAAGGCCACAACGGGCTGGGAAGTCATATATTCTCCGATCTTAATATTAATTTGCTAAATAAATAAAGTTTTTTTTTTTTGTAATGCTATATATGCAAGGGTTCCGGAGCGAAGCGTTGGTACCCGTCTAGTTAAAAAGAAAAGAAAAAATCAGAATTTCTCGAGACTACAGGAAATCAACTGCAAATTTGGATTTTTAGTAAAGATTTTGCTTGAATAGAACCACATCTACAAAATAAATTTATTTATCTTTTTTTTTTTTTTTTTTTCAATTTTAGGAAGTTAGATGGAAAAATTGCAAGTGGGGATTTTGTTTTTTAAATTGTTGCAAAGACAAAAGAAGTCAAGCAAAATACCTGTTGAATGAAACATGAGGCAATATAAGAATTATTACTAACGTCTCAGGTAGATATATATATATATATATATACAAAGCTTAAGTCAATGACTTTAAAGCATAACAAAAGTTTAGTGAATTATAACTTACGAGGAAGGGTTCGAATCGTCGAAACGAAAGAGCAGACAGTGGATCCTTGAAAACAAAAGAATAAATGACTGTTAGAAATGGATTAGTAAGAGTCTTAATCCTTTAAAATTCTAACTAATTCAGGCCTTTGACTGGGCCGCAGTGCATTTCAGTTACTTAAATATTCCATGTTTGGAATTATGAGAATGCAGAAACATCTTTCTGAAGTTTTGAAATGGAATACTGAAAGGGTTTCGATATTTATGGTAGCTGAAACTATCTGGGCTTTCTAAAAACTTAACTATTTGTAATTAAAAACAAAATAAATGTACACTGTGAACAGAAGTGGGTGGAATATTATTTTTCATGTAGTTTAAAACTATCATATGAATTTAAATTTGATTTCAAAATACTTCATAGCTTCCTAACAAACTAAAGGTTAGACTATCGTATGCTGTCACAGTTCCAAAAAAAAGTTTGATGTTTAAATAACTACATCTGACACAGAAAAAATCTTCAGCTTTTTAACTGCTCTTAGTCTTTCAACTGCCTTGGGCATCTGAGGAAAGTTGCTTCAGGGGTTTAGATAGCTGAATGGAAACTGAAACTTGTCTGGGTTCATATTAAGCTATCCTACAATCACTTGTAGCTAAATAATAAATTTTGATATATACAATAATATAATATGCTGCTGATATTGTCTCACTCCATCCACTTTAAATGTTTTTACAGATTCTATTTTTTAATCATTCTTTTCAATTCAAATTCAATGAATGAGTGGGTTTTATTCTATAGCTACAGAGATATAGATAATTCAGTCAAACTTGTGAAAAATTTACTTTCAAACTCTTTGAACAAAAAACTGAAATTGTTTTTGAATTGCTCAAAAATTTTAATAGAGCAATAAATATTTTAAAGTATTTGTGAATATGTTTTTTCCTCACAGTCGTCTAGTACAATCAATGCAAATAGCAAAGGACAATTTTTCATTAATTTGAGCGAATCAGTATAAAAGCTTTCTTATTTTTGAGCTGAAATACATCTTAATAATGGATATTTAATGATGGACAGTTCTAATACCATATTTGTTTATAAAAAAAGTTAGATATGGATTTAATGAAGATTGACATAAATTAATCTATCAAATGTAATGCAGAGACTAATGAAATTTAAAGATAATTTAAAGGAAATGAAATAAACAGCATAAGAAAGGGGTGAGATATCGACAGTTTTGGAATACTGGGTGTATTCCATCCTCAGGAACAGCCTAAACATTTAGGATGATACAAGATGGACTCTTCACCCTGTAATGTTGTAAATGTTTGCTGTCCCTGAGGATGGTATACTTCCAGTATTCCGAAACTGTCGGTATCTCGCCCTTTTTTTATGCTGTTTATTTCATTTTTACCAAATGCGTGCATTTCATTTCCTATTTATTATTTTTATTTTATCGACATATTGCTTATCTTTAATGAAATTTAGGAAAACAGATATAAATTCCGTTTTCCCTAGGGTCAAACTCAGGAACCATTGTAATTCTTCCCAAGAAAATTGAAATTTTGATTGATTCTGAAGGAAAAGAATTTCTTAATTGGATTTCCTGACAATTTTGTTTTAGTGAATTTAATGCACTTTCCAACTTTGTAAATATAGTCCTAATGTGACTGTGGGCGAAGTTACTGCAAACGAGACTCTGGGGTAAAGTTTTACAGCATAAAAAAGAGATAGACGAGGCCTTTTGTGTCCTATTGTTCAGGAATCGTCTTCAGGTTCTTCTCCTGAAGACGATTCCTGCACAATAGGACGCGAAAGGCCTCGTCTATCTCTTTTTTATGATGTGGGAAATACCCCAGAGTCTTGTTTGCAGCAACTTTGTAATCTAAGGAATTTCCTAAGCAATGTAATGAAGATTGTTATCATATAGGTAATTGTTTTTGTTTTTAAGTGCAATTTCTGAGCACTGAGGTAAGCATTCTGTGGAACTCAGAAGTTCTCATAGAATAACCTGAGGAAAGATACTGAGGTGGATTCCCATTGCCTTCCTCAGGAAGCCATTAGGGAACGGCTTCAGACTCGAAGAGAAAGTGAAGAAGAAGAGGCTGACAAACACAGTAAAGGAAAGGAAACATCCATGCCACTACCGGGATCAAATTCAGGTTCCAACCCATCTGCCTTGTGGGAGGCCGCCCTGTAAATCACTAGGCCATGCTGAAACGGTAGTAGGTCATTATCTCTTAAAATGTTCAAGCTCTCTTTTGTAACTTGTCTTTCTGCATCTGATATAAGGAATCACAAGATATGTAAAACTTTACCATATTATTGTTAACAGGAGGAGTGAATTCATCATTCCCTGGAGCGGCTTGTAGTGGTTGCACATTAGTATTGGCTCTATGCAGCATACTCTGAAATAGAAGTGAAAGTGAGCATTAAAAATAACATCTTATAACTGTATACCCACAAAGATCAATAATAAATTAGTTTCCCAGAAAGAAATCTGATTTAAATTTTAATTTAACTTAAAATTAAAGATTTAATTCTGAATCTAACCCAGCTAATATCTGCACAATATTGCATCATAATTTGTGTACTTATCATGCTAATGTAATTATCTGAAATACAAAAGAAAACACAGACAAAATAAACAAGAACTACGAGAGAATTTAACCAAAGGACAGGTAAAAAACAACAAAGGAATTGAGAATGCAGAACTTCTTTAAAGGCCAAATTTTACACATATTTTTAGAAATAAGAAATACTTTACTGAGAGCTTTGGGTTAAAGTTAAAGTATTTCACTACAGGCCTATGTGACCTAAGGGTCGCAGAAGGTATTGCTCCCAGCACTTCGTGGCCAACAGGACTAAGTTGAGGTTGGTGGTTAGCCTGAAGCCCACCCGCCTTTAACTCCCAGGAAAGAAACCCAGTACCCATTCTACAGAGGGTTGGGTAGGCCCTAGGACCTGTTTTGGAGGATAATGGAGCGTGGAAACATCCCCGCCCTCTACTGAAGCTGGGGATCAAACCTGCCATCTCCTACTCGCAGCCTAGTGCCCTTACCACTTGGCTGCCAGGCCCACGAGAATTTTGGGTATGACTTAAAAAGTTAAATGCAAAAAAGTTACAATTTTGCACAGTGTACTTCCACAATAAGTTTAACCTTACCGAAAACTTGCTTGGGTCATCAATAAGACAAACAAAAAACATTTCTCAAAAAAAAAAAAAAAAGAAAAAAAAAAAGAAAAGAAGATTACATTATCATATATAATAGTAGATTGAACCAAAGGGTTCATTCGAGCGATATGATTGTCCAAATAAAAAAAGCATCCAAATGAATTATAATTTTTTTAAATTTTGCACTAAGGCAGCTGATGAAATATATTTAGACTGTTTAGACCTGAATCAACAATTGCTATTTTGCACTATTTTCTTCTGAAAGAAATCCATGGATTCAAATACATGACAAGCACTTGTTAATTCCTCCAAGTTATAAGAACGCCATAAATATACTATAAATTATATTAGATTATTCTAGGCTTGCAAATCTATTTATTGGGAAAGGAAATAAGTAATTACACCAAAAATTCTGAATAATCCTAGATAAATTATTAAATTCTTTTAAAATTAAAGAAATTCAATTATTAATAAATAACATAAATCAATTTCCTAATAGTTAATGTTTATGCATTTGGAAAATGGAATTTACTATGATTTTTTTTTTCATACAGTATTAATCATTTTGTAATTAAGATTCAACATCAATCATGCAAATGAGGAAATGAAATAATTGTCTGTATAAATACATGGAAGTTCTGTTTTCTAATTATAAGATACAACAAATTTCAAAAAAGTAAGTAAATTACCATTGCTACTTGTGGATCAACAATTCGCATAACCACCTGGGCTTGAAGAAGAGCGTAGGCCAATTGTGGGTTCTGAAGCAACATTGTTCGAGCTTCATTGGGGTTATTTTGAATGCACAACTGTAAACAGAAACAATTACTTAATAAAAGAAAAATTATGGTCTAATATATTCAGTATTAAAGAGCTCATATTTTATAAATGCACGAAACAAGAAAATGTTAATGGAGTAACAGAATATTTGAAAAGGAAGCATAAATGCTTTCATATAAGTATTTGAAACATTTTAGCTACTCAAAGTTAACTCAAACATTCCAAACATAAGCACTGCAGAAAACGAAGGACTTAATGAAGTGAATAATAATTTGTGGTCAAAGATATAAAATGAAGTTTGCACTGAAGTTTAGACTAGCATTGAAACTAAGTCCAAATTGTCATTTAATGCCTGTAAATCTCTATTACATTGACTTCTTTATAAAATCTTTCAACAAGTAGTATGGTGAACAGATATGATAGCTTTGTAGTAGTTAAAATGTTAATTTAAAACTTTTTTCTCACAGATTTCTGTGTAAAATTTATTGAACAGGTATGCAGATTTGCAAAGCTTAAAATTTAAATTTATCTATAATAAAAAAAAAAGAAGAGAAATCTTAATATAAAATATGACATACCATCTTGAAGCAAAGTCTTTAAAATAATCGTTTACAAATGCAAAGTAATAAATAATTCATTCATTAAATGAATAAAAGAAAAGTTCCTTACTTTCATCTGTTTCATTAACTCAAACATCTGCTCTGGAGGTAAACTTGCTACAGCTTTAGTAATAGCCTCAGGTGCTTTATCAGGTTCACAGTCTATCCCATAAGGACTCTAGAATAATAAAAGAAAAGAAATTATAAAAATAAAAACATCATTAACTCACAACTAAATGCAAACTGAAATCCAATGTATGTATATAAATAGTTCATTATTATGTTCATATACCATATATTTAAAATAGAAATTTAAAGAAAATGATTTTCTGTAGCAAATAATACCGAATACTCACTTCCTGTGGCGGCCCTCCAAGTGCAGCTTGTAAATCTAACCAAAAAAAAAAGTATTAAGTTTGCAATGTTATAAATTCATTTTTGCAAATCACATTATATTTTTCCTGGTAAATTTGTTTACGATTCGTGATCAAAGACATAAAATGCTACTTTTCATTGATGCTTAGACAAGCATTGACACAAAGTCCAAATTGCCATTTAATGTGTTTTTATGAGTTATACTGTAATTGGAAATTTATCATAAGGTCTTATTTAAGTAAGGAGTACACATTTGGTTTTATCCATAAATCTTTAAAACTTTAAATAAAAGTGTGTATTGGAAATACAGTAAACTCCTGATTATTCGCGGGCGGATTATCCGCGGACCTCTCCTGTTTCCATTTATATTTATAATATAATAAATTACGGAATTAAAAAAAAATTAAATCTAGAATAAGGTAAACAATAAAAGAGGCTTCTAAAGTAAGTGAAGACAATTATACACAAACAATTTAAAGAACGACCTTGAGGAAAGAGCTTAAGCCGGCAGGTTACACAAAATTATGGGAGAGCCTTCCCATAATAATAAAATTTAAATATAAATAAATAATTTAAAATAAAATAATTGTTTGTAATGTATGTACTGCAACTGTATGTATTGCCATTTTAATGTAAATAAAACATGTTAAAAGCATTTTGTGTTGATTTTCGTCCTTTTTCGTCCTATTTCAGATTATCCGCGGAATTTGCTTATCCGTGGTTGCCGCGCCACCCAATTCCGCGGATAATCGGGAGTTTACTGTATACTAATGTATAACAGTCAACTTTGGAGCTTTCAAACAACAACGCACATAATTTGAGCAAATTCATTACTTCATAGCTATACAAAATATATATATATAAAATTCAGTGTTATGTTCATAAAAAGAAGAACTGCCCACAATAAACCAACTATTTGCATTACTCTAATCCAAAACATGGAAATTATTTTCTTCTTCTTGACTTTCCTTGTCATAAAAAATTAACATTGATTTCAATGAAATTTAGCAGAGAATAAGTTATTCTTATAATTTCCTATAATTTCTTATATTTCCAGACTTAACACCTCATGTAACAAATATGTTATCAGTTGTCGTAATAAATATCCAAAGGCATTTTTATTTGTTTCATTTTGATTCAATATTTAAAAAAATAAATAAATAAATATGAAATGCTTACTTAAATTGCAATAATTTAATGCTTTTAAACGATTACAATATTGTGGAATTAACCAAAAATATTACTTCTTTATCAGTTCAGATAAATGACTAATGAAATACGACTTACTTTTTAGTTCTTCTTTATTCTTTTCACTAGCAGCATTATCAACTCTCAGTGCTCTTCCGTTCAACTCGTATCCATTAAGATTTCTCATGGCACTTAAAGCCGTTTCTTGATCCTTGTATTCACAGAATCCATAGCCTTTTGGTTTTCCGGTTTCTCTGTCATATACTAATCTATATAAAAGAACAGTAATAGTAATAAATTGTAAATAGGAGGTGTGTGTATCAAGTAACAATGCTTACATCTTAAATACTTTTTTTTTAATCAAGGACAAACACTTATTCATCTTTGATCAATAAAGAAACTGAATTTTAATAAAAACATTTCTGAAGAAAAGTATTGTTATATGTAACAGTAAATTTATAACCCATGTAAACTGATGCATTATTTTATTTATTCATCTAAAAATTGATGCCAAAACTATGTGAGTTAAATAAAATTCAAAAGTACTTTTGAAAATTAGATTTCCTTTATCTGTTGCAGATTCAAGTTCCGTAAACGATCTCTTTATAACAGTACTGTAGGACTATTTATGTACTATCACATTAAACACCAAAGCACTTGCAGGGTACAAAATTGTCAAGTTTGACTCAACGACTACTAGATATGGCAATAAAAGGAATGAAGCAGCTTGACGATGATGGTCAAATAACTTTATAACTGCAAAACACAAAATGAACTTTATAAAGTAAGTGTGTATTTGCAATTTCACTGTTGTCTATCAATCAGATTTGAAAGAATGCAAGGAACCACATACATCCTGGAGAGATGTTGGCAAACATTTGCCAAGGATTTCAACAGATTCTTTTTGCAAATATTTCTTTTCAGACCTTCTAGCTGCACTCTTAAAAAACCCTAAACTTTTTAAGTATACGAAGATGGAAATGAGTAATTCTGAATTTCTTTAACTATGTCCAATCAAAATTAACCCTGAAACCATTAAGAATGAGACTCAAGTGCATTGCAATTCACAACAAATCTGTACTTTGCTCTTACACATGTGCGGCAAAGCCTGAGTTCACTCACTGTTTTTGTGCAGAGCTTGTGCATGGTGATAGCTCTCAAGAAAAAGATCATTTTTGATTTGATTATCTTCAAACCATCCTTTTATTATCCTAAACCTAAGTGCAAAAGAAGTTACTCAGCAACGTTAAAATGTTAATAATGACAGCTGCCTCCACTGCTTTATGTCTGCAGTTCAAAAATCATATACAAAAATTAAACAACATTTGACCCTGACCCATTGTTTGCTGAATCTTGAGATCTAATTGGAACTCTCAGATAAAAGGACCAGTAGTCCTTTTATCTGAAGTTTTGTGTTTTAGATTTACATAAAATATACAGGTCGATTCAAAATTCCTTGTGCAAACTTTAAAGGTAGGTCTTTAAAAACAAATTGCATTCATAGTGGAAAGTGCGTCTGTAAATGCCACCCAAATGTACTAGAAGGTACACTAAGATTCAGAAATAAAAAATAACAAATAAGATAGCAACATTCTTTATATAATCTTCTTTAATATATTTAAGTTTTTAGATAGTAATGATGTAATGCGAGTAATGTTAGTATTGTTATTTATGAAGCATCGTTGTTATTAATAATGTGTTAATTGTTATCATTATTAATAACAATGCTATTGAACACGATAATTTTCATTTGTTAACTTGAATACAAAAATGTTTTATTTCTTATTTGTAATCCTAATGAAATGCAGAGGAAGAATAATAGTTTCTTGTCCTCTGATATCACCTGATGAAGTCCTTCTCAAAGAAGGATGAAATATCCTGGGAATTAAAGGAGTGTTGTTATATTAAGGATTTCTAGGAGTAAATTATTTACAAGATAGCAACATGTTTATTAGTCCTATATTTATTTTATGGCAGTAAGGTGTGCACTTACCGGTTCACAGTAGGTACTCAAAGTTCCCTGCATCAACTGTAATACATGCCTCACATCGTTGATGCATGGATTGCCGAACATGTACTAAAGTGAAAGGCCTTTTGTGGATGCGTTCTGCTGTCTCAGTGACTCTTGTGACGAGATCAGCTTCAGAGGCAATAGATGATGTCTTTGAGGTACAAAGTCACGTCTCAAATGACGATGGCTCACACTGCCCAACTAATGTGCTGCCAAACAGCGCCCTCTAGCACATTCAGGTAGCATTTGCAGACATACATTCCACTACGATTATGGTTTGTTTTTGAAATCCTGACCTACCTTTAAAGTTTGTACAGGCAATTTTGAATCACCCTGTATATTATCTATTGGCAATTTTAAACCATACTTTTCAGAATGGCCAATAGTCTGTGGAATGTCAGTTCATGCGAAACAGTCTAATCTATTCTAGTCAAAAGCAGAATCACTAAATTACAAGCGATAAATACCACTACAACTTTTCTTTCTTTTTTTCCTACAATATTAAAGCTTCAAGATGGGAAAGACCTTATACCATTAATGTTTCTCAATTAAGTTTTTCTGTTGATTTTTTAAGAATTATTAAGGTTAATTAAACTATCTCGAGTTGAACAATAATATTGGCTGAAGAGATCTAATAATTTTTAGAATCCCCAATGAAATAAAAAAAAAAGGGAGACTCATGCTACAGAAATGCACACTTCTGCTCAAATCCTTTTCTGTTCATTGACAATGCAAGCAAAGTATTAAAAACACACTAAATAATCCAGAGTTTCAGTCAAATTTAATGTCAAGTATCAAAACTGCTCAGATGGTAAATTTGCTTTTTTTTATAAGTACTTTTATTAAATTTTGATTTTAACTGTTTTTTATCCATAAATAATACTTTACATATGTTAAAACATTTTTTTGAATAGTACTTATAAAGAAAATCAACTTTTTGATTCCATCATTAACATCCTTTAAACAGTTTACATACATCTTAAATTTACCAAAAAACAAGAATGCAAGAAAAGGAAACTTAAAAAGTAAATCATTTCTAGAGAATTAAGTGAAATTCATACCTAAAGCTTACAACAGGTCCTACTTCTGAAAATATATCTTTCAGTTGTTCTTCCGTAGCTTCATATGGAATATTCCCAACTAAAAATAAATAAATAAATAAATAAATAAATAAATGAGGAGGTGGTGTACATAAAGCATTTTGTCACACAGATCATAATTTTCAGTATATGCGAAAAACTGATTTATAATTAACTACAAAATAACATCCATATGTTTATGTTCCTTTCCTTTCTAGGAGCACCCTAGACACTATTACTTGATGTGTTCACTATGTGTGAATGAATAAACTTTACACAAAAACACCTATAACTCAATTTTTTTTTTTTTTGGACAAAATGCTTTTTGTACGCCACCTCCTTAAATACGTTAGGCATATCCATATATAATACGAATGTGATAGTTATTATTAGAAATAAATAAATAAATAAATAAATATTAGAAAGCTGCCTAATATTAATAATAATTTGTCTTAGCTTCATACAAAGTCAACTAAAATTAAAATTATATAAATACCATTTTCTTTGTAAGGGGAAGTTTTCTATCAGTTCAATTTTTATCTTTGGTTTTAAAACTTGAATGATTTTATATTGCAGATAAGTTCCTGAGATTCAGTTTAAGTTTAGGCAAAACAAAATCTTCTGTACATACATCGCTAATTGAGTGATGATGGGATGATTAACATTACATCAATTTAAAATTAATTACTATATGAGAAGTTACGTGATCAAAATAAAAATTTGGACACGCAAGGCAAATAAACTTTATGCTATTAAAGATATAAAAAAAATAGTAAGTATTTTTCGAGAATTTTCAACAGGAATTCGTGAAGAGGATTAATATATTCAAAATGTACAAACTTTTTTTTTAAGCATTAATATATACGATGTTTAAGGTTAGTGAAGCGAGTCTGAATTTTTTTTCTTAAACAAGTTAAACAAGTTGTAGCAGAAAATATTAAATAAATAATAAAAATACTAAATATTAATAATTTATTCATAATTAGAAGTAACCTAATTCTTATTTATCTTTACTACCGAAGTTCAATATATTGACAATACTAACAATGCAATTAGCCAACCTAAAATGGAGTCATACCAGTAATGCCACAAAGCAATAATACTAAATGTATGTCTATTTTAGAAGAGAGAGAGAATGGCTGTGAAAAATGAGTCTTACACTCTGACTGAATTTTGTACAAAATTAATGAAAGTAAAAAGTTTAAATGAAGAATTAATCAAATTATTCTCATTACTAATTTGGCGACTTCAGAACACGATTATAATCACAGGATAAATTTTAATGGTAATGTTATAGCAATAAAATAATGAGACAAAAGTGGTATCTATCAAGAAACACAATGACCTTTTTTATCTGACTTCATAATTGCTATAAAAACTTCATCCTCAGAATTAAAAAAAGAGAAAGTTACCGTTCACCATTGATGTTGAAATATCTATGAGAATTGTTAATCATAGACCTTCGATTACCAACTTAAGTTCAACTTCTATTTTAAAAAAACAACTTCGATAATTTACACAATTTCAATAGGAAGCTGTTTCAAGAAATAAGAAATGCATGAAAGAATTTAAAGCCTACTTCCTTAATTTTCTTATCTATTTAAAGTCATTAAAACAAAAGAAATTTCTCTCTAAATTTGTAAATTATATATCCACCAAAAACAGTGCTTGAAACTTTTTCCGAAAATTAATTAAATCAACATTACTTAACTTTACATGTACAAATCAGTGGATTACTATGCACTGTTTGACAAACACAGAAATATACTGTTTTGCTTCCAAAGCTTTTCGGTTGTAATTTTTGTCAGGCTTTACATTCTCAATAGAGACCCAAAAGGAATATGAAAACAGGAACTTAAAGAATACACGTTAAGTCTGCCTTCACGCCTTGTGCTATCATTGACAGGAATCTGGGACAGCTGTTTTTGTCCTTGTTAGGAGTCATCAGCCAGATTTACCCTCAATGATAAGCCCAGAAAAGAGCGAAAGCCTATGGATTCCTCTTCCGCTCCCAGAAGTGGCACCCCACAAAATCAAACAACAATAATAAATTACTGTAACCAGTACAAATTGAAAAACCTTACCCCGCTAACTGCTAGACACAAAAGGCATTTAATTATAAGGGACAAAAACAGACAAGGACTAAATAGTCTTAAATAGGACAGTTTAATGTGCAGCTCAAGGCATGAAAGCAAACTTAATGTGTATTCTTTAATTCCGCTTTTAATGTTATATTCCTGCATGCTAAATTGCCCAAAAGGAAGAATTTTCAGATATAAAAACAAAATACTCTTGTCTTTAAATATGCATACCTATATATATATATATTTCAAAGTCTTTTCACTGGTTCAAACGTTATTAGGAATGAGGAAGGGCAACATCAATATTCTGATTTCATGAACATCATTTTCCTTAGGAAGTAAGCAAATAAGTTTCTTTTTTTTTTTAATTAAAGAAATTGTGTTTATGGGAAATATGCAGTTTATAAATTTCACAAATATATCTTTTTATATATAATTAAAGAAGAAGCCTGCAAATCAGAAAATTAAGAAGTTACTTTAAGAAAGCATATAAACTATTTCAGATAACTTAATGTACCGACACCAAAAAGTTTGCTTAGCCTGTTATTATTGTCTTTTTAGAACTGAAACAGATCTTTGGAAATATGGGCTCTTTATTATGCTCTTTGTTCTTATGACTTGGCATATTCTTTATTACTCTGAGAAAAGCTCTCTACCAGAGACTCATGACAACCCCCGATTTAAAAGGTATTTCTGTAATAACTTTTGAAGGCATGAATACCAAAGTGTGTAGTTAAATTTTCAGATTTAGATGAAGAGCACTTTAACGTTGTTACTTTTACAGTTGTTTCACGTCCAAAACTGCTAGATTTTTCTTCATCTGCAAATTTTAGTAAAATAGTTTGTATGCTTTTTCTATCACTGAAACTGAACAGTAATATATTAATCTGAATGGAAAAAAAATAATAAAAGATGCAATAGGAAGCATTAATAAATCATACCATAAACCCAGGTACTAAACTGTAGTATGGGACTACTTTTGAACTATTTGCTGTGATCTGTATGACCTTCCTTAGGCATGCGCATGTTGCACAGCCCTTTATTACAACAGTTTCATCAATAATGGAAATTATCATCTTTCCAATAATGCCAAATTAGTCATAATTGATGCATTTAGTTTTTAGAACCTATTTTTGTAGTGTCTGAAGTTTAATGGCAGAACACAAAGAGACTATGCAACAACAGTAGGTGGAATAATTTTCAAACTGAATATTTGCTTTAATACAAATCATCTTCTTCATTCCTGAACACAGAGATTCAGTAAACTTGTGCCATCTGAATGGATTGCCAGCCAGTGCTTTAATTTCCCTTCCTTCATCAATGTTAATGTTACGTGGCCTTCCTCCTCTTCTTTCTCTCTGTGGATCCCAATCAAGTTAATCACATACATTATAAATTTCATTCAATGAATGTTTTCAGATCTCTTATAAATTCACGTTCCTTTATCAGATTGAATTTTAATGGGGCTTTTTCTATCATTCTTCTTCCATTTATCAGCTTTGATGGAGTTTGTCATCTGTGAGAGGGAATTCAGTTTATTCAAATAATTTTCTTTTTCCTGGTTAATTCTTTACTATCTTAGCATGCATTCTGGCTTGTAATAACTGAAGTTAACAGAGAGAATGTCTTAGTAACTAATTGGTTTAATAGCGGTAGATTCACTGAACCTAATTTTACTTACGCTGTTATTTGTAAGTTCTTTTTTATGCCTTATTTTTGCAACATTTTTAATTGATACATTAATGCAGCTGCCAATTTTAAGTATTTTGAATTCTTTTACTTAACTCTTTCATTTTGACACGTCAATCACATGGTCTTCATTATAGCAATGTGAAGTTGCAGCTCTTGTGATGTAAGTGTTGTTTGTTTTGTTTTTGCCTAAAGGCTTACACTAGTTTGTTGATGTGCCAAGTTCTAGAAAATCATTATCCAACACAAAATTGTCCAAATGAAGCAAAAGACAGTAAAATATTGCTAAAAAAATTTGATGTACTAGACTGCAAGTATCATAATCAGATTCAACAGTCGTTATTAGACTGCAGTAATCAAGATAGGCCTCTAAATTAAGGCCTCAATTATCACTATAAATGTGATTGTTGCGATTGTTGTGCAATCATAACAATTTAATCATTAAAATTTAATGAGATTTTAATGATACTTGTTCACGGATGGACAGACAAAACGGGAATATTAGTCTGCTGATCTAGATCAGAAGACTAGTGGTCGAGTGCACCAAGCTTCAATTAACTTTGATGGCTGCATTGTGGACGTAGCTAAAATTAGTGGGGGTTGATGCCCAAGAAAAATTTTAGCCTTTGTTTTAAAATTGTGTGAAAGGAAACAAACATGTATAAAAAGAAATTTATCAAGTTTCTGAATAAATTTTCTTTTTATACATGTTTGTTTCCTTTCACACAATTTTAAAACAAAAGCTAAAATTAGTGGGGGGTGCTGCTCCACAAAAATTTTAGCCTTTGTTTTAAAATTGTGTGAAAGGAAACAAACATGTATAAAAAGAAAATTTATTCAGAAACTTGATAAATTTCTTTTTATACATGTTTGTTTCCTTTCACACAATTTTAAAACAAAGGCTAAAATTTTTCTTGGGCATCAACCCCCACTAATTTTAGCTACGTCCACAATGCAGCCATCAAAGTTAATTGAAGCTTGGTGCGCTCGACCATAAAAGTGCTACCAAACGGATACAATTAGTTAGAATTAGCTATTGAAAAGCAAGGAAGAAAGACAAAAGTTATCAAAACAGATTTTTAAAAAAAATAGCGCTAGTTCAGTTTTCTTCTTTTACATTTAAAATATTGGGGAAAGAATCATAAAAAACAAAAAGTATTTCATTATGCAAAATATAAATCATTTGAGAATTATAGAGGAAAACCATATTTTGGAAAATCCATCAAGCACTTCGAAAAGCACCTTTATACACTATGTCTCTTTATGAAACATTAAAAAGTTAATGAATCATACCTGTACCCTTATCTTAACTGGGTAGCAAATAACGATCACCGTAATGGGACGCAGTGAAGTCTGGAGGACCAGTTCGATGCTTGCCTGTTTAACCACTAGGAAAGAAACTGTTTCTCTGCGAGAGAGGGTTGAGGGAACCTAAGGCCCTTCCAGAAGAGAAGTAACCAAGAAGTTAAACCACTGACAGGGATCAAATGGGTTCTTGTAGTATTTTAAGACAAGCATCTGATTTATTACTAAGCCAATAAGGTTTGACATGTGAAAAAACTAGTTTAAAAACCCAAAAGCTAAGTAATTTTTTTAAAAAATACTTTAAGTTTCATAAGGAAACACATGTTTTCTAAATAATTATAACTCAAATTTTATTCACGATTTACAACAATCAATTGTGCTACCTTTTCAATTTTGAAGTTGTTAACTAAATATTTATGTTAACAAAAAGTTTGTAATTTTTTCATTCTTTTGCATTAAGGTATCCCTGATAGTAGTAATTCTGGATCCTTATTTCATAGATTTTCAAGAATCCAAGATATTGACCTTTTTAAAAGTCCAACTGCCCTTATCTCAGAGGATATTTTATTGTATAAAATCAAATTTAAGAATATAGTGTGTGACCAATAAGATTATTTTTTGAGCTTCCTTAATATTTGTCACTGCTTCTATTTCATATTCTTTTCTCTTAGTATATACTAGTAAGAAATATACATTCATCTCCAAAACTTAAGGACAAATGCCATTCTTAAGGGTTACAGCCACACAATTCGACAAAATAGCTTGTGACGATTTGCATAACTGTAGATATTCAGTAGAAAACAGGTCCACATGCAAATTTCTGATTCGTGTGCAAAGGGGTCACATGGTAGCTTGAAAGCAGATAAAAAGGAAATTGGCAAAGCTGGGGAATTGTCTTTGTCTGAAATTCTGGATGTGAAGAACTAACTCTACAAACATGAACTTTCTGTCATGTCTCAAAGCCATCATATCGATGATTTCACCTGGGGATGGATTATTGAAAAGTTGGAAGAAAGCCGCACAATCACCGATGTTGCCAGGGAGTTTGGAATCCCATATAGTATTGTATACAGGCTCTTGGCAGCATTTCAAATGGCTGGAATGTGTTCCAGATGCACTGGAGGAGGGTGTCCTCATTCTATGATTGCACGTGAAGACCGATATTTAGCAGTAATAACTAAACGCAATCAACATCAGACAGCCAGCTAGCTTGTAAGTTGCCTCCATTTTAGCACTAGAATGAGGATATCCCGCGAAACTGTGGCTCGATGGCTGTGACTTGTAGGGCTATATGCTCGAAGAGCAGTCATCTGTGTGCCGCTTGGCGCAGCTTAGCCACAGCTGCTTTTATGCCATTAAAATCTGACCAACCAACCAACCGTGTGCCGCTATTTAGAGAGCACTATAGAAGGCATTTGCAGTGGTGTCAGATCCACCAAAATTGGACTATGAACCAATGGTCCAATGGGTTGTTCTCTGACAAGAGTCGATTCAGTCTGCAATCAGATTCCAGACGTCAGTTAATCTGGCGTGAAAGCGGTATGGCATTCCAGCAGGAAAAAGATCAATATTGTGGTGCTGGGGTGTTGGTTTGGGGGCGGCATCATGCTTCATGGTCGCACTGAGCTAAAGATGCTGGAGACTGGCACCATGACTGTTGACTGCTATTGTAAAAAAGTTATTGAACAACATGTTCGCTTGTTTCGTGGTACTACTGGTGAAACATGTCTTTTTATGGATGATAACTCCACGCCTCATCAAAACAAGGCAGTGGAGAGACTCCTGGAGATTGAGGATATCTGTCGAATTGATTGGCCTGCAAGCTTTCCAGACCTCAATCCCATTAAGCTCATATGGAACATTATGGGGAGACAAACTGCAGTTTGTAGCCCCTTGCTAGAAAACAAGCAGGGCCTCAATCATGCTCTGAAGGAGGAGTGAACAATCTGTCCCGTGAAACTCCTGAATCACTTATTCATAAATGAGGCCTGCCATGACGTTGTGATTGTTGCATCAACGTTCAGGGCGGCCATATTCCCTACTGAAAAGTTTAATACCTGGATACTGGCATGCACTTTCCATCCATTCTCCACCTATGCCTAACTGCTATGTGTATCTTTTCTGCAAAAGACTTGCTTACCATTGCTTTCATTTGTAATTTCCAAAAAGTTGTGTATTATCCTCCGTTAGATGAAGGGCAATAAAATCTTGCCGTATTTGTCTGCATTCATGTACAGGTCTCTCTACACATGCACAAATGTTGCCAGTCCTGAAGTTTTGGACATGTATGTAGTTTAAAAATTACACAAATAGAATTTTGCTTAAAAATTCTAAAAAAAAAAGTAACAAATTTGAATGTTCTAATATAACTTGTTTGAATGTAGATTAATAATAAAAAAAAACCTAGCAGTAGTACTTGAAGAAATCTAAATAAGAATTAGTTGATCTATTGACAATTGTTTGACCTTTTGTTAATGCAGATTTCTCATCTTTAAGTGGGTAACAGAATTTATTCATAATTGAGGCAATTCCAATGCAATTTCGTTTTGTTTTTTAACATGAAACATGAATGCCATATTTTTCATGCCAATGAAGCGTAACAGGAAGAAGTTACATAAATGCTTTCTAACATTCATAAAAACTGTTGATTATTTAGTTAGCCCAATTTTTTTTTTTTTTTTTATATATATATTTGAAGGGACTATAACTTTATGTTGCCTAGATCACACACTCATTTAACTTCCTTTGTAAACCGTTTCTAGCCTTACATATTATTTCAGTCTTCAGTTTTCTTGGTGTATTTCCCATACGTGCTGGATAATTAAAGTGCTGTGCATCTATTAAATAATTGTGATACTAACTCTATATCTGTATGTATTTGTTCAGTACCTACATTATCCTAGCATTTCAGTATAAAGATGTAAAGAATTTCATGGTAAATTACATCATAAAACTAATAAATTCATAAAAACAAAATAAGACATGTCAATGTTTTATAAAGTATTAACAAATTTAGGAACACAGAATAAAATAAAAAAAAAATAGGAAATTTTCCTTCTTTATAAATGTTTTTGTTTTTTATTTATTTTATTGTAAAAATCTTATTATATTTTGTTAAGTTCTGTGAAATCTGATTTTTTTTTTTTTTATTATTCAACTGTCTGTTTTCATCTAAAAACCATGGTTTGATAATAAATTTTTATTAAGATTATTAACTATTATTTAACTGACAAATGCTAATTTTTAGTCACAATTATTCATAATTAAAATTTGAAGAATTTTCGTATTTCTGCATTAGGCAAGAAAAAAAAAAAGTCTTGAACAGCTTAAAAAAGCTTTTTACCAAAACTGACAGAGGAAAAAAAAAAAATACTGAAAAAAATTAAAGCCCATTTTTTTTTAAATTTCCCTCTTTTTTTTTTTTCTCTCTTCAAAGTTGTGAACACACAGACTGAATTGATGAATCTCACCAGTGGCGAATGTAGAATACATTTTTTGGGGGGGAGCCAAGATTAATGTAAGGTTAATTTAAGTAATTTTAAGTAGACACCCCATGATACTTTACATCAGTTTTGCTGCTCATATTCAGAGGGTAATTTGCACTGAATGCTGAATTCATTGCATAAATGCACGATTCATTAAAATAATTTAGATTTAAGGACTTTTTTTTTTTTTTTTATTTTTTTTTTTGGGGGCCCCCCCCCCCCCTTAATTTCGCCCTTGAATCTCATTTTTCTAAGAATACAGGCTTAAACAAAATCGTAGCTGCCCTTTAAGAAAAGAAAATCTCATATCACGCTTCGATTTTGGAAACACAAATTGGTATTTAAAAAAAAAA
>JAFIDM010010028.1:45225551-45244342 GCA_023159025.1 Thereuonema tuberculata | reverse complement strand
AAAAAAAAAAAAAAAAAAAAAAAAAAAAAAAAGGAAAAGTTAATTAATTTAAATGCTTTTAATGTGCTTTTTTTTTTTGTTTGTTTGTTTTTGTTCTAACTAAGGTAGATGAAAACCTAAAAAAAAAAAAAAAGGAAACATAACAGTAGGTTTGACTCAAAACAGTAATGGGGAGGGTTAAGTTCACCACATCCTCTTCCTATTACTATGGCAAGTATAAACAGTTACCTAAAAGTTTTTTAAAATATCTTTTAACGAGTTCAACTTTTTGTTTAATTAAAGAAATTAGTACAACACAAAGTGATAAGGCAAAAAACAATACCATATTTTGATAGTAGATGTTTATTGAGAAAGAGCACAATCAAAGAACAAAATGACAAAAACGTAACATATTGCATTCAATTAAGAATCAAACCTAAAATAGGTTATGTTTACCCTGTTCTGAACTTTTTATTTTGTAACCACTGTTTTTCAATAAAAACCCTCCATGTTTACAATAATAAGGGTAATAAATAAATGAAAAAACATAGGCAAGTGTTTGTTCACTTTATTTGCATTAATTATACTTGTTAACTCTCATATCAACTGCATTTAGCTGAATTACATATTTTTACAATATTATTATAAATAAATATAAATAATTTGCTCTTTATTTGAGAGATGTGTGTGAACATTTCAACGTGTAACAGAAAAAGTTTGCCTACTTGAAAAGAATACAACTTATCAAAGTAAAATGAGAACTTTCTAAGATAGTATTTATATACTCCAAGTTTTACATAAGTAAATAGATGAACAAGGAAATAGACTTCCAAACTGGAAGGTACTTTCATTACCAAATACAGATCTTATTGACCGCTCTGCGGCGGAAAGCGTCCCTTGAACCGACATGTCGTGAATTCGAAAAGAATGGCGTTATGTGCTGGACACAAGAGTAAGAAAATATTGAAATAATTTAAAAAATAATAATTATTGAAATAGGTAATTATTAAATTACTAAAAACATTACGAATCAAATAAATATTTTACTTTTTAAATATTATTTATGCTTTTTTCTTAATGTTGTGAAAGTTTACGAGAGTATTTGCTGTTACAGCCAATTGTGTCCCAACTCAAAAGTTATCCTGTTAGTGAATGAAATTCTAATTCGATATCCTTATTTTGCTATCTATAAATAAATTTGCATTATATAATAATGTAAAAATTAATAAAAAAGTTGAATAAACAAAATTAATGATAATTATAAACTTTATCTCTAGATTCATGTTTGATCTTCTTCAATTTTAGCACTATGGCTGTTTCAAGATTAGTGAAGCAGGGAATTGATCAACTGAAGAGTAAAGAATTTAGAACTTATTTATGCAGGTAAAAAATTCCTTAACATATTCCATCGTCAGGAGTTGTTGTTTGACTGGTTTCCATTCACTGATCATTTAAAAACTTGTTATTTTCGAATGAATAGTAATGGCGTTACGTAGGAGTTTACGTAAGGTAGATTTTTTCTTCATTCAAGTATTCCTTCCTTCGCTTTTAAGTGAAGAGAAAGTTGGAATCGTAGATTGATGATCTTGTCCTCAGATAACTTTGAGACCTATTGACATTGAAGGGCCCGAAAATCAGGACTCAGCGTTAGTAAAGAAAATGGGGATATCCAGGGGCGGACTGGTCATAGGGGTCACCGAGCTAAAGCCAGGTGAGCCGGTATTACAGTGTGGCCGATCATATAGCCAATACTTCATTCGGAAATTACATTAGTTAGCAAGCTTAACAGCAAATGTGTGTTTTATTAAATTATTAAAACAACTTTACTATTTAACGCCAACAATTCAATATGGAGTGTTAAATAAATAAACAAAAAATCCCCCCAAAAATATTCGAAAATGACAGTATGTTTAAGTTGTGGGGTTCCTCTCAAAATCAACACGATTTAACCCGCAAAGCCCCCCCCCCCCTTTAACAAACACCAATGACGTCATAAACTCCCTCAATCAGTAAAAATGCAGTGAACTATTGTAAAGTAACAGAGTACCATCTGGTAAAATTAGGTCCAATTATTTTCACAGATTTCTGAGTCTTCTAATTCTAATCCAATTTTACAGCTTTTTATAACCTTGTAAATATTTGAAATGTAATCTTATTTTATTTTCTTCTTTTTCTCTTTTATTGCTGACCTGTATTTTGACCTGCAACTGATAGCACTGTAAGTATTCAAACACATTTTAATCTTAAATATAACATGTATCATGGATCATGACCTGTCCTTTCTTGCAAGAATAGCAAATTCACAATTTCTTCAACAATGAATTCTGTCAACTCGATAATATACAAGTCAGAATCAAAAATTGTTACTGTCATTTACCAACATTATCAATTTTACAAGTTTATAAAAAGTGAATCCTCTTACTCAGTGAATATAGTTCATGGATATAGTTAGTTTAGTTCCAGTTCCGACAACATCCTAACAAAAAAAACAAAAAAAAACTCTTATAATTTTAGAAGCAGAAGACTTTTAACAACTTTCTATTATATATTATGTTGGATTGAAGTTCCTTGGTCATCAAGTTCCTTTGCTGTTTTGTATAATAACATATAAGCTTATAACATACACCAATATACTAAACGACTATGATTTTTTCATATTGAACTGATGTCAAGGCAATTTTTATTATACAAATTGATCCATATGCTTTAGTTAATATTTTTATTGGTGCAATATTTATGCTTTTCACAAACATTTTTCCATTTGTGGATAGTCTGTACTTTGGTCACCAGCTATTTCTATTATAATAAATGTAAAATTCAGCAATAAGAATACAAATATAAAATGATATAAACATTTATTTTAATTCTTCTAAAATAAGTATTATAATATGCGAACAGTGAAGCATCAAATATAATGGTGATTACCAATCTTGAAAGTTTAGTTACATTTATAAATATTGGTTGTTCTTAAGTGCTTTAAGAGCCGTATTATAGTCACCATGTAAGTCAATCTCATGTTTCGGGGAAAAAATACTTATTTATTTATTTTCTTACAAGATATTTCAATGAAGGCTGCAGGAGTCTGTGCTTCAAACTTTTGACTCATTTATTTTTCTACTGTCTTAACTCCTTCGTAGATGGTAAATGGAGTATTTCTTAATAATTTTTTATGCTACAAATTTACTGTAGTAAAATGGTAGCACAAGATATTTCATCATGTAAACCATCGGGCTATTTAGGTTGAAAAACATAAAATATATTTATTTGATTAGATTTTCTGAAAAACAAGAAAACTTTTCTATTTTATTTATAAGGTTTGTTATAAGTTGAATGGGAAGAGCAGTGGAACCTCCATGAATATAAACTAAAAACATAAAAACACATTAAAAATAAAGAAAAAGGTTTGTTATAATTTTAAAAGCTTTTATTTTGAATCAGGATCGGTTCATTTTTACTGGCTTATTTTTGTTTTCACTGTAATTTTTTGATGTAATCATTACTTTTGATCCTTCAAATAAGATTCGATGATTTTCAGAAACAACACAAAATGAGATGGTTTCCTTTCAGAAACTAAATCTTTTTTGTTTTTGAAAGCCATTCTTAAGAAACTTCATTTCTCCTAACAAAAAAAACCTCTTTAAATCATCTTCCTGTTTCTTTTAACTTCAACAGTGAGGATTCTTAGCAGATTCTGTGGTAGCCAAAGATCCAGGATTTTGAAATGGGAAGGGTTATGATGGTCGTATTCATTCAACCAAAAGCAAACAAACAAGGTCAATAATGGGTGAGACCAAATTGTTTACCAAGTGACATCCTGGAACAGCTGTTTCACGCTCTTTGACGATCATCAGCCAGGAGCAGTCACCAGTAAACAACAAGGTCTCCTTACTGAGGCTAATATGAATGATTATCAGAAGGCCGGTGAACAGCTGGCACATGAATTTTTCATTAGTGAGTTTTTTGTTGTTCATTTTTTCTTTTGAGGCACCACTGCACTTGCAATGAACAAACATGGTTTTTCCTTTTCTAGAAGAAGAATATACAAACAAACCAATAAACTTTCCAACCAAAAAAAATAAAAAAAATCTGGTCTAAAATCCTAAATTTATTCCGTTTTCAAATGCAGTGGTGATTTAGAATGGGGATGGATTTAGAACCCCACCCCCCCTGAAGTAGAACAACGATCAAGAACATAGTTTAGTTCGAAAATAAAGGGAATTTGCTATTCTGAGACCAAGAAAGGCATTGGCTTGTGATCCAAACATAATAAGAATGGTATTAAGTTATTTTAAAAAATATAACTTTTGATCATAACATTTATATTTTTTAATTTTGATATGAATTATCTCAGTGTAATAGAAAAATATATTATATGTACTTTTTATTTCTTAATGTTAAAGGAATGCTAATCTTAAATACACTGCTCACAAAATTATGGGGATATTGCGAAATGTAATACACCCAAAAAACAGAGGCATTTGAGTTTATTTATTAAAGAACATCATCAGAAAAGCAAATGACACAAAAACGGAAATTGTCTGAATATGCAAATGAGGAGCAGAATCCATTTATTGGGATTGAGCAGGATGTGACACGTGGATGGGGTTTAACATTTGCCTGTCAAATGTAAAAATGTGTCGCACATTGACTGTTCAGTAATGTGTATGGTCACCTGAGACTGCTATAACCAGGGGTGCCTATCCCCCCAAATGATGATGGTGCACTCCCCCCCCCCCCATAACAATTTTACCAGGAGTTTCACTTACAAGCATACTCTTCTAGGGGTCTGAGAGCCCTCCCTCGGAAAATTGTTGAATAATAACTCCTCTAAATAGTTTTTAATGCTCCTCTGGCCCTTAAATCTTAAGAAAACACAGTGCTCATTTTTAGGAACAAATTTTAAAATTTAACTAAAAATAGCACACATATATATATATATCAATAAAATAATATAACTTAACACTTTTTTAATTTTCGAGGCATTGTTCTAATTGTTTTGAAACAAAGTTTAAAAGTCCTCTCAATATTACCAAACTAAACAAAAAAAACTCGCCACGGCTCAACGATCACTCACTATGTGTTAGCGCACTGACTTATCTGTGATGATGTGCAGTGCACGACTGAAGGTAAACTGTTACAAGGCACAAGACGAGGCGTTTGGTGATTGAGGGGAAGGGGCTAGCGGGAGCGTGGCCTTGACGACGCATCGGTCAAAAGGGGAGGGGGTTGGTTACAGAGAGACAAGAGCTCCACATAGAAGTTTTTGTCTGTTGAATGATCACTAAAAGCTTCTATACTATTAAGACAAAGGCTAGACTATATCGATATTATTTTTCATTAGGTCTATCGTCTATCATTAAAAACTTACGAAAGGTATGAGAGTTACTGTGAACTAGTAAACATTTTATAACTGTGATTATTGGATACTAGCCGATTTTTTTCAATTCCCCCCAAAAAAGTTGTCAATGGTGCAACTTGCGCCATTTGTCCCCCCCCCCCCCATGGGTGGCTCTGGTATAACACACTGACAGCAATGAGGCATGGAGAGGATCTAATCTCCCAGCAGTTCCTGTGAGATTTGTGGTCACTCCCGCACAGGGGAACTTCAATTGAGGAAGTGTTATGGGAGGTGATTGGTGACTGGCAACAAGTCTTCCTAGTGCATCCCAAGTGCGTTTGATGGGATTCAGATCTGGAGAACATGAAGGCCAGTCCATGCGCTCGATTCCAGCCTCTTGCAGCATGTTGTTGATGAGATGCGCACGTTGGGGGCATGCATTATCGTCCATAAAAAGAAAGTTGGCCCCAACTGCTCCAACATAGGGTACCACTATAGGCTATAGAAGTTCATCCCGATATCTTACAACATTCATCGTTCCATTTCTAACCACATGGAGGTCGGTACGATCGTCAATGTTGAGGCCTGCCCACGACATGATTCCACCTCCACCAAAGGAATGTCTTTCTTGCACGAAAAGTGGATTCTCCCTTGTTCCATGTTCACGCCATATCAGGGCACGATGATTGTCAGGCTGCAGGCTGAATCTTGACTCTTCTCTGAAGAGAACTGTATATCACTCTTCACAGGTCCAAGACAGATGCGTTTCAGCCCATATCCTGCAGGTTCTGCGATGTTCAGCAGTTAACGGAATGCATACCATTAGTCGCCGGGCATACAATACACCGTGACGGAGTCGATTTCGCACAGTCCGAATATACATCCGTCGTACAGTAGCAGCGAGAAACTGTCCCTGCAGCTCAGTTGCAATGCTTCGCCGGTTAGCGTCATGTAGTGATCATCTTTTGCAGTGGTGGCATGTGAGCGGCCCTGTCCTGGTCTTCTTCGTACTGTGCCAGTCTCTCTAAAGCGATTGCAGAGTCTGCTAATCACGCTTTGGGAGGTTCCAACTGCTGCTGCCACTGTCATCTGTGTTTGGTCAGCTTCAAGATGCCCTATGACTCTCCATGCTTTAGATTCGGGTAAATCACGTTGCAGGGGCATTTTCAGATGACACTCAACGATTCTGCCACTTGTTGTTGATCCAGGAAAGTGGAGATAACCCAGCAGCATCAGCCTCTTTATAAAGGGTTGTGGGCAAACAATTAACGTTTTGCATCACATTTGCATATTTAGACAATTTCCATTTTCATGTCATTTGCGTCTCTGATAATGTTCTTTAATAAATAAACTCAAAAGCCTCTGTTTTTTTGAGTGTATTATATTCATTTCACAATATTCCCTAAATTTTGTGAGCAGTGTATATGGATGCATTTGTCACTCAAAAAATTAAAAAAAAATATGATCTAAAAAAGTAAATCATCCAACAAAAAACATAAAATGACCATGACATATTTCAACCTATCAACCAAAAAGAAAGACTTTATGCTTCCATTCTGGTCTGGACAGGTGTCTGCTCTATGTGAAACACATCCATTAAATATGATGAAAATGTGCTCTCATTTGGCAAAATAAGCTTTCACATTCAAATAGGTGCCAATATTAGTTTATATGTAAAGTAAAGGCCATATGATTTCAATTAAAATAACCTAAGTATTTATATCCACTTACAAAGAAAATAAAGATCAGCTAAAAAAAATATGATTTGTCATGAAAATCTGAATCGATTCTATCATTGAACTTTTTTCTGAGACTTTTTGATGAAATCAATGAAAGTTCGAAAGAGACAGAATATGACAAATTCTGAAGAGTCGCTTTTCTGTAAAATTTTGGGTTTGTTATTTTCAAAATGAAGATACTGCAAATCTTATCATTAACATCATTACAAAAACAAAAATCCATAACTCCTTAATTTTTGGAGAAAATGTTCCACATATAAATTTAAAAGATGTAGTGATTTATTACATTTCACAATCCTATTCACAAGCACAAAGAAATACAGGCTTCACGATTTTATTTTGCCACCATAATGAGGGGGGAAAAAATCAAAAGAGAGACACAGACATTTTTTGTCCATAAATATGCATAAGAAATTTCAAGAAGATTCAGTTAGAGGTTTGAATTTGTTAGCATGACAAAAACTGACACACAGAAGCATTGATCTTATAAGCCTTTCTTTCCTTTCTGGAAAATGACAAAAATTTAAAGACAATCCAGAAAGAGCAGTGGAAAAATGTCGTCACGGCTGAATTTTAATAAACTTGCAGAAAATAAAAATAACACTGATATTTAAAATTTAGTAAGGAACTGAATTTAGTTCCATTTAAATTACAGTGGTAAATTACGGGAATATAACACTTTAGATAGGATAATCTACACTGAGCTGCTTATACTTAGTTTAGATTTAAAACTATCGCGAAAGACATATGTTTTCTTCCCACATGGAATTTAAATTTGAGGAGCAAATACTTGTATTAGAAATATCTGCTTTTATTTTATCAAAGGATATATACATATTTTAATAACGTAAGGTATTGATTCTTTTAGTCATTTGACACCATTCACAATACAGTCAGATATTCTTTATTAGAAATAAGAAACAGTAATTGTTAGATAGATCTTATTATTAAAATGTTAGGATTGAGTTTCATATGTTTAAAATTCTAACCAGTTTTAAAAATAATTAAAAAAAATAAATAAACATATTGAATTTACTCATTTTAAAATCCAAATGTATTATTATCTTCTTATTTAGCACTTTTGGGGTCCAGTTGCCAACTGGGGAATTCCATTGGCTGCAATCAGTGACATTGGCAAAGATCCAAGTATAATCAGTCCAAACATGACTGTTGGTATGTAACTATTTTGTAATATTATATAAGTTATATTAGTAATTATAACTAATGAAACAGTGTTTAATAACATACTTCAAATTTCTGAAAATGAATAATTCACTTTCTAGAATTATTGCTTTTATTAAAATCATTCATCCTCTTCGCAATTGACAATTCAGTGTTGTTGTATACATTTAATTTATTAGCAAAGATTATATTAATTAATTACTACTAATTTCTTTAGTCGCTATTATTAATCCATCATTCAATGATTTTTCCTCTACCTTTGTTTTAACAATTTTACTGTTTTTCTCTGTTCTCCATTTGATTTTTCAGCATGCTACAAGTTATTTTATTATGGTACTCTGGTATGGTGTGGTAGTTTTTGATCAACTACTGTTGCTACCAGAGGTTTGGTCTGTTATTGACATGAGGCTTGAGTTAATGACTTGTGACCTTAAGTCTAAATTCAAAAAATGAATTTTACTTGAAAGTTCTCTATCCATTTCAAGTTTGCTCAGGATCACCATTTGTTATATGGACTATTCATTGACAGTCTTTCTTTCCAGCTATCTATGGTTAATACTGTGTTATCTAAAGAGTTGACTTTAGGGGAAGTTAAGAGTTGACTTTAAGGGAAGGTATGATATGTATGGTGCATTTCACAGTCTCTTAAATTCAACACAGATTTACACCTTTGTCTTCAAAGGGAGGGTAATTATGTATTCCTGTAGGTCATACTAAATTCCTTTTTGTCCTTGGGAGACATGGAAGCCCTCAACTGATTAATTTTCAGTTGTCCATTGATGTTCAGATCTTATGACAGCAATAGTATAAACAAAATCAGCTACGTGTTGGATGATACACACATTGCCTGAACCTTTAAAATAAAACAAATGTTAATATAGGTAACTTCTTGATCAGTGTGTGTAGATGGGTAATGATTTCCTCATTTTAAGACCTTGAAGGCAGCTGTCCTGGTGACACTCCAGTGATCTAACACAGATATGAGACAACACATTTAGGCACTATGGGCTTAAAAACAACAGATGTTACTAACAATTATTTTGAAAGTCTAGAAACCAACAGTAAAATCGTGTATAGTGGGGGAATTATTCTTATTTATTTTTGCTTGTTGACTATTAATTAAACTATAAACAAAATAGTGAAATTAACTTTTGGTTGGAAAGAAATTGTTAATTTTTTTACTAAAAATGCTTTCATAGATTCGATAGTAATAGTTTTATTTTTATTTTTTTCAGCATTGTTTATTTATTCTGCAATGTTCATGAGATTTGCAATAAAAGTTCAACCTCGCAATATGTTGCTGTTTGCATGTCATTTCACAAATGATACATGTCAATTTATTCAAGGCTATCGATACATTAAATATAGGTAAGTCACATGATGTTATTAACTAAAATTCATGAAGAAAATTGTCTTTATTTATATACTAACAAGCCAGTTTTTATGCACATCATGAATCAAAACTTCATGTCCAGTGCTCTTACATAAAATGCCATTAGAGGCCTTCTTCAGTCATTCTCTGCTGGCTACTCCTATATTGTCAAATTCCCATAGGGGACATTCAATACTTTTAATCTTTTTCTTTGCCACAATATCTGCTCTGTTTCCACCAATATTACTAAACAATCGGGTCTCCATTCATCTTTCTTTCATCACTTCTCTGTACAGGGTGTCTCAGAAGAAAAAGTGAATATTCTGGAATTCATTGCACACAATTCATGTGCTTTAGACACCAATTCAAAATACTGTACATTTAAGTGGCTCTATTTCAGAAACCATTTGGAACAGGACACTTTTATACAAACTTTTTTTCTTAAAATGACCTTATTTGACCTTTCCTTCTGGGGAGACTGAGCATTGTCAGTTTTACGTTACTTTTCATTTTCGTAAGGTTTGTTTCCTTCATTACAGCAACTTTTTTCTTTTTCTTTATGCAAAGGCAGATTCATTGTTCTCTCTCTCATACTGATCTCACATTGATTTGTGTATTCTTTCCAGGTATCATTGTAGGATTTTGGTGGAATAAATGTAGGAAGTGTGACTTCCACAATTAATATTATTAAGCTTTGAAATTATTTCTATAAATCAATCAACCAATTGATTGTAGTTGATTAATTTGTATAATTAAAATAATTACTAATAGCTTGAACTTATTCCAAATCCCAATTACTGGTTTAGCAGAGCAATAAATAATGCTAAGATTTCATATTTAGAAATCGTCGCCTAATTATAATAGTTCTTCCAATTCAGGAAACAACAGTTCCAAAAAAGTTCACAATTAGTGCTTTCCGTATTGTACTTTAAGACTTCACCTTTTTCACTTGTATGACTTAATTGAATAATGTTCGCATTTCACTTATATGAATCTAAACGAAAAGGCTTTTCCATGTGTGAATAATAATCACTTTCAAAGTACATAACTATTTTCCTTTAGTTATTTAATATCTTGCGTCGCACTAAATGACATCAAATAATTTCTTCGAATTAGAATAACTTAAAGTTCGATTTCAAATTATCTTTAAATTTCCCTTCAATAGATAATTTGATCTACTATAATATGTCTCTTAAATAGTTGCCTATTACTTCACTTCTAGTTGAGCCTTATAATATAACCAGAATAATTTCACTTGTATATTTCTCACGATTCAATTTCATTAACTTGAATTGCTTTATAAATGTAACTAATAATAATTTCCGCTACTTCTGTTCTCTCAAAATATTGACTAGATAATTAATAATTAAGTTCCGTTCACTGTTCCGCCTTTTCTCGTTAACGTGTGGTATTTTCCACTAACTTCTCGGCTTGTCAATTAGATAAGTTCAATTCTTCTTTCAGTATCCCTCAATGGACAATGAATAAATAAAAGTTCGTTACTCACAGTAAATTTGAGTGCGTTGCTTAATTTCTACGCTGTTGAAGGTAAGACTTCTCTGCCGATTCGATGAATCCTTCGCATGGCAAATCGAACCTCCCGCCGCAGTTCATTCCAACGTAATGATGACGTTCGCCGCTCGATGACGAATCCCACGTCACTCCTTCATTAGTCGATGGATACGACCTCTAGTAATTCGCAACAAAACTGTTTAATACTCTGAAGTCACCTTGACTTCGTTAATCCTAACAAGAATAATTTCTCGAACCAAAATGAGAACAACGGAACTCCGTGACCAACGGATCGAAATGGAAGAAGACGAAGAAGACACCGATTGAGGCTCGCTCCTCTCATTTTATTGCAATCAGATTCTGACGTCACAAAAATATTTTAATATTTAAATTTCCATCGTTCCAATTATTTTAAATACAATTAAAGCTTTACCAAAATAATAATAATATTTATTTTTTCCTTATAACTAAATAATTGATTCACTACAATCATCATTATAATTATCAATTTCCACAAATCTCATTTCATTTCTCTCAACAATTTGACAATGCTCTCTGTCATTGTCCTTATTATCAGTTTTATATTTTATCTGCAAGACCATCTAGAACAGCGTTTCCCAACCGGTGGGTCGCGACCCACTAGTGGGTCGCGGAAGGGTTACAGATGGGTCGCGACTTGATCCTAAAACTATCAGAAACCATCGAATAAACCATCAGAAAAGATCAGAAAAATCGAAAATCGATCATATGTGTGGAAGGGATACGATACAAATATGGTTTTATTCTATATTCTTGTATTTCTTTAAATGTGGTGGTATTCCGATAAGGAAAGGTGGGTCGCCAGCTGAAAAAGGTTGGGAACCACTGATCTAGAATATCTTTTCAGAATTTATCTGTCAAAAATTTCGGCACTGTTCATCAGTCTATCTATACTATAGTATCATGTATTGGACATTTTAAATACCCCCCCTCTTTTTTTTCCTAATGGTTAACATTTTCCAGCTGTGGTAATACATTGTACAGGGTTGTTCAGAATTCCTTTACACATTTCAGAGGCTCACAGCTTGGCAGCTAGAAAAGGTAAATCAAATGAAAGACAAACTCAAGAAGTTTTTTTTTTTTTCTTCATAAAATGTTCTATGTGTCCACCTTGCGTGGACATCCAGGCAGTAATCCATTTCTGACCATACATGGTGCAGCATATCACTTTTGATGGTTGCAATTGCATTGGTGATATAATGTAACAGTTTGATGAGGTCAACAGAAGTGGAGGAAGAAACACTTTGCCATCTCATACTCCCAAAGTAAAAAGTCTGAAGGAGTCAAATCTTATGATCTTGGGGGCTTGCGAAATAAGGCCTAATCATCCCTGGCTGGCCGCTCTATCCAATGTTTGGCAATTTGTCATTTAGATATCCATGAATCAGGTTGAGGTAATGTGTCACCACTGAACTCATTTTCACTTATTCCAAGATAATGCCTTCTCACATTGTGAAACTGCCATTTTGGTTGCACCTGCGTCCTAGCGGCAGCCAATGGACCTAGGATACAGCTGGGAAAAAAAAAATACTTGGCGAGTTTATGTTTCATTTGATATCTTGGCGGCAAAAATCCCTTTTTTTCGCTGCTGAGCTGTGAGCCTCTGAAATGTGTAAAGAAATTATTAATAAATCCTATATTACGAAATTTCCTGTCAAAAATCTATTTTTTGATGTATTTTAGCACCAGCACTACTGATATTTGTTTCCACAAATTTACCCCCTTCGTTTTGCAATCATAAATTACTTAGATATTGTTATTACTTTAAATTTCCAGAGCTTAAACACTTTTTTTTTGGGGGGGGGGATTTCAAAGTTTTCTTCATTATAAATGTTGCTATGCTCTGATTGTTTCAGACAGCTTTTTTTTATGTTGATCCAATCATCAACATAAACCATCACAATCCCAAGGTCTTCATTGTTTAATTGAAGCGTCCTATCATTCTGAATGTATTTGCTTTCCATACATTTCGTGCTAGTTTTCGTCATTGTTTTGCTTCACTGAAGCAGTCATTATATTTTACAGTAGGTTGCTATTATTCCCAAATCAAACAGTCTTTGCAATGTGAAGCAATGCTTCATGCGATTGGTGCTGCAAACCTTAAAGCCTTTTGGAGCCATGAACCAATCAGCAACGAGATTTAAAACTTTCAACTTTCAGTTTTCGTTATGGGTTAGAGTCACCTTTACGCTACACAATTTCTTTAGAATATCAAATGACTTTTAAAAAGTTGTCCATCTGTTCGAATCTAATTGTATATTGTATTTTAGCATCTCTATTATTTAAGCGGAAGAGGTGTGCATTTTGACTGCAAAGTTTTAAGTTTTCGAGCAGCTCAAATATTCCCAAAGTCTACAAACTTAAAAGGCGATATTTCGTCCTTTTTACAGGACTTTGAAAAGCCATTTTTCTTCTAAACTAAACAATAATATCACAACTCAAGAATTCTCAAAGTCCTGTAAAAAGGACGAAATATCGCCTTTTAAGTTTGTAGTTCTTTATGAGTATTAGTCATTAAATGTTAATTGAAAAGTATTTGAGAAATTCAGTTATTCCCAAAGTCCTTTGCAAACTTGGTGAATCTTCAAAAGGAAGTGAAAAATCTCTTTAAAAAAATTGACATCTGCACATTATGATGCATACAACGAATTTATTTTAGTATAAATGTTGTTTCTTTTCGAAAGATAATCTCTTGACTGAATTGATAATAACCTTGGTTTCATTCGAAGCAACAAAATGGTGTCAGCTGTTTCATTGCCACTAAATATGGGGTCAAATTCTTTTGTTTAGTGGTACGTCAAAGCTTTGCAGGTCCTGATTGGTGCTCACTAATCACCTTTGACTGAAATTCCCTAAATTTTAGAGCTTGTTCTACAGCCATTAGAATGATGAACTGGTGACTGGTGCAAATCACACGATCAAAGAGCTTCAATGACTGGATGTCAATGATTAGAACTACAACGAAAAATAGGACAGTGTGATTTAGCTATAATCAGAGACAAGGTCCATCATTCTTTATGAGTTTTTCCCTTCTTAACCTTTCCCCTAACATTCCTGATGATGTTTTTTGTAGGGAGTTCTTCCAGTCATATCCATTTTAAACTGTCAACCTACAGTCCTTGCTGCTCATTTCTAACCTTGTCGTTAATTATCGGAACAATGTCTATCTTTTTGGTTTAAGTAGGACTTAGGGAGAGGGGTGTTACTGGATACTAGGCTGTTTGTTACGCATTAACCTCAAGTAAGAAACCCATCCCTGGATCTGTCCAGACTCTTATCTAGGCTACTGGCAAATCTGGCTTGACTTGCCTTGCTACATTGCTTGGATCTGTCTATAACAGTGGTTCTTAGCTTTTGTGCTGCCTACAGCCTTTGATTCTTAAAATACTTTCTTTCACCCACAGTAAAAATCAGCAGAGTGTATAATAAATTTAAGATGGACAGAAAGGATTACATGTTGTATTTATTGTAATATTTCAATAAAATTAATAATGCATGAAAAATTACATACTTTTTAAGAATTATACTTGTAACTATTTTACTCAATCGTTAAAACATATATTAGTCCAATGGTTTATATGGTGCAAAGGAGCCAAAAGCAATTCCCAACAGAAGTCGTGGTATTTAATCCCAGGGATTTCTTTTCTAGATGTTTCCTAATCCTGAAACTCTGGTTTCTTTCCCGAGTTGAAGGTAGACTAATCAACTGATCCCAGCTTCATCCTTATGGTTGCGAATCATTGGGAAACTATACCTCCATCGCTCCAATCTGTCCTTTTAATTTTATTTAGGCACTTATAATGTTAATAATATCCTGTGTTTGATTAAACAAAATAGTTACTTTTTTTTTTTCTTATTTACTGTATTTTTCACTTTATAAGAAAAGGTTGGCATGTTAACACCTCTAGAAAAAAAAAAATTATCTCGCATTGTAGTTCAGAACTAGTTTCTAAGGCAGCCATACTTTTACCATTCTCTGTATGTATTTCTAGGAAAGTATTCTAACATTTAAAACAGTTTTCTTTGTTCTTTCTATCATTTTGATTAAATGGAAAAAAAAACAACAACGTATAGGCCTAATGAAAGAATGATGAAAGGTAAATCATATTCCTTCAGTTTAAAGTGCAATCCCTGCTCATTAAAAGGAACAGCACTAACATAAAGGAAGATACAAAAGATGTACATAAAGAAAGGAAAGCTTTACAGTAAAGGTAATCATTCTGCGGAGCAATGATTGGATTATGAGGTGATTGGAGATTCACCCCTTTCATTTTCTGGGATCTTCCAGATTATCTCTCTTAAACTCTCATAACATAGTAGGTGAAAAACTTCCATTACAGTTGAACTTCCCCCTTCTTTCATTATTTTATTTTATGTCGTCTTTTATGTTTCTGCCACTCTGATAAAGTTGTGTGGATAGCACTTTGAAACTGAAGGAATTTCACTTTACCTTCCAGTAAGTGAGTTTTTGTCCTTTAATTTTTTCATATTCAATATAAGCATTTTGACTCATATTGAATTTTAGTATTAATTTTAAGGAATTCTTTTTTTTTTTTTTTTTACAGATATGCCTCATCATCATGAAAAAGAGAGATGATTTTATAGGACTTCGGTGACTGGACGAATCAGTCTTAGTAGACATAGGATGTAATTCCCCCCTTCCTTCTCCAAAGAGTAATAGTTCATTAATACAGGAAATATTAACAAATACAATTCAGAACCTTTGCGTCAAGGACGAGGGTCTCAGTAGAAAAGATTAATTACCACTTTAAAAGCTTCCTTTAGTACCTGCCCGATCCATTGAAACTGTCATAGATCTTCCTAGAAGTGTCTTTAACTACATAGTTGAGTTTACTTTAAGTATCTAATCCAAGTAACCAAAGAAAGAACTCTGTCCTTTTGGGCAGAAGATACAGACACTGTTTATTATTTGAACTTATTTGTTTTCTTCAAAGAGACCATTCAGTTAAATTTAGACATTGCATTAGTAATTACTGATTGTAATTAATTAACACTGGGAAAATATTTTATTTTAATTTTAATTATGAATCTCAGGCTAAATAATGATTACGTCCTCTGTTGTTATTGCGAAAGAGGAATAAATTTCCCCGATTATTACTTTTAACATCGGCTTTTGTTTAGGAAATCAGTGAAACTAGAATGAATGAAATATTTTTGGTTTTGTTTTGCTTCCAATTATTTCAACCAATGCCTCAATTTAAAAAAAAAAGAAATTGATAATAGATAATTTTTATAATGGAAAGTATTTATTACCAACAAATGCAATTGAAAGTATTCTGGTGATATAATCAACCTAAAGTTTAATTTATGAGTTTCATTTAAGGACTGCTTTTACAAATCGTGTTTTCACATTTGAAAATAAATATCTTAGCAATATCATTTTCTGAAATGATCTTAGAAATTTGAAAATACCTAGTTTTAATGGATTTTTTTGCTAAATAGATTTTTTTAACATTTCATTCAGCAGTTTATGGTGATTTTTATTATTATTTTACTACTGTTCGATATTGTTGCTTATTATCTTTTTACTGCTTTGAATGTTGTTACATTTTGTTTTGCTGTTACGTTGTTTCCCTGTTGTTACATTTGAATCCTGCTTGTTTTCAAGCATTCCAATCAAGGACTTATAATTCTACCTTAATACAATGATAAAATAAAATATTTTTAATGAACTAAAATTATTATTTAATATTTTTGAAAACTGGCCCATTTACAACAGACAAATTTTCTGTACTGATAATAGTAAACAAGTCTAGTTTTTTTTTTTTAAAAATGAAAAGTAAGCACTTGTTATCTCAATCCACTGTAATTAAACTACGTATTTTATTATTTTGTTAATAGCTGTTTTTCAATTTCATCAGTGTAGGGCAGACAGAGTTCAGTTAATCAACTCTGAACTGCTGCTTATCAATAGATTGTTTATAGCTGAATAAAAAGACTTCCAAATTTCTAAATCAATATAACTTGCAGCTTCTTAGTAAGTGTGCAATTCCTATTGGAAAAGCTTGTTTTTAATTTCTTCTGAAGAGGCTTTTCCATTGTTTTTATTCATTGCTTTTTAAAAATTCATACGAAGTAATTTCATATTTGATTCTTCCTTTCTTTTCTTTTAATTTATATAAAGAAACCATGAAATTGTTTTTCTATTCTTTTGTTTAAAACATTTTCTTAAGATAATTTATTGAATGAATGAAATAAATATCCTTGCACTTACGCAACTGAAATAACTTCATAATTTTAAAGGTGTGCAAATTTTCGCAAAGATGGAACACTAAAGCATAAGAGGATCATTTAAAAACTAAAAATACAAGCACCTATCATTGCTGAATTGCAACAGAAATTTTCACAACTTGCCCACAGTTTAGTAGAAGAATCTTAAATGGTTTTCTATATAATTATAGAGAAGTTCAAACATTCAAGGTTTTGTAGGCGCAGAAGTTTTTGTTCTAACAGTCTTTCATGTCATATTACCAGTGGAACTAGTGAAGTGTTTGTATTTGGTTTCTGATGTTTGGTGTGAATCCAAGCTTTACCTCGTATAACATTTCAGGAGAGAACTCAATCTCTTGAGATGGGAGTTTCAAAGATATTTTTTTTTTATGTCCCATTAGGATAGAAAACTATTTAATGTTGAGAATAAGTGATCCTACAGTGGCTAAAATATAGTAAACTCCCGATTATCCGCGGAATTGGGTGGCGCGGCAACTACGGATAAGCGAATTCCACGGATAATCTGAAATAGGACGAAAATCAACACAAAAATGCTTTTAACACGTTTTATTTACATTAAATAGCAGTATATACTTTATAAACAATTATTTTATTTTATTTTACTTTATTTTCTTACTTTTTAACAAAAAAATCAGTTAATTGTCTTTGTTTTTTCGTGTCGAAACACGAAACCCTCTACTTGGATGTCGCTAAATGTGTCTCTTTTATTGTTTATCTTATTCTAGATTTAAATTTTTTATTTTAATTTTGTAATTTATTATACAGTAAAAAAAAATGGAAACAGAGAGGTCCGTGGATAATCCGCAAAGCGGATAATCGGGAGTTTACTGTATGTTGATCACGTTAGTGATTGTGTGGAGAAAGACCTTAAGGGCAAGTTTGAGATTTTCTATTTCGTGGTTCAACAAATGACAGGCTTTGTATTCTTTTTTTTCTTTTTTAATAAACCTCATAACATTTGATAAAAATTGGAGCAAATTCAGTTGCATAAATGTGAAGACATTGACTTTTTCTCCCCTTTAAATATTTAATGTAATTTTGATCAGAACAGTATTAATGTTAATTTTGAACTGTTGAAATCATTGAGTTGTCTGTGTTTTACTATTTAACACAGTATTGTTGTTACAATTCTGAAATTTCTTTTTAAGTTTGATCAATCTTTTACGACCTCTATTAAAACATTGTATTCTGTTTCATGAAATTGCATGAGAAAACCATGCAATTGTTGACTAATTAATATTCTTTTGTATATTATTCAATTGATTTTGTAATGAATGGACAGAAGAATATTGATAGTGATTTCTTAAAATAATAATGCAAAAATTCTTTGTGTATGGTAATTTTTATAAGGTGCATACGTACATTGGTTGAAAAATGC
>JAFIDM010010028.1:45188804-45225151 GCA_023159025.1 Thereuonema tuberculata | reverse complement strand
GTATGGTAATTTTTATAAGGTGCATACGTACATTGGTTGAAAAATGCATCGATATCCTCCATTGCAGATTGACGGACGCCGATCTGCTTTTGAATTTTTAGGATTGGTATAAAAAAAAAAAAAAAGGACCCCAAGATTTATTTTATAGTAAATAAAAGCATTTGTCAAGTGATTTTTAAAATATCTTATTGCTTCAGATTTTTCAACCAAGTTGAACATACTGTGAATTAAGCAGAGAGAATACAATCCTGCTCAGTGCGAAAGTAAAAATCTACCCAGTCATTTCCTGTTCTAGAGCAGACCAAAGTTTTCAAATGTTCTTGCAGGTAAAAACAAAGAGGCTTTAAGTCTGAAGAATACAGAGGCCACAATCAGAATACAGTAAAAATTTCCCTATTTTCATCAGATGTTACTTACTACAGTAAACACTGATTGTGCTTAAATAAATTAAATTTTACAAGAAATCAGTTAAGTTAATATTTGATGGATTCACAGTTCAATCAAGATTTGGTTGACGGACGTCTCAAATTTTCTCCTTCAGGAGAAATTAAAGGTGATCATGAAAATGCAGAAAAAGAAACATTACCTGGCACAAGTTTTATGAAACTCCGAAAAATGATTGTTGCAAAGCAATGTAGCAGTTCCTGTCAACGAATATTTGGGCTGTTTATGTTTTTTTGCATTGAGAAATCTGAACTGTTAAAGTTAATAGTTTGTATTATTCCTATTTTAATTATTTTGTAAATTTACCCAGTAAATCTGCAAGTAAAACAATAACTGTACTATTTTCACTGCCCGATTAAAATCAGAAATTGTCTTCCTTTTATAGTTTAAATTATTGTCATTTTAATGTCGTTAGATTCAAAGGTTTATTTTTGTGAAATTGTAACCTCGACTATTAATTTAAAACCCCTGATTAATCAGTGATTTATTTGTAATTATTTTATGAAATTGTTAGACAGATGTATATTTTAATAGGTTAAAATAAAAATATATCTTAATCAATTTATTTGCTATTTTTATTTTGAATCACTATTATAATGAAATGATGAAATATACCCCACAGGTAAATGCTGCGATTTCCCAACTGAAGAAATATAAATATTTTTAAACCTCACTGCAGCACCTCTTCTAGAGATTTCACTTGTAATTGATTCACCATACACTTCTTTTGTGTAGATTCCTCCCTACCCAATTTCAGCTGTGACATTGAACAATATTGACTATCAATTAATCATTTCAGTATTGTTCTTCTTCTGGTTTCCATCATGGCAGCCAAGTTAGGACAAGGCAAAGCTTTACGAAGTCAAACAAAAGAAGTTATTATTAATGTAAAATCATATTTTGAGAAGGAGAAATTGAAGAGATTATTATTGCCATTCGAAAAAAATTACGGAAAGAGTATCTGCTGCCATGGTGATAGGATTAGCATCAGTGCCTTCTGTTTGCGTTACTTGCTGTTAAGTTTTTCAATAGTTTTCATACCATCAGCATGCAAGAAGTCAGTAGAAATAAATATTACAAATCGTATCAATACAACTAATATTTAATCATAAATAACAAAAATTAAAAAAAAAACAAACAAACTGAATATTTAAGTAAACATGCAGCTAAATCAGTTTTTTTTTTTTTAAACAAATTCCCCTAAATGTAAACCTTCCTGCATTAAAGAACGGAATATTCATTCAATTGAGGGGTTTTAAGCCATACTAGCCTAACCCTCAAACAGGAAATTATTGGGGAAATGGTTTGAAACATTTAATGGTCATGTACAAAAGAGCAATATACACTTTGCTGCTGTAATTTATGTAGTAAAGAAAATTAGCTACATAAATTACAGCAGCAAAATGTATATTGTTTTTGTGGACACCAAACCATTTCCCCAATAATTTGCTCTTTGAGGGTTAGGCTAGTATGGCTTAAAACCCCTCAATTCATCCATGATGCCATTTGATGCCCACAGCTGATGTTACGCTGGGAGCACTATTATTACATTAGGTATAAAGAATTTTAGGTGTTAATGAACTATGGATTTCATTTACATCTACTGGCAATATAGGAAAAAGCATTTCAATGGTTTATTATTCCTGAAAGACATTAGTGTTTTTGTTGGGTTTTTTTTTTTTGTAAACCCCGCTATATTTTACTGGGTTTAATCCAGTTATTCTGTAATGCTTTTAAAAGTTAATTTAGTGTTGCATTATATCCATCAGATTGCACTTTCATACAAGGAAAAAAAATTGATTTCTTATTGTATACAAAACCATAGCGACTCCATACGTTTCATTTGTTGGCTTGTAAGATGGGAAGCAACCACAGACCAGAACTCGTATTTTTTCTCCCTCCATCTCTACAAGTCATACGCTTTCAAATAAGACATCACTTGTGTCTTTATGATTTTCAGTTTGTGATGTAGAAGTGGCAACATGTTCTTCCACTTCCTATGAGACACTTCCCCTACGTAGCAGAATTCCACTCCTCACAGGCTGGAACTCATTTGTTTCCCCACTTCTACTAGCCATTAGCTTTTCAGTAACAGTATCAGTCATGTCTGAATGATGCATAGTTTGGGCTACAGAGATAGTGACAGAACCCTCTTAAAAGACCACACACACACACACACCCATGTCTTTAGTCTTTGTGTTTAGGGTCGCCAAAAAAACATAATTTTAATGAATTGATCTTTGAATGATATCAAGAAATCAATTAGAGGAAAAAATACATAAAACTTACAAATTCTATTTGTAATGATCCAAAAGTAGCAGAATATCGTTTGCCTTTTTTCAAGCATTGTGTGTAAATGAAACACTTCAGGCATTATAGAGTAGGAATTATAAAATAAACAGTAGTTAGGACATGAAATAAAAAAGGGGAAACATTGAGAATGCACAATTTTCAATTCACCCCCTGGTAATTATCAAATGGAATCTAAGACAACTGTTTTGTCCATGTTAAGACTTATCAGTCAGATTCACCCACTGATGAGCAACTCAAAGGCTCAAAACTTAGGAGGTTTTAAAGGAAATTTTCTTTAAAAGCTTGTTGTAAATTAACCATAAAATTAATTTTTAAATTTCTATGTACTAAGAGAAGTAATTTTTAACTCAATATTGTACAATGGATTGTTCAGTTCAATTTTTCAAGTGCCCTTTTATTTGAGAATAGTACAATGTTTTATTTGTTTATTATAAAATTATTGCATATCTTTAATTGCACAAATCCCTGAAGTACAGATTGAAACCCGTAACCGTTGATGACAGAACACAATTATCAACAATTGAAAAGCCTATTCAACTGTGAGGACAACAACTGATGCAGATACAATCGAGTACACGACAATAAAAGGTGACCTCTGGTATCATATGATTGGAGGAATGTTTAGTAAAATGATTTTAAAAATTTTTCAAGCTAATTTCTATGCTTTCATTTCAAAACTTAATTTTCAGTTTTCGAAAGCATTGTTACAATTTCTTTTTATACAGGGTGTTGCAAAGTTCGTGTGTAATATTCAAACCATGTGTAGGGGCATGGCTAAGGATCAATATATTCCTAATGAACCCATGTTCGGAAACGCCCCTTTAGGTGGTCCTAAAGTGAGCCTTTCCGAGAGAACATATCCTTTGCGACACCATGCGAAATGTTTTGCAGGCGATCCCACACGTTTTACAGGCAAGTCTAGGGACAAAAATAGCACCCCAGACTCGCCTGCAAAACATTTCGCATGGTGTCGCAAGGATATGTTCTCTTGGAAAGGCTGAATTTAGGACCACCTAGCGTCCTAAAGGGCGTTTCCGGACATGGGTTCATTAGGAATATATTGATCCTTAGCCTTGCCACTACACGTGGTTTGAAGATTACACACTAATTTTGTAACACCCTATATATATTTACATTCAAGATTTTCATATTTTTTTTAATGCACATTCCTTTGCTATTTACTATGTTAAGATAATAAATCAATCATAATATCAATATAGCTTAATTATAAATAAATACTAATTAATACGGTAAGATAAAAAAAATAGCCCCGTCTTCTTGAAAAAAACGGCACGGGATTACCTCCAAAATTCGCAAGATTTAAACAGAAATTCTAAACAAATTAAGAGGAATTTCTTTGATGTTTCAGCACTTTTTAAATTTATTACTATACTTTTTTTAAATTTAATTTTTTTTTCCCAAATTTTCAACTTTACTTATTCTGGCTTTCTGATAATCTGACTAGAGCGAGAAAAAAAAATAAAAAAATGAACGAGGATAAATAATTTTTAATTCCTTAATTTTATTTATCTGTCCTTCACGATTTGATTTATCTATGAAATTGTTTCATTCCTACTCAAGAGATGGCGCCACTTGATATGATGACTTGACTGCAGGCCAGTTCTTCTCAAGTGACCTTCGGTTTTTTTTTTTTTTTTACTATCTCCTGAACCATTTGTTTATATATCTTAACTATAAATGTGTAAGCGAATTTCGATGAGTCGCCGCCAAAAACTTAAAATAAAGAGTAATTAGATTACTTTTGCATTCGACAAATTTGAATCTTCAATTATTAAACAAAAGAAATTTTTAATGTAAGTTTTAATATTTAAGATTTTTTAATATTTAATATTATTATTTCATTAAAAAAAACAAAAACCAATTAATTAAATAGAAATTAATGTTTTCATTTTTAGTAAAAAAATAAACGATTTGTAAGAATTGTTGACAAATCTTCAATTTGCTGCGATTCTCAAACTATAGATCGCGATTAATGGACGGTTCCAGAAAGACGTTTATCACTTGAAAATTGTTGTTTTTTTATAACGACAGTGCACATGTAATACAACTATCGTGGCCTAAATTAATGAATGGCGTTAAAAGAATAATGAATGAAACAATAATAAAAATAAATAAAAACTGGGATGTCTAGAGAGCACTGACATGGGAAGTGCGTGACCTCGAACGCTGAGAACCACACGAAAATATGCTTAGAATATAAATCGCTAATGCCAAAAACAGTGGTATGAGTCATTCTCATGCAAAACAGCACATCTTACCACGAGAGACATTTGTATGATCACCTATTGAAGGTCCAAGAGAGGAACTATGGTAACGCGGAGAAACAAAATATCGATATAATAGTGCCAAAAACACATATTTCAATGTCGGGACTATATTGCTATATAGAATATGATATGCTCTTGTGGTAAGACGTGCAGTTTTACATGAGAATGACTCATACCACTGTTTTTGGCATGAGCGATTTATATTCTAAGCACATTTTCGTGCGGTTCTCATCGTTCGAGATCCCGCACTTCCCTTGTGAGGCGGATAAGTTTTAGCGGTAAGACGAAATACCATCTCATTATGAACGATATCAAACTATTCTACTACGAAAAAATAAAAACGAAAATTATTGACGAGAATAGTAAGAACAGATAAGCCTGAAAAATTAAAAAAAAAAGTAGGGCTGCCATTTCTCACCGTTTGCTACAAAGGATTACAAATAAAATCGATTACAATAAACGATAATTTTTGCGTCTGTAATATTGTAAACATGTACCGAAAGATTACCCGAAACCGGTTAGGTAAATAAATAAACTTTATTTAAGATTTTACGACTCATATTAATGCCATTGTTCTAATTTATGACACATACAAGCGAAGCAGTATTAAATAATTTATTTATGCAAATAACTGAGAAAGGGATTGAAATAAAATTAATAACGTTCTCTAATTTCCCTGAACGGGATATAAATCAGTTAAATGGATTTCACTTGCCCTTATACGATTTACGATTTTTCGTTCTCTTTATCTCGTCTCTCTATTTTTTTTCCGAACAAAAAAAAAAAATCAATATGAAAATTACTTAAAATTTTTTATATCAATGAAGTTGCAACTTTTTGTGCAACATTATTTTTTTGATTCTTTGATATTTTATAGTTAAAAGTTAATGCATCTGTAGGAATGCAAGAATACGAAATAAGGCTTCTGGGTTAAGCCGACGCTCGACCGCCTTAACACCAGGTAAATAAACCCAATCCATTTGATAAAGGGCTGGGTTATTCTAAGATCCGCACAGGATTGTTTCTGGCTCTTCTAGCGGGCCATTATTCAAATTAAGGTTATATTTTTTTATTTTCTTTAATAAATATGTATATTTATAATGTTTAATTAAAGAAAATAAATAAATAAATAAATAAATAAATAAATAAATAAATAAATAAATATGTACAGTCCGTTTAAAAAGCCTTCAGCGCTTTTGCGCAAGCGTCAGGTCTCCTGCGATTTCTTCCAAATAGGGGCGAGGAAGATGGGATGTTTACTTTTTATAGTGTTAGTTTACTAGTTAGCTGGGTTCTATTTGCGCTTTTCGGGAAAGAATTATGGAAAGAATAAATACTATTGCAAAAATGCTCCTCCGTTATTTTTTTCTGAAAAGCGAAAATGTCCAAAAGAATTTCTTAGGAAAGTATCCATCTCAGCGTATCACCCCTCTGCGGAATAAAATCGTCCCGGATTGGTAGCTCTGCCATTCAGAAACGGACTGTACAATTATGTGTAATTAAAATGTTTATTTAAATGTTTAATTAAAGAAAAATAAATATTTTCTTTAATAAATAAAAACGTTAATATGTAAAATCATTTTGCGATGCTGAACATGAATACTGTATTTACAAATTCCATCTTTTTTCTTTTGTTGTAAATCAACAACAATCCTGTCCAAACTCTGAAATTCCCTTTTAGCCATAGGAGGTCTCGTCTGTAAAATAAACGTCCGCTGGAGGTCGCCCAATACAGTGTAAGGAGGAACAGTGTATAATGCATCACAAGACAGGCTATCTGCTATCAATGCTAATTGGTTAAAAGGTGAAAACGAATGGACGCGACAGATTCCTTGTAATAATTTTAATCCTCGCCGATTAGCTCCAGGCCAATGATCACGAAAAAAAAAATCGCGTGAAGATTATGAGACTTGCGTGGGAGGATGAAACAAAGATGAAAGGTCGTCTTCGATGCGTATCCTTCGTAAGGGGAAAAAATTAATTTCATTCAAGAGAGTAATTGAAAAAGGTGGTGGTGATTTAAACAGAAAACGAAATTGCAATGCATGACTTTATCGGATTTCAATCTGTTTGCTTTTATATGGGATTTTTTTAAAAATAAATCATAATTATTATTTTTATTAAATATTTGTGATTACGTTAATTTAAATCTAAAGTAAGTGCAATAAAACCTCTTTATAGGGCTTGTTTCTTAAATCTCGATATCCTCTCAGAGCGAAGCTGCCATTTTTCTTTTTAAAATACCGTACACTTAAACAAACAATCATTTTATTTAATAGTACGGTAAATTAAAAATATAGTGATCGTCTTTTACATTGTGGATTGTATTTATTTAAGAACCCCAGAAATAGACCTACTGTACGAAGAAAATTATTTTAGTGAAAACTTTAAAATTTTATTTACCTGTATTTATTACTAGAGCTTTATGTAGAGCTGGATACTGATGCCATCTAGTGAGAAAAATATCAATCACTGCAATGATTATGTAATGTAATAAGTCAATTTCAGAGCGTTTTCTACTTCAACTAATACTAATACAAATCCACATATGTTAAACGTTCTCTCACCTCAACTTTTGGTAATCTTTAACGAGTATGTATGTTGTGTTATTTTCTTGCGATTTAATAAAATTTGTTATTATTATTTTTATAAGGACACATTAAAAACAACTTTACAAATAAAACTAGAGATAATAGAAAGTAGCTGTTAATACTAATTTAGTATTATTATTATAATCATTATTATTATTATACTTAGTACTTCTTTTGAAAGCACTAAATACACTTGTAAAAAACAACAACAACAAAAACCTCTGGACTTTTTAACAGCTGTTGATAATATTTGATAGATGGCTTCAACTGGATAAAAGTTTGTAAAAGTTCATTATTTGCAAAAATGTGAAGGGAAAAAAAAGTCTTTAGTTGACTGTCCTAAGCCAAATGCATAGAAAAATCGAGATTTGACTGAATAGAACCAGAAAACCTACAGAATAAAACCATGATTTATGAATGATACTTCCTTATTAAATTTAAACTGTTTGTACGAAAGGCTTCATTTTGTACGTTATTTTGTAAGGCCCTTTTTTTTTAGGTTAAGGCTGCAAACGCAAGAAAGAAACTAGTACAATGTCTATCAAGATCATGCTAAGTAATGTTCGTGCACATGTTGATGTATGGTACGCTGTAAAACGCTGACAAACTAAAAACTACTACGCATAAATTTACAGCGCTCTATCTTTCATAGAATAAAGTTGTGATTTTATTGCTAATTTTCTGCGACAGGTCATGTCCACTGACAAGTGATGGTTGCGACATATCATATTCGCAAAACATATCTAAAATTCTTTCTTATAAATCATTTTGCTTATTTTAAAAGATCTTCAATGTAAAATCGTGTTTTCCTTAAATATATTGGGTGAGTGCAAAAGTTCTACCCGTTTTTGGATATGAAAATTTGCAATGGAATTGCCCTCACACATGACATTGTAATGACGCAAATCGTCTGCCAATAAAACGTGTGGATGCCTCACATTTAAATGCATCGTGTCTCACAAAGTTAATCATCTCAAAAAAAATATCAGAGGGTGTAACATGGAAAGCGAGAAGGAGCATATAAGATATTGTTTGTTATACGAGTTCGATAAAAAGAGTACGGCAGCCGCAGCATGTCGCAATGTTTGTCAAGTTTATGGGGAGGATGCAATAGACGAAAGCACATGTCGTTGATGGTTTCGTAAATTTAGGGAAGGAGACAGAAGCTGCCAAGATCAGGCTAGGAGTTGACGGCCATCACACGTTGGAGAGGACGAAATTGACCAAACCATAAGGAACAGCCCGAACCCAACCGTGCAAGAATCAGCGGAGACCTTCAACGTACACCGGACAACGGTCGAGAGACGGCTGGTTAAGTTAAGTTTTACGAGAAAGTTGGATCGTTGGGTCCCACATAACCTGACAGCTAAGCAACGGGATGACCGAATCGCCACCTGTGTTTCCTTGCTTTCCCGGTACAAAAATGACCCATTCTTGACACGAATTGTGACAGGAGATGAAAAGTGGGTTATTAATCGTAACGTAAAGCGTCGTAGAACTGTGTGTCGCCCTTCTGATCCGCCTGCATCGACTTCGAAAGCTGAACTTCATTCCAAGAAGGTGTTATTGAGTGTGTGGTGGGATGTACAGGGAATAATTCACTGGCTGGTCCTGCCACTCAACCAAACCATCAGTGCTGCCTTCTACTGTCTACAGTTAGACAGGCTGCATTCAAATTTGGTAGCAAAGTGGCCAGATCTCATCAATCGTCGCGGTGTTATCCTTCATCACGATAACGCCAGGCCACATGCTGCTGTCATCACTCGCCAAAAGTTACTGGGCTTTGGTTGGGAGGTTTTACCCCACTCTCCTTATTCTCCTGCCTTGGCACCAACTGAATATCACCTATTTCGTGCGTTGAACAATTCCTTCAGTCAGAAAATCTTTGATGATCTTGATGCTGTGAAAACTGCCATCCAAGACTATTTTGACTCGAAACCGCCGGAATTTTACCGCCGTGGGATTCATCTCCTACCAGAAAGATGGCAAGAGGTCCTTGATAGCAATGGGGATTATGCACAATAATAGGTACTGTTCATTTGCGTTTATTTGCTCATCTTTATGGCTAATAAAAACGGGTAGAACTTTTGCACTCACCCAATATTTTGCATATTTAAAAGGCAGAAAAACAGATTATTAATCGTAAAGGATAGGTAGGGTAGAAGGCAAGGTTTCTGCGATCATGAGCTAAATATGACGAAGTTAAGGCCAGTTCGACGGTCGTCTGCCTTTAACCTCCGGGGTAAGAAGAACGGAGAAACATTGGGACCGCTCTGGAGGATACATAATAAGGAAAAATCCCCGAATGCTAGCGGAAATTGAACCAGGCTTCTCCAGCCTGCAGATAAGCGCCTTACTACACGAGCTACGGCCAGAAAAGAAAAAAAAATAAATCAGGATGTTTAAAAAAAAGAAAACATCCTCTGATTTTCTGACAAAATAAAAGTTTCAGAGGTTAAATCCGACTCTTTCCATTTTTAAATTTTGCTGATCTTTTTTCATTTTCATGTTAGTTCGTACAATATTATAGAGTTCTTATCTTATGATATTTTAAAACGACAGTTACGCAAGATTAAAATTCAAACTGGACTCAATTAAAATTTATTCACAAATCACAGATTTTGACAGATTAACCTCCTAAAACCACAATGACTTTTTACATCTTCAAGTTTCTATACACTCTGAAATTTAGAACAGTATTTTAACGGTTAAAATTAAAGAAAGCCAAAAAATAACGAATGCCTCAGCGTAAAATTCCACCAGTGGCTGAAATTCCATTGAGTTTGTCTCATTCAAAGGCGCGTTGGGAAATTCCAATGAGTCTGTCAAGCGAGCTCCATGTCACCGGCCACCGCCTGTCACTCTTTGGCACTGCCGCGTTCACCGTCGGCCACAGCTCCACACAAACCTGTTCCAAATAAATAGAATCAAAAACTCGAGCACAATGTTACGCTAAAGGTATGCGAACCACGCTGCGAGGAAAAAGTTGGCCACTTGCATATTCAGTGGTTTTCTGACGTGTGAATAAGCAATAGGGGTTGATTAATAGGTCCACTACCCTTTTAGAAAGGCTTTTTTTCCTCGCCCGCTTTATTAAGTAAAATAAATCGAAAGTCTCATAAAAGGGGTTGGATTGGAATTGAATTGAATGAGTTGTTGTATTTTTCTTTTAAATTTATTATTCTAATTAAAATAAAGACAATGTTCTCCTGACGAAAAGAAAACTTAGCTGCGTTGGAATGTTTTTGGTTCAACGTCCAATGTTTAAGCGCCTTTCCTAAAATGACGTAATCAACAATAAATAAATAAGTATTTTTTAATATTACAAAATTTAAGTAAGGAAATGATTTTTTGAAAGTTGAATAATTGATCAAATTGTGTTTAAGTATTTTATATTGAAGTTTTATTTTAAATTTGCAGAAAGTATGATTTTTATTTGTTTTTCTTAATTTTTTTTTTAATACAGGATACTTTTTACCTTAATATAACTTTCTATTTTATAACTTTTCTTTTTCTTTTTTTTAATTCAGAGTAATGCCATGAATTAACATATTGTAAAATTATTTAATTCACGTTTCCCAAACTGATTTGGAATTGGATATCAGCGCATGCGCAGTTAGCAAAAGCTGAGTTCTGATTATTCGCAGGCGAAGATCAAAGTTACATTTTTCCAAATATACTTAATTAAAATATTAACATTGACTATCGAAGCAGTGACTATGAAACTTTAAAGGTTAATCAATCAAAAGTTTGCTAATAACTCGTGAGAAGCATGAGGAAGTTTGAAGATCAAAAACTGAAAGCTTGAGAATCATTGCATTATCACTCTCTTAAATCTTACATTAATTCTAAGTTTATGCTGTGAAAAATGCTCGGTTCTTTGGGTAACGTCCAAAGCATTTTAAGACAGACTAAATAAATAAATAAATAAATAAATAAATAAATAAATAAATAAATAAATGAATCAAAACCTTGCTTCTTGATCTTTAGAGTCCTTTACTCCGAATATAGTTTCAGTATTTTAAGAGATATTCAAAATAATATAAAACAAGCAATTATCTTTAAAAGTGTAGACTTTGGGAATCTTCCTTGAGGCCTTTTAGTTTTGAATATTTTCATTCAGGAAAAGTTTTATTTGTATAAACTTTCTTTTACAACAGCCCTAAGTCATGTATAAGTAACTGTTTAAAAAAAAATACTTGAGGCTAGATTTTAAAGGCATTTACGACTGTCCTAGTTTACAAATAAAGCCATAAAATAACTGGAACAATTCAGTGGAGGGCGGTAAGATGCCATAAGTCAATATTTTACCTTTTCTTTCTTTTTTTTCTTTTTCAGGAACTATTTAAATTGTTCTTTCAAGTGTGAAAGTGACAAGTAATCCGTTACGGCAGAAAGAGCGCCAATACAAGAAATCATTGAACAAATTGATAACTAATTATCAAAATGGTTTTTTAATAACTATGTCAATTCTAGATCTGTAATAATGGAAAATGTTTTCAGTGTCATTTGTTAATCTACTGCAATATCAATAATAGTAATATTTATAATTTTATATAATGCTTATAACATTCGATTTATTGTTCATACATTGAATTCAATAGTGTGGCCAAAATCTGATCATTACGTATAAGATGTGATATCTTTCATATTTCAATGTCTATATGCAAAAAGTTCTTAAAAAAAAAATCATCGTTAATTGTTTGTAGTTATAATGGAAATAAGAGGACAGTAGAATTTATAATGATTTTTTTGTTTTTTAAAAACACCTTAACTAAATATTGTTAATAATAACAATGGGTGAGACCAAATTGTATACAATATGACATCCTGGTACAGCTGTTTCACGCTAATATGGCGATCATCAGCCAGGAGCAGTCATCATAGTTTAAATATCGTTCCGATGTTTAAATATTGTTGTTATCATAGTTTAAAATCTAAGAGCATTGAAATTTAAATTTTTATAAAATTTATTTCAGATGTTATAGAGAGACCCACTAACTAAAGAAAAAAAGATCTCCTTTTTTATTATAAATTAGTTATATATAGGGACGAAATGAGCTACAATAAAACATAAATCCGTTATATCCTATGTCATTATCATAAAATATTCTACAATAACCAATTCCGAAAATTTTTTCTTTTTTTTTTTATGAATTTCAAAAATCCTGCCTCCAACCTATTTGAACAAGAAAATTATCAGACTGGTGTGAGTATAAGTGACTATTAATGATAAAATAGAAATTCTTCATTAATTTTGTAACATTCTAACAGAAACTTCTGACAATTGTTAATGTTCAGAGAACGTTATTAAAGGTCATTAAACTCAACTGTCGATACCTTTGTGGTTCCTCTGATAATACAATAAGCAGAAATACATTCACTGTAACAGTCATACCATGAATTCATTGGTCAGCTATGTGATTTTCATATTGATGTATTAAAGGGGTGCATTAAAAAATACAGAAACTACCATATATTCATTATAATAGTAATAAAGTAGACTTTGTGTTCTTTAGTAACATTCTGAATTTATGATAACAATTATTCACTGAGGTTTTTTCTTCTTCGAAATGTATTATTCTTGGAAGATCCACGGTGATTACGACGAAATGTAGTTTTTATTTATTTATTTTGATTTGAGAAGCGGGTTCTTTAGGATCCTCTGTTTTCATAGCGAAACGCTCTTCTTCACTTCCTTATTGTAAGGATTCGGTTGAAGATGAGTCACAGTCTCTATGTTTAGTTAATTCAAGGGCCGAGGTGTGGCGCACTTCCATAAGCAATGTTGTTTCTCTGGTCCGCCCTTCCGGTGCCAGGCTTCTTCAGAATGTAATCCGTGTTCAGCGAGAATAAGCGGAGAATGAAAGAAAACCACTTCTCCCACGCACTGAAGATCATTTATCAATAAACTTCAACTTCACTGTTTAGTTTTAAAGCATTCCTTTTACAAGTAAGGAGATTTATGAAAGACGACTTTGAAGGAGAGATGGAGTAATTAAATTTTTCTGATAACCAATAGCTCTGTAAAGAATTTTTTATATAATGGCTTAGCTACGATTTTCGATCAAAATTCCATCCCAAGATCCGTAATCTTATCTTCAAACCAAAAAAAAAACTCTCGAACAACAACAATAAACTGACTCCATTTTGGCACCCCTTCAAAGGCTTCCAGGTCCGTTACCAGAGCTACGCTACGAGCTAAGGGCTAAAAACTATCAAAATACCTTATTTTGGTATCTAGCGCATTATCACGATATTTCAAAGTTACTGTCCTTAGAAAGCTGAAATTTTAGTACTAGAACGTTTATGGAAAGTCTGGTTTCTATTGGGTCTAGCAAATGAAAATATAATGCCTGTCAATCACCTAAAGTACGGGGTCTTAAGATAACTAAAATACTACTAGTATACAAAAACTGAAGGTTTATTGAAAATTTTAGGCTTTCATTGTCGATTTGAACCAGTAGGCACGGATCTTACTAAGCGAGTATTCCAAATAGACACGCCAAGTAAATCCTTTTTAAAATTCTGAAAGACGCCTTATATCCTCAGTTTGTCTGTCTGTAGACACATATCCCACAATGCTTCGCAACGGCTTCTGTTAGCTCAGTTGTAGGTGACCTGAATGTTGAATGTTGTAGGTGGCCTGTTAGCTCAGTTGGTTAGAGCGTCGTGCTAATAACGCGAAGGTCGTGGGTTCGATCTCCTCATCAACTTAAGTTTTTTTTTTTTTTTTTTTAAATCATTATTAGGAATTCAGTGTATTAACAAGGTTTGAGTTAAGAATGACGATTATTCTGTATAAATAGTCGTGGGTAATATAGCATAGGGTCACAAACAGACTCGCGCGAGCATTTTCTAGACCATCCCGGCGCATTCTATTCTAAAATAAAGGTGACTCAGAAGCCATTGCGAAGCCCTGTGATTGGTTTACTAATCACTATCCCTATCTTGCTATCTTATCAGAATGTGAAAGTAACTGTTACAAATAAAACCCAGGACATATTCTGTCGGCCATTTGCGGTTTTTAAAGGGCTTTTTTAAAACATTGGGCTTTTTTAAAATTCTTGTTTACACATTTAACTACCTTGTTTACGAAATAAAACTGAGAATTATTGTAAAACCGTAACAGAATTACGATAGTGAAAACTATTAGCTCAATAACTATTGTTACAATTGTATAAAATTCCTCTGCTTAATTTGATCTTAAATCTCAAGTGAATTTTACTAATCGCATTAAGAAAATATCCTATCAATATCTAATGTATTTTGTTTGAACGCACGTAAGTTACAGGGGAATTTCATGAAGTTTGCTAAAACGGCATCGCAATTAGTAATGGGTTAATCATTCCAGGTATCTCAACGACATCTGTTATTGGAAGAATGAATTATTATAAATAGTTTCCGAACGAATGTAAAAATAATGCAAAGTTGTTGATTATTGTAAGGCCTTATAAAATAGTATGAAGCAGGGGAAACCGATTGGACGAAATCTGCCTAAGACAGGCTCTGTAGATGATTCGCGTGAAGGTTTTTACAGTAAGAGCATCTTCCGTTTTTTATCTTTAGAAATGATTAAGTTTCTTACCGTGCATGGAACTATTTCTCGACCCTTAGGGAACATTTTCTTTTTAGCATTTGATGGAGAAACCTCCTCTTCAGGAAAGAGATGCTTTCGCCTGGAAAGAAATACAAAGCTAAATTATATAATGACAATTCATTGATTCTAGGATTACAACTGACTTGGGACGGTTAACATAGTGAAATAACTAATCCAACACTAACTTGTGATTTAAAAGTACAATGAAGACTCACTTATACGAAACATTCAGCTATACGAAGAATTTCTCATTCCCCGGCGAAAACCCCATAAGTCCTATATGTAATTCGCTTACACGAAATATTCACTTATACGAATAATTTTTGGTTCTCCCTCATATTCGTATAAGAGAGACTTCATTTGTATTGTTTAGATTCTGAAAAGAAGTGGCTTTAAAAATTATTAATTTAAACATAATGACAGACTGAGCAGGCGAGCGACATTTCTTATCCCACTTCGGGAATCAACATGAGGTCTGTGGAATTCCCGAAGTGGGACACGAAAGGCCTTGTTTCCTTCCTTTCGTTATGTGGATTAAATCCCAGAAACTCTTAACTTTCACTAAATGCAGTAACATCAATAATACCAACTGCAATTGAAGTGGAACATTAATAAGCATGGTTAATGATGCTAAAGGATCCTACTTTACTGGCCATCAGGCCCTTTTATTGCGCTGGATGTGTAGGTCCCAACGCTTCTCGATCATCGGAATGAAATTAAGGTTGGCCAGTCAGTCCGACGTCGTCCTCCTTTAAACCTAGAAAGAAATTCGATCCCCATTTTATAGAGAGATCGATGAACTCTAGAAGACGTCTGGAGGAGAAACACTCACAAGGGAAGTGCGTGACCTCGAACGCTGAGAACCGCACGAAAATGTGGTTAGAATATAAATCGCTCATCCCAAAATCAGTGGGATGAGTCATTCCCATGCAAAACTCTGCTGTTGTCTGCTAGTGCACTTTGAAGACCTGCACTTTGAAGACTGAATAGCTGTGCAACACTATCAGGTCAGTAGGAAAAGTTTGTTGTTCAGATAGCGTAATTATTTTAAGCAGAGGGAAATATAGCAAGTAGTCACGATGTTGAAATATGTTTGTTTTTGGTCCTATTATATCAATATTTTGTTTCGTCGCATTATCGAAGTTCCTCTCTTGGTCCTTCAATAGGTGATCATTCAAATGTCTCTCGTGGTCAGACGTGCAGTTTTGCATGAGAATGACTCATACCACTTTTTTTGGAACGAGCGATTTATATTCTCAGCACATTTTTGTGCGGTTCTAAGCGTTCGAGATCACGCACTTCCCTTGGAGGGAAAATTCTCCATCTTTGGCGGGAATTGAATCCAGCTCCTCCAGCCTGCAGCCTAGAGCTACACCAATGGGTCACTTGAGCCACAGATAAACATGGAACCAAATTAAAAAAAAACAACAACAGAATTTTAGATAGGAAGTTCGGGGTTAATTTTTGAGGGATGGAAAGGGTGTAACCTATATACGTATGTTTAAGTTGGACTATAAATATATTACGTATCAAATTTTATGAAAATACGTCCAGCCGTTTTAACGTGATACAAATGGACAAAAAGTGAAGAAAAATATTCAAGTGGAATAGTAAAACTTAAATAATTAATATATTACTGAAATAGTAAAAATACTAATGCCCGAGTGCACTAAAGTTCAGTTAACTTTGATGACTGCATTGTGGACGTAGCTAAAATTAGTGGGGGGGGGGGGCTGCTCCAGAAAAGTTTTAGCCTTTGTTTTAAAATTGTGTGAAAGGAAACATGTATGAAAAGAAAATTTATTCAGAAACTTGATAATTTCTTTTTATACGTGTTTGTTTCCTTTCACACAATTTTAAAACAAAGGCTAAAATTTTTCTGGAGCAGCACCCCTCACTAATTTTAGCTCCGTCCAAACTGCAGTCATCAAAGTTAACTGAAGTTTGGTGCACTTGGGCATCAGTCAATTAGGATATAATATCCTACGGACACATTGTTAATGTCTTTTTATGCCATCTGATCATCTTCTTTAATTTTCGTTAATGATTGGACATCTGTAGGCTTCCATTGAAGGTTTCAATTTTGCAAAAGTTCTGCAAAAGTTCACCCACTGGTCACAATTCACTACATTCATCAAAGGAAGTGTTTAATGGCTTGAATAAGATACAATAAGAGTCTAAATATTCATTGTCCAATTAAAATAAAGACTCCACATTCAAGAAAGACTAATCCAAAGATGTATTTATTTGTAAAAAAATGCTAGATTTTGGAAAAGCAGGATAAAGTTTGCGACTAAAGTGCAACATTGTAATAAATAACCTTTGAAAAGATGACTTATGTCCAAATTAATGTAGTAATTGGCTGCTAAGAACTCCAGTAAGCTACAGGACAACCCCGAGCTGCAAAATAATCACGATTTTTCCCCAATGAAGTTTCCCATGATGGGTGACATAGATTAAATGATAGGATGAGCACAAGACGAAAGCATAGAAATGTTCATTTCATTTCTCATTAGAGAAACGAGCGTAGGATTGGTCTCCTAATCATAACCAATTCAATTCATCATTAATTCCTTCATTTTGAGTTGTCTTTCTGCTTCCATTGTAAGTTCCTTTGTAAGATTCTTCAGAAAGAACCATCACCTGTTTGCGCTGATGTTTAATAATCAAACTCGGCAAATTCACTCATTGCATACCTTTTGAATTATATATTTTATAGATGCTGGATAAAAATACCATGAATATAAATTACATACATGAAAATTTTCTTATCGAAAATACGAAGACTGTATTTCCTAGAAAAACAAAATAATCAGGACGGTTCTATCCTTGGCCACTGCACTCATTCGATCTCACTAGGGTCTTGCAAAGGTTGTCCCATTGGGTCTCTCCAAACCTGTATGAAAGTTAGTATTCAAGATATAATAATAAAGACAATTAATACATAAAAAAAATGAAAACAATATTTTTTATTTTTCCTCTCATTTCCTGGAGCTCTTTCTTCTTGCTTTGATTATAAAAACCAAGTCCACTGTCATCCAGGCAGTTTTATTCAACACGAGTTAAAAACAAAGCATATCTAAAACCTGTATCAAATAACCCACTTCAGTTTTTATTCTTGGATATCTTTTGTATAACGAGCACCTATAAAAAGACTTATAAAAAATGAACTTATTTATTGTTCTTGTTGTTTCTTATGCTTTTTTTTTTGTCAGGAATTAGGAAATTCAAGAATGGAATTGGTTGTGGTTCAGAGGCCAGTCCGACGTTCGTTCTCTAAAAATTGGAAATTTGCCTGAAAGGCTTCTTTTAAAGACTTAAGCCAAATATTTTACATCAAAATCTTATCTTATTTTTTTTAAAACAATTTCTTAAATAATTTAAAGTTAATCCTTTTAGCGATAGGAAATCTATTAATTACCTTTCCAAAATGTCTTTCAATTGCTTATTAGTTTGTCTGGATTTTTCCGTTACTTTCTTCAAACGCTTCCTGTCATTGGTTAAACAAATCGCCTAAAAACAAATCAGCAATTAGCTATTTTCTCAGTCAAGATGTATCATTATTATTATTATATCTATAGAATGTACAGAAGAAGGGAATTGTTATTTAGTGCAGAAAGACTGATATGAAATTCAGTGATTATTGGTAATGATTTCACCTGAAATGTTTAACGCAAATACTAGTTATTGTTTTGAAAAAGTGTAGTGCTGAATATAAAGGACAAAGCTTTCGTTCAAAGCATGTACATTAAAAACAAATTGTAAACTGTTTAGAAGATGATCTTGTCCATCAAAAAGGGTGAGTCACTGATAGATTCTTCAGCAGTGTCACGTGATTACATCGCTATACGTAAACACTATTTAGGGAAGTCCAGAAACCTATTGTCCTCCAAATGAAAGTTGGCCGGCGGAAGTTTGAACTGCGCAGCCCTTCCGGTAGCTGATCAATTATGTTTTCCTGTCACAATGGACGCCGTCGTCTGTTTTCACTGAGAAAGACATGTTGATAACGCCAAATTAAAACTTCTCTCGACTATTTAGCGTTATTTCAATACCAGTTGCTAACAATAAGTATTTATATAAATAAATAAATATATATTATTTATAAATACAATGCTCTTTTGCAAAGTAACAAGCGATTAGCACAATGGCGGCGTCCTTTCATTAAATCAGACGGAAGTGCCTGACCAGACTAATCGATCATACATGCGCAGATCTCACAAAAACAGGGCGGCCATCTCTCATTTGGAGGACAATATCTTTTGGATCTTCACAGCAAATGCTTGGAGTTGTTGTACTTTTAGAAATTGACGATGCTGTACAAAACAGACTGAAGCCAAGTACACAGATGAGACTACACAGATACAAAAAAAGAAGCTGGTTTCGGCTTTTGAACAGCAAATAACCATTGCCGAAGGAAATTAAGTTAGACTAATTTTAGCAAAGGAAATAAAAATGAATTCCGCAGTTTTATCTGCACAAATCCAATGAAACTGACTTTGTTGATAGGAGAAGCAATGGGGGATGATCTATGGAAACATGAATCTTAAATCTTTAAATTACCATACAAATCACGATACAAGAAATTCCTGAAAGATCTTAAAAACTACTTTCGCTGAAATGTTATTCTTTAAATTTCCTAATTATTTTTCTTTCTATCTTTATTTTATTTTTTTATTTTTTTTAAAGTCGATAAAAACGATAAAAACGAAAAATTAAGTTTATTTTCAAAATTATAAGATGGACTGAATACAATCAAGATAAATTTTCCGTTTTCCGAAAAAAAAAAGGATTAAATCCTCATTACTTGCTTAAATTGTCTAAAAGCGATTAATTTTTAAACAAATTAAACCACGCACCAAGTAATGGATTAGCTACAAGGATTAATACCCATCGTTTAAAACATAGATGCAAATCCGATGTTTATATTCCAGTACTTTTCTTTGGTAAATGTTGTCGCCTTCTGGCGCTATTTTCTCGACAAGGACCCACATGGGGAAGGTTTCGAAACTGAGATCGACTCCAGTCCTTAAATATCCATACCAAGTTTCAAGATCATCTATCCAGCGCGGTTTAAAAGTTGCTAGGTGACGGGATGCAGATACACACAGACTGAGTCAATTTCAATTATAATTAGATTCTAGTTTTAATGATAAAAGCAAACCATAACATTAAATTAAAGAAATTATTATAAAATATTAAGATCGTAATGAATCTACCTTGGCTTGAAGCATCCAGTGATGTTCAATTGTTTTAATGGCGTTGTCCAAGAGAATCTTAAGTTTCTGCAAGAACGAATTTTAGAGAATTTGAGTTAATTTAAACATTGACAATTTAAAACTTTAACTAGAAAGTCTTAAAGCAATATGTAATTACTTTTCATTAATTCAAATTAGACTACATTTAATTTCTGTAGACGTAACTTCTTTTTTTTATCAATTTCTTTGTTAAGTGAAAAAAGTTTATAGTTTCTTTCTTTAAGAGGGAAATTAGAGGCCCGATGGTCCAATGGTATTAAACTACGAGGTCGCGGCTGGAGGAGCTTGGTTCAATTCCCGGAGAAGGCTCGGGGATTTTTCTAGATGTTTTTCTTCTTCAAAGGAGGAATTGGATACCATACCTCCAACCCCTCGCTGTGAATGGGTCAACTTGGCCAGTAAATGGAGGGAAATTATCGAGTGATTGCATCAATAGACAATTTTCCCTATGCTGTTAGGTGAGATAGTTATTGTAACCATGCACCCGGAAGTTTGGAAATGCTTTCTTATTATGACTATTACCATTTAATTAGCCAATAATCTTTAATCGCTTCACAGAGATGATTTTCCTTTAATGAAGCTTTTTTCCTATTCTTTTCCATCTGGAACTGTCTTTAAGCATCCAAGGACAGAGCTGTTTCGAGATATTACTTTTCGTCGACGAACAGGAGTAGTTCAAAAGATCTCTCTCGATAATATTATTATGCTGGAATTATTTCTGGTTCCTCTTCTAAGTGTTTTTTTTTTTTTTTTTTTTAATTATTCAGATAACGACCATTGCAGGAAGAATTTCAACTTTATTTCAGATGATACTGGGACACGATAACTCAGGAAATAATGCACTAATGTGCAGCAGATTTAATATTTTATGCAGTTAATTTTGATCTAACCGGATTTGGTAATTGTCTATCAAAAACGTGACTTAATCCTCACTTAACTAAAACAGTGGCCGCGCGGTTGGCGATGTCGCTAAGACACTGGCCTCTCACCTCTGAGTCCCGGGTTCGGTTCTCATGTGGGTTTCGCTGATGGTGGCGATCCGCGCTGGGCAGGTTTTCCCGGGGTACTCCCGTTTCCCCTGCATTTCTCACATCAGTCTTTCTCTCCGTCTGTCCTCCTTTCCGTGGGATAGTACAAAAGATCTTTCAGGTCGACGTGCTCGGCAGTCATGCCACCCACTTTCAATTAATCTAATCTAATCTAACTAAAACAGTAATGCGCAAAGTTTAAGTCCACTAGCAGTGAGATTAGAGTGTTAGTAACCGCCTTCCTCCCCCTCTCCGCCTTTCCATCAAATGCATCTGAAAAAAGGAAAACAAATCAAGCATTTTTCATCCTTGTATTTCATCTTATGTTTTCTTTTGATGGATCCTGAATAATATCCATAACATCTCATTAGATAACACAACATCCTTCATATCCACTATGGAAGTAGTCCTTAAACCAAATATAAATAGTTCTAAATTTGACTGCTTACAACCAGCAGGACTAAATTTTTACGTGAATTTTATTTGCATCAGTGAGATGTGATTGTCATTTACAGCACTGTTGTATAGTGATCGAGTGATCAAGCCTTCGGATCGGCAGTTCGTATCAGAGAGTAATTATTACAATAACGTGATGATCAACTTGCCAGTGGCGATTCTCCCATAAGCCTCCTCAAGAAAATGAAAAGAAGATTACAGCGCTCCAGAGAAAGTAAATTGAATACAAATGCTAAAGAAAAAAAATCGTGTTTGGATGTCATCTGCATGGTTACCATGCGTTCGCGTTACAACAGTTTGGGAAAAAATGTATTGAAGAAAGTTAGAAATATAAAATTTAAATTTTTCATTTATTTCAATATCACAATTGTTTGAAATTCTCGAAGATGTCGTTATTTAGAGCGCTATTCTAGTAATAAAATAATATTCCACCATAAATGATCAAAAAAGAAATATAAATATAATTACCTCCTTTTGTAGTTTAGATTCAGGATTATTGCTTTCACTTTCTGTGTTGTCAAATAGATTAGCCAGAAACTTCTTTGCATCAACTGTGAACCTTTTCTGTTTCAATACTAAAAATAATAAAATAATAAACTATTCATGTGTTCTCATAACGTATGGAATCATCATTTTATATAATAATACTAATGTTTAAAAGCCTCGATCATTCGTTCACTTCTAAATAAGAAATAGTTAAAACATAAAATAGCAATTTTTATAATAAACGAAGATCTTGTGCTCACAAGTGGCATCCTGAGACAGCTGTTTCGCGGTTTTGACTCAATAGCCACAATCAGACGTCTTTGAACCTCAAGTCTGCTGTAATGAGATAGGAACTTTTCTATCACCGATACGATAGTGGAATCTCCAAAAAAAAGTAATAAATTAATAAAAAAAAGAAAAGAAAAAAAAGAAAAAAGAATTCACTTTGCAAATGAAGCAACTAATTCTTATGCTAGCACTAATCCCAAGGCACAAATGACAAATAAAAATTAAATGAGGAGACATAAAAAGCATGCACATATTTTTTTAATCTATGACTTTTAAAACATGTTTTGTTAATAGAAAGCAGATCACCATCATCCCCACATTCTTACAGTTTTTGTTGCATCAATGCTAGTCACTGTCCCCAACATCACAGTATCAATTAGACATGTAAGGAAATTTCAAAATCGCAATTCAGTGAGATTAAAGATACAGATGACAGAAGAAATAAAAAAGAGGTGTAGTGTAGGAATGTGACTTCAGGATAATTTTGGATACCGACTTATGCAGAATAACTCAAATTTTGAGGACGGTAAGACGTTTGTTCAACTATTTGAAGATTGTGAACACGAAAACAAAGAAAAAAGTTCATAGTCTTCAAGAGATGAAACGGCGCAGCGAACGGTATGCTAGAAGGTTCTTTCCACAAATCTCTTTTGATTCCTCTCAAAACCAATGACAATAGTTCCTAATAGGTGAATTCTAAACCGCGAAAGCCAACGTTTTGATTAGCTGTAACCAAATTAAGATCCGCGTATGGTCAAGTTTTCATCAAAGAATAGCTGAATTTTGATTCGCGAATAAACAAATTCTGATCAGCGAATAATCAAATTGAATCGCAAACAGTCGAATTTTTCAATCCACGTATAGTCAAATTTTGACCAATTTTGACCATGCATCATTTTTGATTTTTGAATCGCGAATAAACAAATTCTGATCAGCGAATAATCAAATACTGAATGGCAAACAGTCGAATTTCAATTCAGTGAATAGTCAAAATTTGATCGGAATCTCAAAGGAGTTTCACTTAATTCAAGAAGGAAAAACAAAGTTTACCTCTGTTTAGTTTAATGCTCTGTTCAGACTTCGAAATACACTCGTGAATCTCCTGGACCTCCTTCTTCATACAAGGTATTTCGCTTCTAAACAACCCTCGAAGCCTTTGATTTTTCTGCTGAATTTCTTCTAGAACATCCTTCATTTTCAGATAATCCCTCTCCAAAACTAAAAGAACAAAGAAATAAATCCATTTAAAACCACTGAAGATTTATACATAACATTTCGTGCATCATCTGCTGAATTATAGCTTTTGTGACAAATACGCACCGTCTTTTGTTTTGTTTCTTGTTTGACGTAACAGTTCGTTCTCAGCTCTGAAGGCCTCGATTCGCTTTTCACTCAACTCCGTAAGTTCAAGGAGTTCCCTGTTTTGGATCATGGTTTGTTTATAATCTTCTTCAGTCAGGGCAACCATTTCGGAATTCAGGTTTGCTAGCTGCAAAGAAAACAACAAGTTAGAAAGAACGTAAAGCCTACTTTTCACAAAATATTATTTCTTAAAACTTCTTAAAAGAAATCTTAAAAAGAATCGTAAGTTGTAAGAAACGACAAAAAACGTTTCACTTGGAAAAGATTTCAGATATAAAAAATTCTATCATCCGTAATCCTCCCAATATGCATGCTAAGTTACAAGAAGATGCATCTAGCGCTTCCAAAGTTATTAGAAAGAGGGAGGACACACACACAATACGATTCGCTATGAATCCTATGAAAATCAGGATTAAAAACCCCTTTTAAATTCTAGAAATACTAGTTCTAGAATTCTGAACTAGTTAAATTCTAGTCAAAACAATCATACTGTACAGCAACAAAATTATAGTTGACGTAGCAATTTCTTGAAATGCTAAAATGTATAATTAGGCAGTAAATAGTCTTAACTAGCCCTCGTCAAATTTCTGCAACTAGGGACTAAGTTTTAAATAATAAAAACACCATTTCAATATTATTATAATAAAATAACGATAATCTAAAATTTTAGTATTGTTATTTAATGAAATTAATAAATGCTAAATTTATTTTTATGACTATTTCGTATTTTCATCTTTACATCTTCTGCAGAACGTTACTGGTATCCGCGCACCACCGTTTGGAAATTCTTGTATATATTCCCATTAAAGGAGAATGGGTAGATCTACCCCACCCATGTATAGCGGTAAGATATATACGTAAGGGAAGATCTCCCTCAAAAGAACATTTTTTATTATTACGACTTGTCTCAATTATTAGTCCGTTCGGAGTTATATACAGTATGTCTAGATATGACGTTTGATGGCCGGTTGCACCATTGAAGTTCAGGAGCTGAACCACGTTCAGACTGCTAGATGAACGGAGATCATTCTTAAACCTATTGCGCCAACAACGTTTAATGAGAATCTCGGTTCAAAAGCGTCGTCAACTTGATCTGTCGAATTCGGCCGTTCAAGGCGCTGAACTCGGTTCAAAACCGCTATTCGGCGTTCGAGCCATTACTGATATTCGCTTGCGAATTGAGACCAAAGCAAGTTTTCTCTCAACTATCAGAAATAACTTTTAAAAATGACAACTTTACATTTATTTGATTCGTTGGACAGTGACTGTGAAGAGAAATTTCAGTTGTTAACAGAGTTGCATCATTTGTATCCAAAAGGCAGACTATTTCGCGATTAGTATAATAGGGTAATCGTGGAGTTTAGTGTCCCAAATTAAATAACAATAAAAAACCTATAACAGTAAATGACAGTCATAAAATGTGAAATTTCACCACACTTGGGTGGGTAGATGGCCGCACGGATAGTGTCCCATTCCCCACCGACATCGGGCACCGAAGTTTGCCGCTGTTGGTACAGTATCTGCCGCCGACGCTGGAGCGCTAGGTCCGGCAGCAGGCCGGCGTTAGCGGACTCCAGAACGTGGCGGCACGAAAACAGAGCTTACGATGGCCCGTTGTCGGTCGGGGGTGGGACACTTATAGCCATCCACCCATCCAAATGTGGTGAAATTTCACATTTTATGACTGTATGTCATTACACTGTTGTAGGTTTTTATTGTTATTTAATTTGGGACGCTAAACTCCACGATTACATATATTAGTAATACTCCGCATCGATTTTTTTTACATTCTAAAATGTGTTATGTATGATTCAATTATATCAATTAAAAGGATTTTTTTTTTCGTCTCTGTATAATTAGGGACTCGGCAGAATTCAGTTTTTTAATTCCTGAACTCCATTTTCATAATGAGATTGTTGCTGCTGAAACAAAGGACAACTGTTGAAAAAAAATACAATGGGTTGATTTCCCGCAACGAAAGACGAATCTTGTAACCAATCAGGAATCAGCTTTGAACGCACGACGTACTTCCGCTGCTAGGAACCAAGATCACAGAACCTCAGTTCAGTTGTGACTGCTTTAGCTTGGTGCAACAAGGCTGAACTTCAATTTGAGGTTCAAGCAGAACTCGGTTCATGGAAACCGTAGTTAAACGCTACCTTGGTGCAACCGGGCATGAGTCATTGATTCTGATGAGTAGGTGGCAGAGAAGCCAACCACCTATAGGCGGGGGAGGGGTTGCTTGGCTGTAGGTGGTTGGCTTCTCTGCCCCACACACTCACCACAATCAATGACTCAAACGTCATATCTAGACATATATAACTCCGAACGGACTAATAATTCAGACAAGTCGTAATAATAACATATATTCTATGTAAGGAGCTCCTTCTATAGGTATATATATATCTTATTATTATACAGGGTGGGGCAAATTCCCATAGAGTTTGCCCATTTTCCTTTGCAGCTTTTCTATTTAATTGACTATTTATTGATTTAAGGCGCTTTCAGTAAATGGTATTTTTTTTTGGTTCCTAAGTTGTCACGTAAGGATCTGTTTATCACTAACTAATACCTACAATTAAAATTTCAGCTAAGTTAAGTATGTTTCGAATTAGACTGAACTTCTATTGCAACGAAAACAATGTGTTTTTGGGTCTGTGTCATCCACTACACATAAGTTATAAATAAGAGCTCATACATCTTTCTAGAAACTTCCTCACCCTTTACATTCTAAAACGAAGAATTAATACCGGTTAAAACAAGCGATTTCAAATTGAAATTGAATTCACATGACGGAAAATCGAGAAAAATTAATCAATCCTTACTATTCTTGTTAAATCTTGTATGACCTGTTTGTCATGGTCAACAACTTTATTGAGTCTGACGAGGCTCTGTTCTGCGCATTTAATTCTGTAAAAAAAAAAAGGTTAAAATTATTAAAAGTCACGTAAAATTTGTTAGGCCAATGTTTCATATTAGAGGCTAATCTTTAAACACTCCATACTGTAAAGCACGACGAACTGGTCTCAATTTCAACAATTTTGATTTCATATGGAATAAGATATGTCTGGGTAATGAGCAAAATATAACAGAAAATCTCATATAAGATACTAAAAAGGATAATATTCAAAAATAAAGCTGTAACATATTCTGGAATCTTCTCCCTTGGTATTAAATTCCTGTTGGTGAAGTTCTGTATAGAACAGTGCTTCTTAAACTTTTCTCATTCAAAGCATAAGATGCTCAGTCAGTCAGTCCGCTCCAAATTAATGAATAACAGCAAATAAAATCTTATAAAGAATACATTTTTTCATTTGATCTTTTTCAAAAAAGAATAATAAATCTACTAGAATAAGTTTATTTCATGGCATCTATTTTTAAATTTCAGTTCGTTTGTCACGATACTCACTGGACTGAAAGAATCGTACAAAATAACATGGAATTAAGAAGTACAAATAAGTTTATTGTATACATAATACAATTACCAAATATACCGATCGACCACAACTCTACTATTTTAATGCATTATATAGACCTTTTACAGAAGTACAGTATGTTTCTTAAAAAGCATCAAGAAAAGGAAGTGTGAACAGGACAACTCGAAACTAATCGTCCAAACCGTAACTCGAAAATGTCCGCAAGTATTGCATTGCCTTTATTTTCGATGCATTTACTACACTATACTTCGCATAACTGACATAAATAAAGCATTTTTAATACAAAAGCAGAAAGAGATGTAAAGTGAACCGTGTTTGAAAAGAACTGATAATAATTCCGAAGCAAGAAATGGTAGCAATTCAAAATGTTTGCAAGTTTGATTGAAAGAAGACACCAATTGCTGTACTGCAGTTAGAAGTACAAAACATAAATGAAACAAAATCCAGAAGAAGTTCTAGAGATACGCGGCGCGCGGATCAAAAGTTTTTGAGAACTGCTTTTGATTTAAAGTCAAGAAATGGAGACCTAATGAAAAGCTACTGAAGATATTTTTAGGTTTTATCATTTCGTATCATTGTCATTCATCTTCGAACGAGAATCCCGTATAAAAAATGAACTGCTAATAATTTACTGTCATCAAACTCTTATGGTAAAACTATTCCATCTTTGTCTGTAACACCCGCTATAAGATAATTCTTGTTAGATTCATTTTCAAAACGACCTGAGACCTCAGCCCTCTGTAAGAAATGAATCCAAAAATTGTCAAAATTGAGTAACACCCTAAACAAAGAATAACTTTTAGATGATTATTTCAGTTAGCTATTATTCTTTGAAATATGCTATGAAAAAGTAATCAAAATGCAAAACTAGTAATGATATATTCTTCAAATAATTAACTATATTTTCCTGTACATTAGTGATGTCTCTACAAAGATTAGTTCTACAACTTGTTCTCTTTTCAGAAATGGTTAATGTTTTACGTTATTCACTGGATAACTAAGAAATCCACCAATAAAGGCTTAAATTTTTATCTTACTGATATTGTAGTAGAATGTCTCTCTTTCTGAGTTCAGCTTCGTCCGGTATGGGTTTGGGTTTAGGTTTCAGAGGGCGGCATGGTTTGTATTTAGGAATTCGTTTGGGAGGTTCTTCAACCATCATTTTATTTCCTTTTGGTCGTTTTCCCTTTCTTCCAGTTATCGTTAGTCTCCAAAAGGAAAAAACTCACCACCGACGAAATCATCGCTCTTTGACGTCATTCACGCGCCATGTTGATGATATCACTTGAACTCGCGCTGTACACAGCCTCATCAACACTCGAAGTGCTCATTGTTAGGCTTTGTTGAGGTTTCTGTTATTGAATCATGGTGGTTATTGTAAGGCAAATGAAACTTTCGTATTATGAACAAATAAAAAGCCACGAATTCCAATTTATGTTTTATATAGTGTTTTCTTAAACCAAAAAATATCTGAATGTTTCCCACAACAATTACTCAAAAATATGTTTTGCTATAGGTGAAAGGGATCTGCATATACTTCCGGTGTAAACAAAATAAATTAACTGCGGAAGATCGACAATTTTTGAATTTGCCACTTTCTTACAAAGAAATGTATCTTTAAAATATACAAAATTTCTGTAAAAATATATACTTACAGTAAACTCCATATTATCCGCGGAATTGGGTGGCGCGGCAACTGCGAATAAGCGAAATAATTGTTATTAAAGGAGGACGAAAAACGACGAAAATCAACCCACAAAAATGCTTTTAACATGTTTTATTTACGTTAAAATGGAAATATATGCAGTTACAGTAAATACATTATAAACAATTATTTTATTTTAGAAGGGGAAGGTTCTCCCGTAATTTATTGTAACCTGCCGGCCTAAGCTCCGCCCACAAGGTCGTTCTTTAAATTGTTTGTCTATAATTATCTTCACTTACTTTGTTAGCCTCTTTTATTGATTACCTTATTCTAGATTTAAAAAAAGAAATAATTCCGTAATTTATTGTATAGTAAAAAAAATGGAAACAGGAGAGGTCCGCGGATAATCCGCGCGCAGGTAATCGGGAGTTTACTGTAATTTATGCTCAGATTTTGAGATTTTTCCTTCAAATTGAAGTCAAAAGAAGCGGAGAGAGCGACCTGTAAGTAGAAGACTGTCGTTCGAAGTTAGATGACGTTACTTTTTAGTTATACAACAAGTTCTTTAGGTGGGTGTTGGTTACATAGATTATCTGACTTCAGATGAAAATTGCTAAGTGATTAATGAAGAGTATTTTCCCATTAAAAAGTAAATGTAAATGAGATGGCTTTGCATTATTACAAATTAAAAGTTACTTAGAAGCTAATTTCAACGTAATGCTGTGTATTAACGTGTGTGGAAATGTTGAACATAAAATATAGACGACAACACACTCTGAATTCAAATAGTGATGTCATCTACATTTTATGTTCTAATTTCTACGTTTGGTTGGTTTTAAGAAGATTTTAAAAGCAAACGGGAATGACGTACTGTTTTCAATGGCTGCTTGCAAGTGACGTCAATTGGCCGCATGATTCCAAAGGCGATCCAAAAATGGGAAAACCTACACAGCTTTTTTCATTTTTTAAAGTCGCATTGTTTTGTAAATGCTTTACGATAATGATACAGATATTTGATGAAAAATTAAGAATTTCCTGTGCAACCTCATTATGGGAAATTCACTCGAAAAGATCATGATCCTCCCTGTATTAGTATACGCTTATGAAGGTTGGATCTTAAAAAAAAAGATCAACTCAGTAAAACTCAGGTGACGGAATTAAATTTTTAAATTATCACTAGTTCCATTCTTATTGATCGAAAGAAATGTGAATATATAAGAGGTTTTAGATCGTTGAGGATACCGCTGTTCAATAAAGGAAAAGTTGGAAGGAACATGTGGAAAGGATGGATGCTACAAGAACTACAGAGTAGCCTTGGATCAATCTCACAGGAGATCCAGGAAACAGTGGAATGACCAAATACGAGGCGAAATAGTCCATCAGATGATGATGGTGATGATGGTAAGTATTGTTAGCAAATAGTTTTACAGTTTTAGTATAATTAGAAGATTTCATAAAAGCCTAATGTTTTTACTTTACAATGACACCATTATCATTAAAATCTGTACAATATTTTCCAAATGAATGTGATCTGAACGTAAGCGTAGCAAAATGCAGTCTGAACGGAAACCACCAGTTGTGCGCCGCACTCCCCTATAAAATCCCATGTGGACCGATATTTCTTATCAGTCGCTTATCAGACGTTCATCTGTATACATCTCTGCAAGTTTAATTCATTGTTTTCACAAACCCATGGATACTACACCAGAAGACGCCACACAAGTTGTTGCTTTGTTGCAAGCAGGCCACAGTCAACGAGAAGTCGCTCGTCAACTAAACTTGAGCCAATCTGCTGTCTCAAGAGTATTCAGAAGGTTTCAGGAAACTGGTACCTTCACTCGGAGACCACATCCTGGCGGCGCCGATGCACATCTGAGAGGGACGATCGCTTTATGGTTTCAACTTCACTGTGAAATCGCCATCTCACGGGCGTCGATCTGCAACAGGAGCGGAGACAAGTTCGTGGAGTAGCTGTTAGTCAGTGGACAGTCAGAAGACGCTTGAAGGAAGCCAACCTCACTCCAAGACGGCCCGCTAGAGGCCCAAAATTGACCGTAAGTCACCGCACAGCACGACTCGAATTTGCTCGGGAACACGTCAATTGGAGCATCGAGCAAAGGCGGTCCGTCCTATTCACTGATGAGAGCAGAATGTGTCTCCATGGTAATGATAGGAGAGGCCGGGTCTACTGGCGTCCAGGAGAGCGATTTTCACAGTGCTGTTTTGCTGAAACAGTCTCGTATGGCAGCGGTTCCTGCATGATGTGGGCTGGCATATCTTTTGAGGGAAAAAGATCTGTTTTCATACCTGGTGGAGGCCGGAGGGGGGTCTGACTGCTCGACGATCCATTGAGGACATTCTCCTGGATCATGTTGTGCCCTACGCAGGATATATCGGGGAAGACTTCATGTTGGTGCATGACAATGCCCGGTGTCATTCAGCACGAACCACTCGGCAATTTATGGAGGAGGTTGGTCTCGAGACGATGGAGTGGCCAGCCCTCAGTCCCGACATGAATCCGATTGAGCATTTGTGGGACGAGCTCAAACGGAGGGTCCGAGCCAGAAATCCGCCACCGTCTAATAAAAACGAGCTCAAGATTGCGCTGGAGGAGGAGTGGAATGGGATCCCCCAAGACTTTGTCAAAACCTTAATAGGGTCTATGAGGAACCGCATGCAAGCCGTCGTACAGGCAAGGGGAGGCAATACCAAGCATTGATTAATAAAAGTTTCCTTGTTTTGCTTGAATTTTTTGTTGTAATTTAATTTTAAGTATCCGCAATTTTTTTCCTAAGCATGCATTTTGCTTGCGTTTTCATTCAAAATGCATTATAAAACAAAATATTGTACAGATTTTAATGATAATGGTGTCATTGTAAAGTAAAAACATTAGGCTTTCAAAAAAAAAAAAGTTTTTGGAAAATCGGTTAAGCCGTTTAAAAAATATACGCCTTTTTGTGCGCTCTGAAGGGGTGAGTCGATTTAGCTGCACGGAAGTGTATATTTCTTCAAAGTATTTTTATTTGTGAATCCCGCATATTTCCAGATTTTTGGAATAAATATTGGAAGAAATGTTCTCCAATATAAATTATTTAGACTGGGATGCCTTCTTTAAAAAGATTAAACTAAAAAAAATTGATAACGAAATTCTGCTTATATCGTTATATTTAGACACAGTTGCGGTTCGGTAGCAATAAAAAAAAATCGAGCCTGATCCGCGTTGGAAGTAGTTCTCGCTTCAATCGCTTGTGGCGCTAATTTTCCGTTAATTTATGACGTGATTTCTATTTAAGGCTTGAATAAGTAGAACAATCAATGCGTCATTCATCCGTGGTCTTGAAAGTTCAATGAAATCTCTGAACAGACAGTTAATGATTACAATCAACTTTGGTGGTTTTTACGTTAATAAATATTATTGAATGGTCCAATGAAAATGATATTCTTGAGACGGCCTCTGACGTCACGTATCCCAGCAACTTTGTTCTTCTTGTGAGGGCGTAAATTGCATGTTCATCTTTTAACAGGAAGTTTTGGACCTCCCGTAAGAAATTCTCCTTAAAAAGGAAACACAGATATTTAGGGCATTTGTTTCTGTATTCATCAAATTCGCTTGCTATGAATACAAAATACAGTAAACCTCATTATAACGGACCTCATTATAATGGACATCGCTTATAACGGACAGTTTTTTAAAAAAATATAATAATAATAAAGGATGCATATGTTTATCTGACGAGTTTTACATTTCCAAGCAAGCGATTAAACATCGATCATTTAATGAAAAAAATTTTTTAACATGCCCGATGATTCAAAGAATTGAGTAAGCAAACGAAGGCACAACGCTACAAGGAAGGATTCGCAACTTTGTAACGTTGTTCCTTCGTTTGTTTTCTCAATTCTATCGATCATTTAATTTCGTTATTGTCTGAAATTCCACAAATTGCCGCACACACTCATCAGTTTTTATTCAGTAACCTTTGAGTCATGTCGTTAAGTACTTTTTATAGCTAACTATTGTCCTTTCATTGATGTACACCCTGATGCATTACACCGATATAGAATTATTTGTTTCATTAAAACGGACAACCTTCAGCCCCAATTAGTCCGTTATAATGAGGTTCTACTGTAGCTAGTAAAATATGTTCTCTGGTAAAAAGCAGAACGGTTTCTCTCGGTACACACAGCTTTAACAGAACTTGTCAATTATCAAACTAGAAAATGGTCAGAGCGGTTTTAAGATGTGGTCACTTTTGATGAAAAATCCAAATCTGATGTCCGTTCATCTCTGACAGGTGATAGTTTGATACACAGGAGAGAGACAAAGACTGCCCTTTTTATAAAAGTTTCATATTACTAGAGATAATTAAAAAAAATATATTAATTAAAAATTATCATTTGCGAATTTGAATTAAAAATCTTTTATCAGCGCTGTTAATCTACATGTCGTATCACTAAGTTTTGTGACTTTTTTTCCCTTTCTTCTCCACAGCATTTTTTTTTTCTGACCTTGTTTAAGTTCGTAGCCTCTAGCGCAGTCTTCATTAATTCCATAATAGTTCCGCTGTTTTTGTGAAATGAGTAAAAATAAAAACAATACGTTAATGAATAAAAATAGCTGTGGGACAGGTTATTAAATTACAAGGAGGGAATTCAAGTGGCACAAACCGAAATTAAATAAGCCACGGACAAAGAGAAAAGCTTAGCATGATACTTTGGGATAATAACTTTAGATTGTTTGTTTTCTTAAAAAAAAAAAGAAAAAAAAGACGAAATTATAATTTGCGAGCCATCTATCAATGTAAAAACCCCAAATTAGTTCTTCTGCCAAAAGATACCAATAAATCTTCTAGTTTACTTATCATAGCTGTGCTGTAAGGGGGCGTCCATTAATTACATGAGGTGTTTTTTAAAATTAAAAAACAAATTTAAAAATTGGACCCCCCCCCCCTTGGTGAGAGTTGGTAAGATGTGATGGAACCCCCCCTCTCTCTCATGTGAGATTTCCCCTATAATTTTAAAATCAATATGTTATAATATGTATATTCTCTGAATTAAAAAGTTGACGTGAGATTCTCATTGACCTCCCTCCGATTAAATGAGAGTTGGGGAGATTTGCCGGACCCCTCCCCCCTTTTTGAGGTCATGTAATTAATGGACGCCCCCTAACACTATCTTCAAGTCTAAATGAAGAGATATGGCGCAGCTTAGCCGCAGCTGCTTTTGCGCCATAAAACATCAACCAAGCAATGAAGAGATATGGGGCAAAATTGTAATAAAGTCAAATAGGGAATAAAAAATCAATCCGTGCTTACTTGATATTTTTCCACCCTTCCCGCTCACTGCCTTTCCTCAATGTTTTCGCTGAACAACTTTAATTTTTTCACAGGTTTTGCACACAGTTAAAAAGAGTCCATACTAGTTTCGTCCTGCTAGCAGGGCATCATCAGTTGTAAAGTTTCATCCTATATTAGGTCTTAGCCAATATCTGGGCTTTGGATTAGCAAAAGAACTTAAAACCTACTTCCCTGAAAATGATTCTTAGCTATTTTCCTTAAGAGCCTCCCTTGACTCATAAGACATCGAAGGTATTGGCTCTGACGTCTAGTGATCATCAGGACTACTGTAGATGGGATTGGGTGGGTCAGCCTAATGCTCGCCCACCTTTACCCCAGCGGAAGAAACCCGATTCCCATTATACAGAGGGCTGGGTGACTCCTAGGCCCCGTCCGGAAAAGAAGTAACCTAAGAAAGATCAGCGATCTCTACCGGGAAATGAATTTGGCTCCTCAGGCCGAATACTTACACTACTTTTATCATCGGATCCACATTCAATGCTGACGTGATAAACAATTGAAGGATACTGATTAAAACAATAGTAGAAATCCCCATAGCCAAATATCTCTTTCATTAACTCTTGCAGTTTTGCAAAAAGATGATTAAACTCCTGATATACACAGCGTAACGTCTCTTTGAAAGTCAATATTTTTTAAATTAGTGAATTCTACATTTGACTGAATATCGTAACATTTCATTGACAAAAGAAAAGAAAGATAAATAAATTGAAAGACATTCAAGAAGTACCGGTACGTGTTAAGTTGAAGAAGATCTCTTGAACATACTTTCGTTACACTTTCTAATAGAATCCTTTGGTCATTGTTTTAATAATTTCGTTAGAAAATTCAATTGCATCATCTGGTTTAAAGGCTTTTCAAGAAGTAACGACGATAAACGAAACGACGTACAAAGAGGAATTTTCTCTTATAAGAGTTAATATAACTCGAGGATTAGGTTTCAAGTTTCAGCTGCACTTCGCTTTGGACGAATAACAAACCATTTAATACTAAAGCATCAAAAAGAAAAGAATCATTAGTTCTGTATCAATCTCTTAATCACTGTAGATGATAGCGGCGAAGTTTCTAGAAAGAGATGTGGCAATTTTTAATGGATTAATCCTTCCAGTAACATCTATTGTTATAAGTTGAATACCAATGACTCATTTACATATTCTCGAAAATTCAAAGTTGGTCGCTCGAAAAACTCACACTTGCTCTAAATAAAGTACGATCTAATTTGAGACAGGTTTAAGAGCAACTCGACACCAGAGCTCTTAGCGGAGAGAAAAGTTTATTTGAAAAACGACACTACTAACTTTAATCTGAAAGTCCTTTATTCATGGTTTCATCCACGGCTTCCTCACTAACTTCTCTTTTGTCAGGATCTTTTTTTTTTTTTTTCTGCTGTAAATGGGTTGAGAATTAATAGCAAAAATTTAGAAAAAAATAAAGATGCAAAATCAACTTCTTTGTCGTTTCGCCGAACGGCATTTTTATCCCGATCACAACGAGAGCAAAACGAGATTTGCCACTTACATATGGAGTGCTCAGAAGCCAATCAGTGTAAGTCATTTTTTTTTTAAATTGAAATTTTTTTTGTAAATCATACTTTAATGTTTATACTTTCGGTTGACAAAGTGCCCATATCACTCCTCCAAGTGTATAGTTATGTTATCGTTCAATAAAAAATTTATTCTTCAAATTTACAAACGTTGTTATTTTTTGGTACGTAATTTTAAAAAACCTATTTCATTTTTTGGTTTATTGACTTACACTGATTGGCTTCTGAGCACTCCATATGTAAAGTGATGTCGTTTT
>JAFIDM010010028.1:45164829-45183804 GCA_023159025.1 Thereuonema tuberculata | reverse complement strand
TGGATAAAACTCGAATTTCTATTTTCCGCCAATTATGAAGAAAAATACAATTAAACTTAAGAAAACTAAAGTTTCGAAAATACCAGTTGTGATTATAAGTTTTGTTATATAAATTTTAATTTTATAAAAACGTCTTAATATTTATTTTTTTTTTCAAAAAAAGAAAAAAATATGGGATTTTTTCTTTCCCTTTGCCTTCAAGGAAAAGAAAAATTCCGCTATTAAATAGGATTACTCTGAATTGAGACGGAATTCAAGATGGCCGTTTCCATTATTTGCGAGGAAGGCTGTCTTGTGTTGTGGGTGAATTAGCTAATGTTGCATTACAAGTCATAAACAGGAAGGGCGGTAGGGTAGATGTAGGTGAGGGTGGATTTCCCGTCTGGAATGCGGATGACGAGAAAATTACAGGTGGAAGAACTTACAATGTTTGGTTGTTACTTAGAAAGTTGCATTTGAACGAAAAACTGCAGGAAAAAAATATAAGCTAAAATAACTTTCATAATAAAAAGAAAAAAAGAAATATTATCTTTTAAAATATTAATGCAATTTGTTCGGAAACTCATAAAAATTTTATTTTACGAATCTTTTGGAACTTCCAATATCAATAAAGTATATTTCCTGGGTATATATTATAAACTAGAGGTTTAAGAAAATAAAAAAAAAAACAAAAAAAACAAAACAAAACCAAAACAAAACAACTCTATTAAAAAGCAAAAAAAAAAAAAAAAAAAAAAAATTTTTTAAATTTACGTAGCATATTTTCCGTCCACAGATTTTAAATATTTTGATGTACCTAACATTGCAAAAATTAAAACTACATTAACTTTGATTAATTTTGTGGAAATGCCTTTCGGCTAGATATGCAAATGGTTAAAATTTCATAGTTGCTGAAAACACTGGACGTTTTCAGAGAGATTGAGAAGGACTCATATTAATAAGAAGCTTTGCTGTTTCGTTAAGTAGACTGTGAAGATGCCTCTACGACACACTCGCCGTCAGTTCCAACAACTGAGTGATATTGAGAGAGATGGCATCATAAGCCTAAGAGAAGCCGGGTGGTCATGCAGACGTGTCAGCCGCCATCTTGGCAGGAACGACGCGAACGTCAGATGATATTGGCGGCAGTGGATCCAGAAGGGCACACATAACCGTCACAAAGGATCTGGACGTTCCAGAGAAACAAGTGCTCAAAGGGATCGTGCGATCACGAAAACAGCCATAACGATAGTAATGGCGTCCCTGTTCTCCATCCAAAGGCATATACATTCGGCGACGAATTCATTCTCGGATTCTCATAAGACGTCTAAACTGGCCACCCAACATAAGCAGCACCATCTGGCTGAGCGTGGAATCTTGGACGATTTTCAATTGATGTCGTGTTCTGTTCAGCGACGAATCCAGCTTCTCTCTTTATGCAGTTGATCACCGTAACAGTATATGCAGAAAGCGTGGTCATCGCTCCAATCCGATTGCAGTGGTCGAACGGCTAACAGTCATCACATCTGGGATTACATTCTCGGAAGCGATCTTCTATGACAGCCGATTTTGCTAGAAGGTCCTGTGTCAGCGCCCCTAATATTCTGTAACTAATTATGTTGCCTATGCTGTCACGCCATCTACGGGCTATTTACAGCATGAAAATTACCTCACAGATTCTTTCAACAATGTCGCCATTAGGTTCCTATCCTGCAATGGCCACCCAAGTCCCCATTACTGTCGCCAATGTCTGGGATATGATGGCAATGGTAAGTATGTAGAGATAAAAATGCTTTTGAACGCATTTCCTGAAGCAGAATCTCTTTTGGATTAAGATTTTTTTTTCTCTTACTCCAAATACATTTGAGAAAGATTTAATTTTATTTATTTCTCTTCAAAACCCAAAGTATGGTTTATTAATTCTTCCTCGTCATATTTCTCAGTATCAAAGTTTAAATTTATAAAAACTTCTAATCATCCTTTTTCAAAATATGAGCATTTTAGTAAGAAAGGATTTATTGAATTCTTCTTGACAGAATCGGAAATTTATTATCGCGCCTGCGCAATTGAAACAATGGTAAAGATCCTTTAATACATATTCAATACTTGATGGCAAATTTATCAGATTGATTCAAAATATTTATAAAGACAGTAAGTTGAAATACAAACTCCATAATTGGGAATCAAATTGGATACAATCGGAAATAGGAATGAAACATGGGTGTACTTTGTCACCAAAACTATTCAACATAATAATGAGTGAATTAACGTTTAGACTCGAAAAGAGCAACTTGGGTATCCCAGTTGGGAATGAAACCCTGCCAGGCTTATTGTTTAAGGATGACATTGTTCTATTCTCAGATAATAAAAAGGATTTACAGAGCCTACTAAATATGGCAGGAAGCTTCGCAAAAGATTTTCAAATGGAATTCAATTGCAACAAAAGCGAAGTAATAAATTTTAATGTAGTTGAGAAAAACTTCTGGCAAATTAATAATCGGGAAATTAAAGAAACCAATGAATACCAATACCTAGGAATATTAATAACAAATGAGGGACAAATCTTTAAAAAGCATACAAACAACACAATAGCTAAAGCAAATAAACTAAGTGGATGGATAAGGAGCATATGTAATAAAAGCTACAATAAAGTAGAACTAGGTAGAATATTATGGAAATCATTGGCTGTGCCTGTTCTAACATATGGTAACGAAACTATAATTAATACAGAAACCGAACTTCAAAAATTGACAAATATCCAAAACATATTTGGAAGAAAACTAATAGGAGGGAACAATTTGACACCTACTACGGCAGTTCAAAGTGAAATGGGGTGGTCATCGTTCTTTAGCAGAGAAGCTTCAAGCAAATTAAAATATCTGGGGAGGTTGACTTTCATGAATAAAAATAGATGGTCTAGAAAGGTGTTTGAAAATACAATAGAAAAAAGCAAATGGGTAGATAAATTAGAATATTTAGCAGAATATTACGAAACAGAAGAAATTAGAATAAACATTGAATCGGAAAAAAAATGGCACCATCTTATTAATAAACGTGTAAAAAGTACAGAATTAGAACTATTCGTTGATTCTATTAATAAATACAAAACTTTACCATTAGGGTTTAAAAATAAAAGGGCTCCCCTGTATCAGGATATTTATGATAATTCCTATGGAAGTTCTTTACTTTTCCAGTGCAGAACGGAATCATTGGCGCTAAATAAAAGAACAGAAAAATGGTCTGAAAAGGGGCCAATATGTTTAATTGCGATAAAAATGAAGAGGAATCTCTAAAACATTTCATCTTAAGATGTCCATGCTTCGGAAAAGAGAGAACCGAACTCTTAAAAAATATTAACATAAACCCAAATAACTGGGAAGAGGATGAATTACTGGACCACATATTAGGATTCAAGGGAAAATTAGATCTGAATAAAATTAAAAACTTCTTAAAACTTGCTTGGATTAAGAGAGAAACTCTAATAAATCCTTAGGGTATCCTGTCTGAACAGGAAGTGCGTTTTAAAGCATATCCCTATAAACATACATACATACATATATACATACATTCAGTTATTAATATATACATTATTATATAATATTACAATGATATATATAAATCTTCCTTTTATGAGAAGAATGTTTTTTTTTTAACCGAATAACAATATTACTTTCCAAATATTTTCGATTTAAAGCGAAAATTCACCTGATCGGTTTTACGGATACTAAATTACAGGATTACCTAAATGATATTACCTAAATATCAATACCCTAATATTTGAAAACCACTGTAATATTTTATTTCAATAAAATAATATTCATGGTCTATTTGCTTTTGTGTAAAACAACGCTGTGATGTTATTTTTAGATGAATTGAAAGTACTAATAAAATGACGTAAACGAACAACAAGACACGCCAACAAAATGAGCAGCAGCTCGACGCAGTTCATCTGATTATAGAAAATACGAAAGCCTGTAATTTACATTAACATTTACATTAGGCTTATGTAATTTGCAACGACTATCACCTTTTGAAGACTTGTTTTTCAGTCATTACATTTATTCTCTGAATATAAGCTTATTTTCAGGTTCTAATATTACAGGTCTTCAGATTCAAATATTACAGAAATTACAATAATTTCTATAGCATTTTTTTTAGCCGTAAATCTTACAACCTGATCCCGATCTGTTACACGCCATTACCATTTTGTTCTTCCAACTAGCAACGCCCTCTTTCGTAGAAACTCGAAAGGTGTAAATGTGTTACGGGTCTTCTTTTTTTTTATTATTACTGATTGATTTAGTTTGTATCTGATTTGGCGCAACAGGTTATGTAATGGCGCTGAACTAAAACCCTGTTTTGGGGGCGTGATTTCGCCTGCAGGGGTGAGTTCGATGCGACCTTTGAAGCCAAGGCCGGGAAAAGCGTAACACATGTCTGAGAGTGAAATTCGAAGGAAAACGGCAACGATATTAAATAAAACAAAACGGATATCGTGGAAATCCCACAAGAATTAGTCAAGGGAAAATCTTAGAAAAACAGATAATAATGGCAATGTGATTATTCTACTTCTTCCTCATTGAAAAACCTAACTTTAGAATTTATATTCAAATAAGTTCTCGTGCATAATTGGAAGAAGAATAAAAATAACATCGAATGAACTGAAAAGCCAACATTTCTAAAAAATAGTAGGCCTATTTCTTAATTTTTTATTTTTTTTTGTTTAAAGTCATGAAAACGACAAAAAGGAAAAGCCTAAATTTATATTTAAATTATAAATATCTACTATTTTTGTATCTACTATTTTAGTATAATATAATATCTAAATTTTTCATTTTCTGAAAAAAACAAAACAAAAAAAAAAATCCATATAATTAAAAATATCCAATTTAAATTTGCATTATTTACTTAAATTGCCCAAATCAGATTAATTTTGTTCAAATTAGTTCAATGGATTAAGGATTTAATATTCCTTTTTTAAGACAATGAAATATTATCCTAAAACGAGATAGAAATCCATTGTTTAGATTCCAATGGTTTTTCTAATGGAATTTTGTGATTTTCTCGTTCTAATTTCTCGATAATCACCCTTTCGGAAAAGATTTCAAATATAAAAGTTAGTTCGTCCTTGAATAAGCATACCAAATTTCAAGAAGATCCACCCAGCGGTTCAAAAGTTATTAAGGAGGAGCACACATACAAACAGACTGAGCGATTTGATGAGCCTCACTTACTAGTTCGATAACAACAAGAAGTTCCTTAGAAGAACTTGGAGTCTAGTTTCCTTACTTTTATTGAAAATTTACTTTGACTATCAGTAGAATTATCAAGAAAATTTTGTAGCTCAGAAAGTTTTATTATGGCGACCGTCTTTTCCATTTACAAGGACAGGTGAATTCTGGAGCTTTTACGGAAGCCATTCAGCTGAATCTGTATGTGTGTGTGTTCTTATTATTGATTAATTACACTACCATTGAAAGACTCTTGTAGGCACAAGATGTCATCTTAGAGAAAAACAAGCAAAAAAAAAAATTGTGCTAAAGCATAAAATTAAGGGCAACCCATTAAAACTAAACTTCACCTAAGGAGCGTTGGAAAGTTATCCGCCGAGCAATGATAGCAGATTGTCCACCGGAGAAAGGTGAAACTTCACCTTTTTCCTGTGGACAGTCTGCTGTCGTTGTTCGGCGGAATTTTTTCCTGGACAACTACTGACTCGAGCGACTAGAAATTTGGATATATGCTTTAGTTTACAGTATCTACTATACAATGAATATTTTTTTCTTCTATTCATTTTTGCGGATACAGTCGACTGTTTCCACAAACTTTTATAGATACGGTCGAATAAGAATATAGATTGTATAATAGACATTCTAAACTAAAGCATATCCAAATTTCAAGTCGAGCAAAAAAACTTGCGGAAATAAACAGTCGACTCTGTCCTCATTTTTCCGGATAGGCAGAACTAAATACCCCATTCCTACGGTGTTTGGGCCTCTGAACAAAATGGTGAAGTCCGTTTGCCGCTCCGTCCTTCCTTTCGGGAGTTGTTAGGGGAGACAGACACGGACAGACAGACGCACAGGACAAGCAAATGGGTCACTAAAAAAATAAAATACAAAGAAGAGGATAAACCCAAAAAAGTTTTGCACGTCCAATTTTTAAGATATGTTCACTGGTTCAATAGTGATTCAATAGTGAAAGAACGCACACTTATACGACATATACGTAGAAAATTATATCATCATAATTCATAATTTGGATATCTCATAATTCTTCCTTTCTTTCGCAAAGTAGACTAACATCAATTATATTCTCGCAGTGATCTCTTGAAGATGGGTATTTTGTTATATCATTTCTTTCATTTTTTTTTTTTTAGGATACATCTACAGGAAGGAACAGATTGAAACAGAGAAACAATAATAAAAAAATAAAAACAATGCTCTGTAGGTTAACGTTTTAAGATTTTTGTTTTTTGGTTTTTTTACTACTGAGCACCTTCTGGAAGGCGTCCAACATCATCAGAGTCCTGTGACTCAATGTAATGACTCGTCCTGCAAACAGCTGAGCAGTTCAGTTTCAGTTACAAAGCATCTCTTATATTGATAGATTCTTTAAAAATCCTATATCGTTGGATTCATGGGAAGGTCAGTTCGGAGTCGGTCAAGAACGAGTTGGAAAATTTTCTGCTTCCCGATTTTCCCAGAAGTGTGGTAAACATCCTAAAATCAAAATTTCAGAAATGCTATCCAATCTCTAAGGTATTTGCCTTGTCCTCTTATACCTTTAAACTGCTTTTGATCAATTGCAACTTCCAAATACAAAACTTTTATCACTGGGATATTTATTAATCCCATTGCTTTATTTCACCGAAAATGTCCGCAATGCAATTGTTTTGTCTTTCATTTAAAGAGGGTTGGAGAGTGGAGAAGCGAATGCAGTGAATAAAACAGTGCTCTATAATTTTTTGTAAATTTGTCTCTTTGTCCACCATTTGAATACTACAAAAGCTAAAGTCACGAAAGTTTCAGTATGAAGATAGTCACAGTTTTTTTAATACCAACTGAAATATCAAATACATACATCATAATCTTCTGTAAAAATTAAACATTCCTTTATTTCCCGTCTATATTTCATCTTTCTTTGCGAAAGACTTCTTCAGGACATTAATGGAAGAGAAGAAATTACATTCTCTCTCCTCTAAATTCGCTATGAATACGGAATTCATCATATTCGCTATGATGAATATGGAATTTCTTCTCCTCCATTATTGTCCTGAAGAAGTCTTTCGCACAGAAAGATGAAATAGAGACGGAAAATAAAGAAGTGTTTAAATGTTACAGAAGATACACCGGTAGTCACAGTTTGATAGCACTGTTAAGCCCAGTTCGTTGCCTCAGATCTTGAGTTGCTTTGCGAAAAATGAAAAAAAAAAAAGTAATACGTCCCAAATTTCTCTGAGTAGCAACTGTAAAGGTAAAACTGAAAGCAACAGAATATTTCGGACTTAATGAAACGATATCTTAATGACTTAATTTTAACAAGAAGTAAAAGCCTACTTTCCTCAAAATGATTTTATTTAAATTTCTTTATTATTTTTTTTTAGTTAATTATAAGACCATCCACACAAATAAGAAAGATATAATTTATAAATCAAGACATAATATGAATAATTATTTTTTTTTTAGTCGTGGGAAATGACGTAAAAGTACTTTTGCTTTTCAAATTTAATATCTGGTGAATGTAAACAGTGGAAACTTTTCTAAATAAGAAATGAAGCCCCTGTTACTTCTAAGTTATCTAAAACCCAATTGATTTTATTCATATCAAGCACGTGCAAATTTGTGAATTACTAAAGGGATTAATATCCTTTACTAGATATCCACTGTTAGATATTATCAAACTCATGGAAGTTGACGATCCCGTATTTTCGTGATTTCACGTAATTTACGCGAGAATAGTCTCTATCGATGTCTTCTCACAAAATATTGAAATATTTAAATAAATTATAATACGGGTAAATGCATGAGACTTTTACTACATTTTAATACAGTTTTAATAAATTGAAATCAGTCAATAAACAAACAATAAATTCGTTATGTAGCATTTTCCTAGTGACAGACATTAAAAATACTAAATTTCTTGAGACCTGCTGAAGAGGCTAATGGCGAGATCTCGAGAATTTCGTAATTCTCGCGCAAACGTGATCGTCAAAATAAATGTGTTAGACAATATCCACTGTTAGATATCCACTGTTTGGATTCTGATGTTTTTCTGTGAGAATTTTTCTCACATTCACGCCTGAATTTCTCGACAAGCAGCCACACGAAAGAAAATTTCAAATATAAAATGGACATCGCTTTTTGTCCTTGCACGCCAAGCTTCAAAAAGATCCATCCAGAGGTGTTATTAGGCGACATACGTATATACAGATAAATAAAAAAATTTAACGTGCAGAAAATATTTATTAAAATGAAGGCTGTACATGAATAAATAATTACCCCTTTCGATTTATCATCGGAGGGAATCGGGAACGGCCGTTTCGTTCTTTTTGGGACTCATCAGCCCGATCTACCTTCCCTGACGATAAACCCAGAAAGGCGTGAACATAAGTGGAAGTCACCCTCGTACACGACAGTGACGAGTTCCAAAAAGAACGAAACGGCCTTTCCCGAGTCCCTCCGAGTATAAACTCGAAAGGGGTTATTATTTATTCTTACGCAGCCTTGGTTTTCATTTTAATAAATATTTTCTGCACGTTAAATGTATTTATTTAGGTTATTCTACCTTTTCAGTTATTGGTTTCTTTATAATTTAATATCTTTTAGTTCTGTCAATTATTAGGAACAAAGGTGTGTGTGTGTGTGTGTGTGTGTGTGTGTGTGTGCACTGGAGCACTTATTTTTTATCGTTGTTTGTTTGGGTAGGGGGTCATTGACGGGTGCGAGGGTGACTTCCACTTATGTTCACGCCATTTTGAATTTATTATCGGGGAGGGTGGATGGGGCTGATGAGTCCCAAAAAGGACTAAAGGTCGTTCTCGATTCCCTCCGATGATAAACTCGAAAGGCGTTATTATTTATTTTAATACATACACACAGACTGACTGATTCTATAAGCCTCATTTTCGTAGGAAAATAGAAAAAAAAAAAAAATCTAGCAAAATAACAATGAAAATTGTTCTGAAGTTAGATTTTAAAATCAAGAAATTTAAAAATACTGTTGACCTTACATATTAATGCTTCATTATTTTCTGAGTCATTGACTGGCCTTTTAGTATTTCTTACAATCTTAAAGTTCTGACAATTTGTTGACAATTTTTCCTTGTCATTAAACGGCTTCATTGCACGAGTTCAGGAAGAGATACCATTTGTAATGTTTCATTAACATAACATTAAAATAACATCTGGAATATATTTAGACAGTTAATTGGAGCAATTGATCTCTTGGAAACCATTTTCATATGAATGCGATGTTTGAAAAGAATATTTTTCCGTTCGGTTACAGTTGAAAAGCGGACAGGATTAAATAAACGGTCCACTTCCGTTTCTCTATTTCACTTCCTGTTCTCTTTTTTCCAACGTCTATATTTATTCCTACAGGTTGATCCATTTCAGGGGAAATATAAAAAAATAAGCAGTATTTATGTATCCTATTTTTACTTTATTTCATTAGTACATTTGTTTGAAAAAGGCATCGTAAAAAGATAAAGGTACTGTAGGATGGCTAAGGGCTTGTAACTCATCTAAATGTGTCGTGAAGAGCAACGTATAGTTGACATACAAACTTTCGATTATCCGCAAGCGAAGTTGGAAAAAAATTGGATCATGGAGGAAAAAATAAAACAATTCTTCGGTGACCAACAAAAAAAAGCGAGAACGTAGGAAAAAAAAAAGCGTTTGAAGACTATTCAAAATACCTACATCAAAATTCGTAATCTTCTTTAATCCAAACTAGACACATACATAAACTCAAAACATCTTCACTGTAGATACCGTTGATCTACCCTTGATTTTTTATGTTATTTTATTTTATTTTTGATTCGTCAAGCTAAACCTTGAGAAAGTTTTAGGAATTAAAACGAAATATTGGTATCAACGGTATCTACAGTGAAGATGTTTTGAGTTTATTTACGTGTCTAGTTTGGATTAAAGAAGATAATGTTTGAAGACTACGAAAATTGAGAAGAAAGAAAAAAATAAATAGTTCAAAGATCAACTAAGAAGAGAAGGATGTAATTACAAGGTTGCAAAATCTTAGTTTTTTTTTTCTTATTTCAGGTGTCGTGGTTTTGGATTTAAATTCAAAGTATTTTGGCGAGTTTTGGCTCACAACCGCTTTATCTGTTGGTTGAGCAAGTACAAAAATCGACAACAACTTTTCTTAGAAAACCTATAAGTTCGAGGATTCATTAGAGTTCGGGGATTCCCATACAAATACTTTTAGGGTATAGATTAGGGCAGTGGTGCCCAACCTTTCATAATATGGGGACCAAAATTGACTTTGCTGTGAATCTCGCGGGCCACAACCAAACAAAAAAAAAACGAAATCTCCTATTCAACAACCAAAAAAAAAAAAAACGGAATAAAACAGCGGGCCACATGTAACATCTTCGCGGGCCGTAGGTTGGGCACCACTGGATTAGGGTATTTACGAATAAATGGAAATGTGTATTTGAAATTGATTTTAAAAACTTTATTATTTTAACCCCTTTTATCTCTACGATGCTTATTAAAGAGTGTTAACCTATCATATTCTAGCTACAATGCGGGACAAAAATTATTAAGGTTCACTCTGCGAAAGTTTGTAAAAGGGGCGATTTGTAAAGGATTCCAGATATCGCAGCGACATCTACTGTTGAAGAATTGAAGTGTTGTGGGTCCGTTCAGCTATTACGTAAGCATTAAAGGGGGGGGGGGAGGGGCTTTGCTCATTTTTGCTGAGAAGGGGGAGGGGAAGATCAGAGCAAGACAGACAAACATGCACGCGAGAGAGTGCGCTGCGCGGAGATATAAAAGTAAATACGAGGAAAAGTCTATTTAATTTGTTACATTTTATTTCAGGAGTGAATATCAGGTAATTTTGACTTTTTTAATTTATTATACAGGGGTATTTAGTGTTAATGATTTGGCAAATCTTACGGAGGCTGGGGGGGGGGGGGGGCATCTGCTTATTTATGCTTATAAGGGGGAGGAAGGGGGACTTAAAATGTGCTTACATAATAATGGAACGGTCCCTGTAGACTGTTCGAGAATGAACGTAGGAACAATGGAATGTTGTTAATTCCTTGTAATACATTGTACTAATTATTATTTTTAATACAAATTCTTTTCTTATTAATATGACTTAACTGTTAACTGTTTGAATTTAACCATTAAGCTTTTGAATCAAACTTTAGTCATTAGATATTCCTTGTGATTCTATTATCGTTAATTTAACTGTTTTTGATTCGATTCGATTTACAAATCATTTTCAAAACATGAAATTATTAATTAACCAATCAGTATCTTTTTTAATCCTTTAAATATCCTTTAAATTCTTGTGTTGATTAGAAATAAATTTGTTCTCAGTTCGATTTCATTCTCTATTCTCCCTTCCTTTACCACTAAACAGTAGCAGTTGGTGACCGTATTACTGTAAATTCAAATATCAACTTAATTTTTTTTCACTTATTAATCGGTTTCTTTTATTCATATTTTGAATAATTGCTGTCACGTGCATTTCCAGGCATGATTCAGAGTTGTGATCGTTTCCTTATGTGGCAAACTTTCTTTCGTGACTGCAACTGTACAATACCGTTTTCAATTGAATTACGGTAGTACTATTGTTTGTGATCAATATAACTTCAAAACTAAATATCGTAAGAAGCTGAAATTTTGTAGATTTATATCTAGTTTATTAAAAAGAAGATCTGACTAATTTTGGCACATACTGAACCAACAAGAAAAGGAGGTAAGGACAAAAATCAGTAAAATATGCTGCTGTGAAATTGTGATAATCACAATAACTTATAACTATTTATTTTAACAAGCTTTAATGGTCAACAAATAGTACGCAATGTGGGTTCGAAATTGATTTTGATAGAAATGGGGCCACCAAGAATCTCTTTAATATATTTGTTTGGGATAAGCAACTGTAATTTTAGGTTATAATATTCCAATTTCAAATCTCTTTAAAAAAAAACATGACTCAACCTTTTTTTTAACTGAATTTACATGAAGATTAGGAGTCATTTTTCTGATAGTAATAATAAATAAATAAATAAATAAATAAATAAATAAATAAATAAATAAATAAATAATAAACTTTTAGCAAAGGATGGCTACAACCCCTACCATAAACCAATTTAACTTCACAAGATATTCTACGCCTTCTCAAAGATACTATGTCAGAGGTGAAAAGGATCCTAACAAGCAGTTCTTCCTCTATTTCCATTAGGATGCCGTAAACCGACAGTCTGAGTCTCAATGAGTTAGGGGAGGGAGGTCTGGTGAGTGCGCTGGCCAAGTATTGTGTAATAAAACAATACCAATACCGCGGTAGGTCGCCTAAAACAAGACGGTACATAGTATTACTGACCTGAAGACGATTCCTGAACAATAGGACGCGAAAGGCTTCGTCTATCTCTCTTTGAACGATGTGGGAAATACCCCAGAGTCTCGTTTGCAGTAACTTCTCCCACAGTCACATTAGGACTACTGAGTCTTAACTTCACGTGAGTCTTAGAAATTCCAATTTACAAATTCCATGGTAATTTTTCGTTTCGATTGACCTATAAATAAATAAATAAATAATATGCCCCAAATCGAATAATAAAATTTTTATATAATTTTTTGGAATAATGAAATTTTTTCCAGTTGTCGAATATTTGTTGGTTGAACTAAGAATAAATGAAGTAGACCACACATAATATTTTATTTTTTACTTATTTCAAAACAATTTATATTTAAATTTATTTTCCTCGATTAAATTATCTTTCCTCCAAATAAATAACATTAGCTTTCCACCAACAGTTACTACCTCATTTTAGTACTACCTGTAGGAAAAAGACAGGCTTATAATTGCTTCTATTGGTTACAAAGTATTTGGTTTCTGGGAGCAATTAAGTTTAATGATCAAGAGAAGAAAGTGTTTATACTTTCCGTCTTTCGGGACAGCGCTGATGACTAAGTAGGCCTAATTATAAAAATTTCAAACCTTCTTCCTGTGAATGTAGGAAGGTCCATTCTGAAGTGAACACTTTTAATTACGAATATTTTATCTTAGCTTATAAGGATTTACTTTTATGAAATTTTCACTTTGTAAAAAAAAAATATGTTTTAATATAGTAAGAGGCGTAGAAGATGTATTTATTTTGCAAATTTTTATTACGCCGATTTTATTTTTATCAAAATTATAATCAAACATGAGGTTTATATTATTAGCAACAGCCATACAAAGAATCAGGGCTCCCTCCTACAAGGAAAGAAAGTTAGTTAGTCCCTCAGCACTGGGGCCCGGGCCTAGTTCTTAACCGAAAAAATATATAAATTAGCCTATCAGTTCTAGACTTTTTTCTATAAATAAGTCTACATTTTTTTATATAAATTAATTAATTTACACTAAAAATGATGCTAATAACTGTGTGTGACATGTTTAAAGGGAGAAACATGAAATCGTGTGGTGTTCTCGCGATATTTTTGGCTAAGAATCTACGATTTTGACCATAATGTGGGAGAGGGCCCATTACTGCATTTGATATCTGGGCCCTAGATTTGAGATGGGGGAAGGGGCTGCAAAGAACTTTCAAAATATTTCACTCAGAAAACAAATGTAATTCTGTACATTAAAATCAATAAGTTTGTAATAATTTAAGTAATTTACTTTTCACTTCAATAAATAAACAAAATAAATTTAATTTGTTTATTCATTCTTTCTGTTTTGTTGAACTCCGTCATATATCAGGACTGTCCCTCTGGTGGTAATTTTGTGCAACTGACATCCTTTGACCCAATGGCCCCTTTTCTAAGTAACCGGGCTGTGACCCACCTGCAGCCCAACCCGTGAAAAGAGAAAATAACGGCAAAAGAAGGTCGGAGGAAACGTTTCTTTTCATAACGAAGCTGTAAAGCTCAGTGGTAGATAAGAATCGAATTACCACAGAAGCATTTATCATGTGTGGACTTCACTTCTGTTCCATTTATGAATTAATTAATTCAATCTTTAATTAGAAGCCAAATATAAATGAATTGCTTCGTTTCTCTGATGCAGTTTGGTTAGTTATTTGATTTGAACAATATATACATATTTTTTCTAATTTTAATTTGACATAGCACAATGATAAATCTTACTTGTACTGAATAGAATTTAAAAGTTCTTGACGACATTACATTTTTGTTATAAAAACTCATTTTTGATTTAAAATTTTGATAGCTAAATTTTAAATAAATTTAGCTTTTGTTATTATTTATTTAAAAAAAAGCTGGACTCACATTTATTATAAATATAAGGTATAACTGGATGTTGTTAGGCATCATTTGACAAAGCGCCAAAATAATTTTTTTAGATTATTGCTCCATATACTAGCGAAAGGTATATACATTCTTATAAAGTATATTAGGTATATTAGATATATACTCTTTATAAAAAAAAATTGTTTCTGCTTAGTATCTCAACATAATTCTGCGGAAAATTAATTTTGAATAAAGGACAATCGACTAATCGTAACGAATAAGATTTGCATCATATGACTAATGACCTTTGAAGGATATTATTAATTTTGAAAATGATCAGAATTGTTTTGTGAAAGTATCTTCCTTTTGATATATAACACTCTTCATTCCATAAAAAAGTGAAGTAATACATAAGCTTCTGCGTTTATGCAAATATCTCAAAATCGAATTTTGGTGCTTGGTCAAATGATGCATAACACCATCCAATTATCAATGCTTTCGGTTTTTCGAGTTTTTAAAGCTTTTTGTATTTTTAAAAATATATATAGCAAACAGCAAAACCAAATAACAAATACATTCACAAACAAAAGGAAATATACTCACATAAAACTTTAGATCTGTGACTAAAAGCATGACTTCTTTAAACTGTTGTCTGTCCCAATTGTAATATTAGCATTAAAGTGGTTCCTCTTATTAACAATTGTTACAAATTGTCAATGAAGAGGAAGCATAAGTTATTTGTAAAAAAAAGAAATATGGTATCTCTAACTTAAAACTTATAAAAAATATAATAACCCCTGTTACTGATATCATAGCTTAAATACATACATTTCAAATGAAGAGGCTTTCAAACAATAGATTTTTATACTTGGAGGTTACGTTAAGTTAAATTTAGAAACAAAAGGATGAAAAAAAATTATTTTTTTCTAGATATTTCGTCATGATAAAGATATTTCGCGGAACGATGCAACGCAACAATTGACAACAAAAAGTCTGTACAGCTATGTCGTTTCTAAAGTAGCCCTTCAACCAGATGCAAAAAAAGGCAATAAAATATATCTGCTATCAATAATTCTATAATCTCAATAAAACCTTACAGAACACTATACGCTATATAAGATTTTCTGTTCTTGAAGGGCAAGATCTTATCTAAGCAGCCAACCAAAAAAAAAAATTCTGTAACTCGAAATTTTGGGAAAGAGATGAGGGCTTGACCCTTTACAATTTACCTATGTACCAGACTTCGTTCTACAATCAATATTCAAATTTGAAACTAATTTTAAATACATAAATTATTGTCATAGGAAACAAATTAATAACTTTGGTCAATAAAATTAGCGCAAACGAAATATCCTATTCAATTATGATTAATCATTGAAGTGTAATAACAATTTTTATTTTATTTATTGGAATAAAAACAGTAAACCTGGAAATTCTTAAGGAGATAATGACTTTGTGGTTTCTTTGTCTTTGATGATTCATATTTGGAAAACCATCTGCCCTCCTGCAATGGAAGTGGAACAATGGCCGTGTAGTGACAACAGGATGTAACGTCGTTCCTTCTATACTGTTCATTTTAGCTCCGCTCAACCGATTTCAGTAGATACTTTTTCCCTACAATTGGATGTTCAATGTTGTTATAAAAGTTCTTTCGTAAGATGATCTAATTCATATATCACTATCGTAGGGTTCCCAATTTTTTTCTTTTTTTTTCTGTTTAATCCTTACTTAAACTTTTAAGAACCTAGGGAATGTAACTTTAAAATGTTAAGCAATTACAAAAAACAAAACAAAACAAGAACAAAACGCACACTTAAGATGTCAAATATGATTTGTTTATTTCCGTTGATTTCACTTCTACCAAGAAACTTATTTCACTTCTCTTCACTTCTCCACTTAGAGAAGTGGAGGAGGGGTCGTAGTGTTAAAAATATTGCTTTCAATGGAATTAATTAATAAAAGAAATTATCAAATAAGAACTTTAAACAAGAAGTCCTGACAGAACGTGAGGCCAACTTTTCCTTAAAAGTTGAGGTTTTTCTTTTTGTTATTATTCTTTGTTTTTTAAAGTCGTGAAAACACTACAGACGAGATGCCTCCGTTTCTTTATAAATTATAACATCTGCCGTTATTTTTTTCTAGTAAATTCCTCTTTACAAAATTGTCTAAATCCAACTCTGTAATGCTTGAAAAATTAAGACTAGCTATTACTATTATCTCATAACGTAACGTAAATCTCAACAGAAATTCAGATGAAATTGTCACAGAAGATGTTTTTCGATGATTATTATTTTATTGCTTGCTTCGAAAATCCTTAAATTAATTGAAAACGTAAGAGTGAAGTTACAAAGACTACATCAAACAATTATATATATATATATATTTTATCAGTTTCTCTTTTGCTTTAGTCTACGAATTCTGTCTTTATATCCACTAGCTACTACATATATAGACAGACCATCCCACAATATTCTTAGGAAGGAAAAAAGGGTTTAAAAAAAATAGAATTTAATTTTAAGTCAACATACGCATGTCCGTCCGTCTGTGAATCAGAAACTGAGAAATCTAAAATTTTATTGAAAGATTAAAATTCTTAAAAGGGAGATAGCTATTAATTTTTGATGTTTTTTTGGAAAACAATGAGTTACACGTTAAAATACACCAAAGTAGGTTGGCATTCATTTCAAATACAGCCCTAATCCCGTATTAGGATGTGCTGCAGACTGTCATCGTGAAACAAAATCGACAGATTTCCGAAGCACTGCCTTTTATTGATGCTCATATTGTGCAGTCAAACATCTCATACGTGAATAACTGATGAAAAAATTTGTAACTGAAATAAAAACTGCCCGTATGAAATTTTGCATTACTCTTAACTTTAAAATTTAGCTTCAACTTATTTTGCGAAAAAGAATAATCACAAGAAAAAAACAAAAGGAAAGTCACTAAAACCCAAAGAGATGCAGCGTGTATTTGTAAGTAAATCGACGCTATCGTTTGGACGTAGAAGCGGTAGCGTCATATCACAAAAGTATTGTTTCGGCGGATATGCTGTCGCGAAATCGGAAATGGTGGTAATTGAAAACTGTCATATTAGCGAAGCGTCGGAAAGCGAATTGTCGTAAGGCGTAATACGATTGTACTACTAAATCTGCAGAAAACGAGGGTTCGTTTTTTTTTTTGTTTTATGTAAAATTGTTTAGTTTCTTTCCTTGACCTTTGATCTGTTTTCCTGGTTCTGTATTTTGGCCTCCAAACGCCTTCGCTGGCTCGAAAAGCAAGTCCCCTGAACATCTTAGATTGACGAATGCTCTGACAGATACAAAGGGAACTTCCGTAGTGCAAAATTTTAGAATATCAGGCACACACACACACACACACACACACATGAAATGCAACTGTTATCATTATGCACCGAACAAAAAAAAATCATAATAAATAAATAAATAAATTAATAAGTCACAGCATAATTTTACATGCATAATACATATATTGATGTAACAAGAAAAATAAGCATAAAACGCACACATTTAAAGGGATTCGCTATTTTTGGAAATCTTGGGTTCCCGGTACGATATTTCCAAAAATAGTGACTCCCTCAGTGAAGTCCTTTAAATGTGTACATTTTTATGCTTATTTTGCTTGTTAAATAAATAAGTCATTTAAACACCATCAGAATTTCAAAAGAAGAGAATAAAGTTGGCTTTATTTGATAATCGTGTCAATTTTCGGTTATCGATGTTTACTTATTTTTTGCAATTTGTTTAGTTTTAGCGCTCAATAAAATTCATTCAATTTAGCTTTAATAATTTTTGAGTTATCTTGATCCTGGAAATACAGGCAAGCTTGTTTTTGATTTAAAACTCAACGTTATAATCAATTTTTATTACAAAAGCGATCTTTCCATACATGATAAATATTACGGTCATCGGTGGTGTATTTGATAAAATCTTGCATCGCTTTCATTTTTCCCTATTTTCGGCTAGGGGCTGATAAATGCAGTTTTTTTCCTGCATTACTATTCGAATAAACAGCCAATCTACGGGATTATTTATTTATTTATTTATTTATTTTTGAAATACTGATTTTGAGATACTAATGATCTTTGATTACTTGATGGATATCGGTATTGTAATTGCTGAGGTAGATTGCCGTTACTAGAATTTTCTTTAAGAAGCTGGAGAGAGAGATGCTTCACTGTAATAAAATATGTTTATGTAATGATATTTTTTAAAATAATATACGTTTTTAACTTATATGACCTCTAGATAGACGCTGCATCTGTGTTTGCTTGAAAATAACTTCTTCACATCAAATTCTTGCAGCAAAGGCGTTATTATTATGCCGGTTTCCATGTATTGTATTTTTTTTAACTACGAATATGTTTGATTATTGTTTTCTTATGGTGATATGGGACCAGCATCGGTGTCCCTGGGGGTGTGCGTGCATTGTCCCATCTGATGTCTCGTTTTACCAATGTCTGCTTGACTGGATGCAGCTGTTAGCTGTCGTGTTGCTTCCACGCAAGGTCACATATGAAGACTTGGTGAACTACCAAAAAGCA
>JAFIDM010010028.1:45131152-45143897 GCA_023159025.1 Thereuonema tuberculata | reverse complement strand
AATCCTAACTTTAGCTTTGTGCCTTCCGATTGATATTTTTCTTGAATAATGGTTCATTTAACTTAAAAACCACAACGATGTTACCAAAACTAATAATAATTCATTTTAAATACTAAAAAATAAGACATAAAAATTTATTACAAATATTAACATAAATGTGAGAAATATAAGGAAAGACTCGAAAATAATGTTTATAAAAATATTAATACTGAAAAACTTTTAGAGGTTATCGAGCAAAGCAATAATTGAGATAGAAGCTATTGTTAACTGCTTTGAAGAAAGCATTTTTGAGCATTTTTTTCCCATCATTTAGTTGGTCCAATCTTCTCTTTGAGGTCATATTTCAATCCCCCTTTCTCTCCATCCTTCTTACCGCCCACGCCGTTCTCTCCATCCTGATCGGAATTCTTTATTCAATCAGTTTTCGAATAACCTTCTTCTCATTCTTCCTTCCTTCCTTTCCCCTTGTGTTTCCTCGATGCATTTATTAACTCTCTGCCTCACAGACAAAATAAAAGCAAAAACATTTTGCACTCCGTTTTTTCTTCTCTCTGTGACTGATCGCATTCCCACATAAAAACATTTCTTGGTGATTCTGAACGATTTAGGCTTCAATATTTTGTTTCTTTTCCCCTCATTTTTCCCCATGTGCACGTAAAAAATATCGTTTCCAGAAATTTAAGGAAAAAAATGAAAGAAAAAGAAAAAAAAAATCTTCAGGATTCGATTCATCAAGATGTCGAAAAGAGAATAAAACAAAATATTACAAATATAATTTCATAAGAATATTTTATATTTATCTAAATTTTAACTAACTGAATATACAATTAACCAAAAACTTTACCAATGTTAAAAACCAGTCTTAAGTGATAAATTAATTAAAGTTTCAATGGACTCAATAAAAATTATAAAAACAGGTATTAAGACATAAAAATGTTTACTTAATTGCAGATATTTTTTCCATTTAGTTTCAATTGTTTTAATAATTTCACTTAGCTTCTCTCTCTCTTCTATTATATAAAAATTAAATAATTAAAAAAGATTTGAATTATTGCTTCCCGTTGATTTCACTTTTAGTGAAGTGAAGCGGAGTAACATCTTTCCGGATGTTATCAGGAAAAAAAGGTCGCAACATACTCTACAGAAAAACCGAAATTTTATTTATCCCTAATTACTATTTAGATCGAAACTCAAGTAAAGGATCAAGCTAAAAAAAAAAATATATTATTCACGTGTTGATCATCTACTGTATGAACGTTTCGCAGTTTTGAAACTGATGAGGTACAAACAAACATTCTACAAGTACGTACATGATAATTCAACTTTTCTATTTGAAAATTGTTTCATGTAGGGCTCTGTGGAGAACTTTGCACGTGAAGGTGATAAAATAATTCCAATAGAAAATCTTCAGAAACAAAGCAATCGATTCCTACCGATTATTTTGCCCAGTGATTCTCGTGTGCTTTCGTTGAATTAAAATGAATTGGGTTGAGATTTAATGTAAGAAAATATTTGAATCTTAGTTAACTTTTTTTCAGAAATGTATATTCAACAGATATTAAAGTAAAAAAAAAAAAAAGATAAAGGTGTTCAGGTACAGAGTACGAAGGCCCCTGGATACGCGGGAGGTTTAGGCTCTCAGCGATGCTCGACCAACGAGATTATAATTGAGGTAGGATTGTATTTCGTTGCCCGCCACCCTTTAATCCCCGAATAAGAAACCAGGTACTCATTTGAGAGAAGGCTGGGTGAATCCTAGGGCGGAGGAGTAACACCGTGACCTTCGCGATAGTCACGGTAACACTCGAGGAAAGTCATGACCACGAGCAGGAACTCGGCTCTTGCAGTCCGCAGTCCAGTGCCTCAACCATTGGGTTACCGTTCAATAGATATTAAAATTTAAAAACGGAGACTTTTCAATTGATGTTTACTGTTTTCACGAGTTTAAAAAAGCAAAAACGATTACAAGAAAATAAATAAATAAAATAAGGAAAGCAGGTTTTAAGTTCTTTTAGAAATTTTAAGAAATTGATGGTAAATATAATATTCAGCATCTACAAGCAGGTATTTTGTCTCACAATGCATAAATAAATAAATAAATAAATAAATAAATAAATAATTTCTAGAGGAAAATTCTTTTGAACTTAAAATAATAAATTTCACTGAATAATTTAAAATAAAAAAAAAATAGCAAGAAATTACAACATAATTAAAATACATTGAAACATAATTCAAAAATTATGGGCGATCAAAATACATTTAATTTCACTTTAACCGTCCCTGAAACGCAATATTTGAAAAATTGGGCGTCCTATTAACTAGTTAATGGGACAAATACAGCAATTGGGACAACAAACAAAAAAAGGCCAATCTAAAAAAGGTGACCAACTGTTCCAGCTATAAAAAAAAAAAATAGAATCCATTAACTCTCCCAATAAATTGAAGTAAAATTGATGTAGTTTTTGTTTTCTTAAGATTGTTCTAGAATCTCTCGCTTAAATTTTCATACCATTTTAGCTCATTCTTCGTTTTTTATATTATCGCACAAGTTTCAAAAATTATATTAATTTTGTTTTATTGGCATTGATTTCAATTGCTGACGTCAAAGTATTACGTTATTTTCTGATTCTATGAACCAATGTTTTCAGTAACAGATTGCTATTAAGGGCTTTTGAAAATGGGCTGAGATTAAAAAAAGAGAAAGGGGGTGTGGGTAGGAAAGGACTGGTTCGCACTTAATGTAGGTTGAATAAACAAACCACTTGAGTGAATGGAAAACTTATGTCTACTGTTTAAGACATCAAACAACAAGAACTTCTACTCTACTTTCCCTAAAATGTTATTTCTTTCTTTCTTTTTAGTCGCGAAAACGACAAAAACAACAAACCTACTTTTATATTCCGATTCTAATTTCTGAATAAAAACAGTACGAATTATCCATTAATTGAAAAAAAAAAAAAAGAATAAAATCCATATTTACCTAGTTAAGTTGCGTTAATCGTATCAAACTTCTCGGAATGGATTAAAAAGTTTAATTGATTGTTAAATTAAAAAAGAAAAGAAATTTAACGTGCTGTGAGTATGAGTAAATAAAGCAAAGGAAACGCAGCACTTGAATAAAAGGAGAAATTGCCTTTCTGATTAGATTATGGGAAGGAATTGGGAACGGCCGTTTCGTCCTTCTACGGACTCATCAGCCCAATCCCTGCCTTCCCTTAACCAAATCAGAAAGGCAAGATCTTGTTAGTAAAAGTCACCGCCGACCCGGCCGTGACCCCACCGACAACAAAAGATAAGAAAATAAATTTCTCCTTTTATTCAAGTGCTGTGTTTTTCTTTGCTTTATTGATTGTTAAATTGTTTACAATGACAAAGACAATGAGAGATTAGCAGAAATAGGATGGAAATCCATTGTGTAAATTCCAATATTTTTTGTCGCCTTCTCTTGCTGATTTCTCGACAAGGATTCATTTGCAAAACATTTCAAATATACAGGTTAGATCGTACCTAGTTCACGAATGTGCATACTAAGTTTCAAGAGGATCCACCCAATGGTTCAAAAGGTATTAGAGCACTGCTACACATAGACACCCACAAAGACTGTTCGATTTGATGAACTTCACTTTCTTATTGAAAAAAAAATCTGGGAAAATTAGTTGTAAAAACTCTCAGAAGAAAATTTGAATTACGTCAGTCTCTATAAAAAATATTTTATTAGCAGCTACATTTCTTAAGAAAATAAATATCATTGACGTCTTTTTTTTTTTCTTTTGAATTACAAGAGACAAATACAAAATAAAAATTAAGGCCAGAATCAGTAGTGTATTTGTTGATTTTAAATAATTTTCCTTGAGCAAAACATTGTGACCTGTTTAAAGCAGAGTAACTCTTGTTAAAACACACACACACACATCGGCTTCAAAATGGATAAATCCGATAGTAAACGCTATTCTCAATTGATTGCATCGATTACGTACAACAATTATGTACAAACCTAGGAAATTATTGTATTTGGATAACTGGGTTTTTGATACTTTATTTTCGTATAATACGTTTTGATTGTGCTTCTAATCGCCCGTTTCCCGCCGCGACATCACTGTCACGTGATTTTTAAATGGCGTAACATTGGAAAGCAATGCTTTAAACAATCCAGTGATAATGGCCTCTAACAACATCACAGCAACGAGTATAATACGCTGATTCATGGTTTTCGATATTTAATTGACATTAGAAATTAAACGGAAATCAGTTAAATGATCTGCGAAGCGGTCACGGTTCATAGAAGATGAGTTGGATCTTTTTGGGCTTGACTGTTTATAAATAATTAGAAGGATTTTAAAAGAGTTGCAACGCAAAACTGAAACTAAGTTTTCAACCAAACAAAATTTCATGTAACCGTAAAATACACAAAAGTTTATGAGAAAATGCTTTGTGGAAAAGAAATGAACTGTATTGATTTTGTAGGGTTAAATCTCTTCATTTATTTAAGAAGGACTAGCTATTGGTTTTGTCTTTTAAAATGCTTAACATTCCAATTGACGTTGATCACTTTTGCTTTTGTCCCTGATACTCAACGCTCGTGAATGGTTTAAATAGCTCAATGACTTGATTTCAGAGCTGATATAATCAAAATGGCCCCAAAAGGCACATGTTATGAAACGGACGTCATCCTCTGTAAGAGAAGCAGGTGAAGGTCGTGAAATCGTTTCCTTTAATATCGTAAGACCTATATAAGGAAGCCTCAAGGAAAAAAGAAGGAAAAAAAAAGTCACAATTCATTGACTTTCAACCACTATTGCTATCGGCTGCCGTTACTAGCGACAGAAGGAGGCAACGAGGTGAAACTGTGGCTTCACCACCTGCGCCATTGTTATCAGTCTTCCATCAGGAGAATGCGATTGTGCCATCAGATATAATAGGCATTGGGTTTAGTAAAGAATTGAAAGAAAGTTTGAACGTGTTAAATAACAGAACAGTCTTTGGAATAAATAATTGAATGAAAATGGCATAAAAAGAGTTAAAAAGACAAATAAATTTCTAAAATCTTAAGATGGTTGTTTATTAACTATTTTTCATCCAATTTCATCGCACCTTCCATCATTTAAATGATTAATACATAGCTTTGTTTTGAAATACGACGTTCTTGAAATACTTTGAGGCCTATCTTCAGTGAAACATCATTATTACACTGAACGAAAGGTTGCTTATTTATTTATTTATTTTATCAAAAACAAAAAAACGAACAAAAAAACAAAAAAACAAACCCCAAAACATTCAGATAAGTAATTTTTAAAAGAACTTTCGATAATTTTAGATTTTCATCCGAATGTATTCGGGAGGGATCGTTCTACCTTTAAGCATCACGTTTTTCTTTAAGATGGATAACAGAGAAAGTAGATGCTATGTAATCATCTGCCTAACGGAGGCCATTCAGACGATCGCTCACTGTAATACCAGGAAAGAAAGTGCTACCCTTTTGACAGAAGTTTAGGTGAACCCTAGGACTCTTCTGGAGATGAGAAAGACGTGGGAACAATCTCTGACAACCCCTGGGCATCGAACCTGGCTTCCGCTGTCCGTAGACATTTGAACTGGCGAGCTCTATTTTTAGTGTTCAGAAACATCCTTCAAATACAAAGGAGAGACAGTCTGTAATGTAAATGTGATGTTTCAAGAGGATTTGTTTATGATTAGAAAGTTATTAAGTGACATTTAGGACAGAATATTTTAGAACATTTTAAGTTAGGAGATAAAATGATAAGTGACGTCATTTGAATAACTAGTGTAGAGAAAGAAAACAGAATAACACACACATTATGTTGATGTAGATGATTGCGTATTCTATAATTACAAAGTTTGGAAGAATTTTCTACAAGCAAATTACAGTAAAATTCTGTAAAATTACAGTAAAATTACAAGCATTTACAGTAAAATTTCAGTCTGAATTTCATAGAAAGCTAATCAACTTATATAATTTGCATCATTTGCTAATTTCGTCTGTCTGTCTGTCTGTCGTAACTCGATATAATTAAGCTATTAAGATAGATCCAAGGTTCTCAATGGTACCATTGAATCAAGGGTACTCAAATTGGATGAAATATTAGTTCATTTTGTCATTCCATGTTGTTTCCATTAAATTTTCTTCTTGGGAACTGACCTCGACAACTGAAATTCTAACAAAACATACGTTCAAAACCAAATAATTTTGTTACCACTGAATTCCTGTTAATGAAATTTGGCATACTTACTCAGTTGTTTACGCTGATTTCGAAACTCAAAGCCATTTTTGCCGTAGAAGCTTCGTTCACAAGTTAGCACAGTATTTAGACTACATTCACTTTATATTTGATAGTTGATAATAAAATGATTTTTCAGATTTTTTTATGCCTGTCGTCCGACAGGCTTTGCTGCTAGTTGATTTATAAAAAACTAAAAAAACTTTTTGAACTACCGGTAAATGATATGCATAGATCCGATCAAAAAAGGTCATGGTTAAAAGAACTCCAGGTAAAAACTAAATCATAATTTTTTTTTTCCCCATCTTTTCCTGATTTCCTATATTTTATTTAATATTTTTATTAAAAAAAAATTATTCTTAAAAAATTGTAAAAAAATAATATATGTATATATTAATTACTGAGCATGCGCAGACTTATTATTCCAGTTGAATATTTTTAACTTCTGTTTTTCTATTTGTCTGTTTGTAGATGCATCACGTTAAAACAGTTGGTCGGATTGTCATCAAATTTGATAGGTAGCTTATTTACGGTCCAATTTCAATACAAGCACAATTATTTTGGCCTTTGGTCTAGGCTTAGGTTAGGATTTGAACGCTTCCTCTGGATTTTTATTCATATCGGACCAAAAAGTAACAAAAACCTCCAGAAGGTTGCCCATTAAAGACTATTTATAATATCATAGAAAATCAATAATATTGGATGAATAATTATTAAAAATAAGCTCCTATTCATTTTGATTCAACTCAGCCCATAGATTAGGAGTATCAAGCCTAAAACTTTTTTTTTATTCGAATTTCCTTCCTGATTCAAATACTAATTATTTAGAAAATAACAGCACTGTTTTTCAGCTAACATTTTTCCCATCTCACCATTCGAAAGTCAGTGGAATTATCTAATTGTTTGTTTATTATTCATTAAGAAGATCGTAAGGGATTTTTTCTTTAAAATATGTATCAGGATTCTGTATATCTCAAGTTTTGTAAGCAATGAATAATAATTAACGAACAATATAATTTTTATATAAATACCCAGATAGGGTGGAGAACTTTGATTCACGAACATCTACTTTATTTCCTGTGTTATTTTTTTTTTCTTTTCAAGAACCGTTATGTTTGTGATAAGGTCTAACGTCTCAAGCTGTTGGCAGACCTTCCCTATAAACACTCTGCTGTGAATGATAACGAAGTCTCTATCTCAATTAAGATTGCAGGCGAATTACTTACATGACGTCATCGATTCTTCCGCTTCTGTGTCACAGTGCTACATATTTTAGTTCTGTGATTGTTATATACAAAAAATTCCAATTTTAATATACTCCGGAGTATAATTTAAAAACAAAAATAAATAAAATAAAATGGAGTTTTGTTTTTTTTTTATTTTTTTTATTTATAAATCTGCAAATGAAGCATTTACATTATGTAAATCCAGTGTAACAGCTTCATGCGAGCTTCGAAATTGTAACAGTGGCAATAGTAGAAGACCTATACTGTTTGGTTCAAATAATGGTTTAAGCCTTTAAAAACCATTAAATGTCTATTTGAAACATTTTCTTCAAAAATTAAAATTAAAGTAATGACATTGAGATGAAATCTAATAAAACCACACACTATTAATATAGGATATTTTTCATTTTACTTCATTTACTCTCCATCTTCTTATTATAACAATATTTCAATCAGCAGCAAATTCTTTACTGATCTTCCTCAGGCATAATTTTAGGGATAAATCCCTTCTACCAAATTCGTAAAGATTTAAAGCTAATAGTCCATGACACAACAATCAAATACTTAATAATATCTTCGCATTTTAAGCTGTAAAAGATATCACCTCCAAAATAATGTAACTAACAATTTAGCACTACTTTGTTAAAATTACAACACTAGCTATTGTTCTACGTTGTATTTTATGGAATGTAGTTTCCATGTTCTCTGAAGAACTTCTTTGTTTTTAAATAACAATATGAGATTTTTTTACTGTTAAATTCAAAAATGTTTGTAATTATTAGAAGTTTCTAAAAAACTGATAATGATTTTTTTTTTGTTATCAAAACTTATAATTTTATTTCAATTAATCTAAAATAGATTTTTTTAAAACATGAAGTAAGTTTAAATTTACTACAAAAATGATATATCTTTACAGTTATATAATTAGGATTGAGGATTATATTTCCGTGATTTAGGTAAAAAATATAATCGAAAATGAATAAATTTAAATATCTTTTAAGTCTTTTATTATTATTATTATTATTTTAAATACAGTCAAAATCTATCCATTTTCTTGTACACATTTATCATTATTGAAATATCCAGGTCATATTTATACGTGTTCATTAATTCTATAGAATTTCTGTGTGTGTTTATATGTTATTTGATAGGAATTTCCTCCCACAATTATAAACATTGTCCTATTTTTTATAAAGTCTTTCCTACTTTATTTCCTATCTTTTTCCCGAATATTTCTTGTGTTGTTATTATTATAACGTACATTAAATTTTATGTTGGGAGAAAGTTCCTTGACTTTCTTGTTTTAGTTCAATTTTTTTTTCTTTCTAGTCTACTCAAATGGTTGATTAAAATGTAAAATTTGTATTTATCTTATAGAGTTTATTAAGTTCTTTATCGTATTTCTTAAGTCATGCATTTGCATAAATATCTTTTTCTTATAATAACATTAGTATGTTATATAAATTGACATCCATCACTTCAACAGGGACATTTATGTGACAAAAGAAACCCATGTTTCTAATTATAAATATAGGTCACCTCATGGGAATTTAATAAATAACTTTATATATTACATTTAATATGTTTCACTTCTTTGTTGGAGCATTAACAAAAATGTCAACAGAGAGAATATAACAGTTTGTAATAATTGCAAAATTCTGTCGAATATAAAAATACAAACAATACGATAGACTATTATTATAAGAAAACAATAAGTGAACATTATTAAGTTAATAAAGTAATACCTGATCATTTAAAGAAACATTAGGATAACCTTACAACAAACTAATCAAATACTATAAAGCCAGCAGCTATTCTTGTAAATTTTATCTTGAAAACGGGATTATTAAGGATTTTGAAGAAATAGGGTGATCTACCGTTTTCGGGTGCGAGAAAGGGATTTAGCTAGGTCTTGACATCGGGAAAACTCATTTAGGGGGTAAATGATTGACCTGGCACCTGGGTACCAGGTTATTATCTACAGTGTTCTTACTTTATTTTCGTTTTATTTTTATTATTAATAGATTCATGTTCTGTGCGTTTTAACGTGTAATAAAATAATAATTTTACTTAATAAAATTTTTTAAAGCTTTTTCCTTTCAACGTCGTGTGTATTCACTGCGGAGCTATCTATTTTTGAAAGGGGGTTAAATAACCAGGTGATTGTCTACAGTGTTCTTACTTTATTTTCGTTTTATTTTTATTATTAATAGATTCATGTTCTGTGCGTTTTAACGTGTAATAAAATAATAATTTTACTTAATAAAATTTTTTAAAGCTTTTTCCTTTCAACGTCGTGTGTATTCACTGCGGAGCTATCTATTTTTGAAAGGGGGTTAAATAACCAGGTGATTGTCTACAGTGTTCTTTTTTATTTTCGTTTTATTTTACCGAGTAAATCTTGGTCTTCCAGGTACTGATATTATTAATGCTAAGAATTTCTTCTTTGCGATTAATTATTTCATTTCTGTATTTATTGATAAATAATGCTTCCTTTATAGCCAATTTATTTCGATCATTGTCAGAACAGATATTTGTAGCTTAGATTAAATCTGTATGATTTGAAAATATTTGAGCAGTTTAAAAGTATATGATGTTTTCCTTAATACAATTTACATATTTTTATTAATGCAATTTATTGTATATAGTGTGATTATAAAAGATTTATATAGGTAGATAGGTATAGTCCACGGGTACCTATTTTGGTCCTTGGGAGTACTGGAGATAAGGCTCCAGCGTTTCATTGATCTGAGATTGAGGTGAGGTCGGATGGTCAGTCCAACGCTCGCCCGTCTATACCCTAGGAAAGATATCTGGTATCCATTTTACAGAGACTATAAGATTTATATCAGGAATTATAATTATTACTAGATATTTTCAGCTTTCCATTGCCTACTGGGGATAGAGCATGAAGCGCTGGGGCACTGCGTTCGGTGGAGCTGGAGATCAAATAATTGTAGAGATTCTGACCTTATGTTCAAAACCCTTTACTATTAAGTAGCTTCAGAGAAAAACTCTCGAGGAGACAGATTAGGTGAATAGAACAGCCAAGGCATATTTCCAATCGTGAAATCTCACCATGATTTTTCTTGAAGGAAAAATGCTTGATTGGTAAACAGTTTTATAAGAACCATATGGGCTGAGGCTTCGTCCTGTGTCAACTATTATTCCTGATTGAAGTGTAAGGTGAAAAAAAACCCCAAAGAAACCATGGTTGCTACAACACAGCAGCATTGTATGTTTCTAACGAACTCAGAACGTTAGAAATTAAAGAAATTTCCGCCAAGAAATTAAAATTATTTTTTTAGAGAAGCTTCTAACAACTTTTACGGAGGTGTATTCAATCAAATGAATATTCTGAACGATGATTTTCAAGAAATAACATTGGAGTATTTTTGCTTTTTTTTTAAAAAAAAATAAATAAAATAAATAAAAAATAAACCTTTACTTTGTATTTTTACGGCAAAAACAAACAAAATAAATTATATCTGAAGTAGGCCATGTTATTACGTATATAAAATTATATATAAAATTATGTTATTTTATGTAATATATAAAATGGTTTTCAACACAGATAAAGATTCAAGATGACTGACCGGAAGTATTGAGAACTATTACCAGAAGTAGAGGAATATCTCATTCTCTTCCTATATTTTGTATTTTGAACAAAATGAACAAGGTCTTTAAGCTTGAAATCATTATTTTATTAAACCATGTTTTTTCGGACCTTAAATATTTCATTAATGAATACACCAGCATTAATTCTGAACTGATATTTTGTAAAAATAAAACAAAATAAATGGAATAATTAGTTACTACAAATGTGATATGGATTTAATACAAACTTCAATATAATTATAAGAATAAAAATGAATCTGAAAACAAGAATAAATTCAAAATAAAAAAATAAATAAATAATATATCACTTCTCTACTAGCCACAAATTTCTTAATAATTCAAATAATAATAATAATCTTGAACAATAACAATAATAATGTTAATTTTTATTGACAATTTGTTTTGGAGTATAATAAAAGCAAAGTGTGAGATCTAACCAGACAGAGTTTTTTTTTTTCATTTCTTTTTTTTAATATACCCGCATGAGAGCATTGCTCTAAATTTGTATAACGCCCTTAATATGCATCAGAGAGAAAAAAAAAACTTTTAAGATGAAACTTTCAGCAAATCCGACCAATTATTCAAGACATTCAAAAACTACATTATCTGAAACTGAAATTTTAGAAATAGTTTTAAAGATGACATTTTACGTTAACAAAAGAAACATCCACAATGATTTTTCGACAATTTGAAATAAACAATGTATCCATATTTCGGTTTTCTCTTAATCATTATTTTCAGCTATCTTCATTTCTTCGTTATATTACAGTTTTCGTTTTCAGCTGCTACTGAAAGGATTTCAGTTAAAGGGATTATTTTTTTTTATACTTTTAAAACATTTTCGCTCATAAGACCTTGCTTGAAAATTTCTGCAATGACGTATTGCTGACTATTTACGAAAACCTATTTTGATTTTGAAGCAGCCGTGCCGGTGTGGTCGTGCGGTCTCAGGCGGCGGTCTGCCGTGTGGCCGATGAGCCAGTACCCGGGTTCAAATCCCGGTCGAGAGCACAGATGTTTCAAATTTCCTTTCCTATGTTTGTCAGCCTCTTCTTCCCTTTCTCTTCGGTCTGACGTCATTCCGTAATGGCGTCCTGGATAAGGCAACGGGAAACCACTTCAGTATCTGTTCCCTAGATCAGTGGCGTAACAACGCCTTTGGGGGCCCGGGGCGGGAGTTCCATTATTCAAAAATTCGGGCTTCCCTAGGCTTGCTTTAACAAAAAAAAAAAAAGGAAATAAGCTGGCTGGTGGGGCCCCCTAGGCTGGCTGGTGGGACCCCTCCCAGGCGGGGGCCCGGGGCGGACCGCCCCCCACTTGGTACGCTACTGCCCTAGATTATCTACGGCAGGAGGGGTTCGCCCTTCGGGGTCACTAGGGTTCCGTAGATCGCGTACATTCGAATACGAAGTTCGCACGTCATGATGATGATTTTGAAGCAAAAATTTATATTCATTTGTAAATTTAAATTTTTACGTAGAAATAAAAAATTTAAAATTTCTTAACCTTTCTTTAACGTGCGGAGTGAACTATCTAGGAACACAATTGACACGCACAATTTACGCAAAGGTTTCGCACCCCGAGCTGTCATCGTGAAGAGAATGGGACGGACCGTTTTGCACTTGTTATGTGCTCATCAGCCAGCCAAACTCCACCGATAACATG
>JAFIDM010010028.1:45115049-45125283 GCA_023159025.1 Thereuonema tuberculata | reverse complement strand
AAATAAATAAATAAATAAATAAATAAATAAATAAATAAATAAATAAATAATAAATTCAGTATTTTTTAAAATGATGTTTTAAGAGTTCTTCATTTGACATTGAATTTTTTTTTTAATATAAGTAAAAACAACAATGTAAAAACACTCACAATCGATTTAATATTCATTGTTTAAGATACTGAAATATTAATAGCAACAGGATAGAAATAATATTTTGATTCCAATGCTTTTTTTTCAAAGTATCACCCTAATATCTCGATAAGAACCCATTTAGGAATTACTTCAAATATAAAAATTAGATCGTCCCTAGTACTCAAGTATGCATACCAAGTTTTATGAAGATCGTTCCAGTGATTCAAAAATTATTAGGATGGCAGGAACTTAGTCACACAAACACACAGATTAACGGATTTGATGTATTTCACTTTCCCATTGGAAAGTAGGCCAAAAAAGTCATTAGCTTGAATAAAAATTTTTCATTTTTAATTTGCGAATATGAATATCAACTAATTGTAAAAACCAAACGTTACGCAGCTGTAGGCTACTGTAAACTGAATCACGTACATTTCAAGTTGAGACATAATTTCTTATAAGATTACTAAAGTCAGAATAATAATTAATGTCTCATTCCATGGGCTTGGACTCTTAATTGCAGAAATTTCAAGAACATCGCAATCGCGTAGGTTATTCAGAATAATCGGGCTATAAAGGGCAATTTCTGCAGTATTCTGCAGGGCAATTTCTCCATCTGGTGACAACCGAGTCTAACTTTTTGTAAAGTTTAAAGTGTAACGTTATCCAATAATTTTTAGCGATCCCTTTTGTACAGCTTGCCTGTAAACAAAGGGACTTGCCTGTAAACAAAGGGAACCGTTATTGGTGTTGTTTTTTGTGCTGGATGTCACACTCTATAGTGGCCAAACGGTTAGAGATATTAGAATGAAATCTTCACCATTGAGTTCAGCATCCAAAAGTAGGTGACTACGTCCAAAAAAATCAGACCTATAGTACCAATCCCTGACCCCCACAAGGAGTGGTTTGCTAATAATGGGTTGCTACAATCCAAGAAACTTGGGATTGTTGTAATTTCCTTATTATTATAAATGGGATTGTTACGAATGCAAAAGACGCAATTGTTGCGTTTACTGTGATTGTTGTGTCGACTACGATCTGATCGCTTCCGATAAAATTGTGTTTATAAAATTGTGCATATTATGGGGCCGCTTTGCTTTTGACACTGTCTAAAAGCATTACTTACCTTGCTGCAATTTTTATTAAATTATACATTCAAAAATTTTCTGATTCTGGAATTCCCTATTTATTTTAGAACAATAATTACTTGAGAATGTCTTAAAATGTTTATAGTTATATTTATAGATTTTATAAAAATGTTTATTTTTAACATTATAATTAGAGAAAATAGATTAATGTTGCTATGTTTAGTGGTATTAGTGAATGACGACCAAATGATGAACATGACAATAAAAATTGGGAATAGATTTGGGATTTAGGGCACATTTAGGGTGACTTGCAAATGGCAACAACAAACCAACCAACCAGCATCTGCTATACAAGAACTTCTAAAGAACTTAAAGCCTGCTTTCCTGAAAATGTTATTTCACAAGATGTCTAATTTTTTTTTCCTTTATTTCGTTTTTAAAACCCTGAGAACAACAAAAATGAAAACCCCAATGTTTATATTCTAATTTTAATCTCTGATGAATACAAACACTACCATATTTTTCATTTTCCAAAAAAAAAAAAATAAATTAACTAATGATTAAAAGACCATACATACAAATAAAAGACATAATTTTAAAAATCAAGACATAGTAACAATGACATGTTTCGAAGATTCATCGTCAGACCGTAAATAAACATAAAACGGAAAAACATAGGCTTATAACAGCCCCACAATATAGAACACCAGTAAGTTGCTCTACAAAAATCCCAACAAGTAATGCTAAAATTGAACAATGCTTAGAATGAATAAAAATTAACTAAATCCGCCATTACTTATTATCATTCACCGAAGTGTAACCTTCCAGTCCGAGGGTACCTTGCTTAATATTGTTCTAGGATTGCCATCATTGCGAACCCTACTGAATTCCAAGGAAACAGATACTCAGGTGGTTTTCCCGTTGCGTTCCTTAGGAAGTCATTAAAGAGTGACTCCAGACTTGAAGAGATAAGATGAAGAAGCAGGCAACACAGGAAAGGAAGTTTATCAAACATCCATGTAGACGCCGGGATTCGACCTCAGATTCCGACACATCTGCCTCATGGCAGGCCGTCCCCTACACCACTAGGCTACGTCCGAACTTACTAACTTAAATTGTCTAAATCGGATTTATTAAAGTTGTTTAAAGCGGATTAAAGTTTTTAATCGGATTAGCTAAGATTTAAAATTCATTATTATGACAATGAGATTTTAATTAAGGATTATAATAGAAATCATTATTTAATTCCGATTTTTTGTTTGTTTTATAAATAGGGATTTTTTTTGTCGTCTTCTAGCGCTGATAAATTGAAAAGGACTCATTTGAAAACGAGTTCAAATATAATAGTTAGATCATTCCTCCAATATGCATACCACGTTTTAGGAAGATCCATTCACGGGTTCAAAAGTTATTAGGAAAGGATACACATGTACAGACAATCTGATTTCATTAGCCTCACTTTCCATTGATTAAATTGACCAAAAAACTAAATTTATTTAAATGAAACTAAACTTTCATGGCTCTACTAACAATGACATTTTATTGACATTAAACTTCTATAGTTGGACTTAAAAAGCAAATTTATTGAAAATTTTGCAACCTTCTTTAACATGGCCCTGCATTCGTATCTCACTACAGGAACAGAACCATTACTTTTTAAAATAAGTTGTCAAATTTTCATTAGGAACCTTCCCAATTCTTTACCAAGCTTAGAAAGAATGTTAGTTAGGTAAAGTATCTACTACAAGCCTTGGAATCGCGGGAGATAGGGATCCCATGTTTTCTGACGAACAGGATTAAGTTGTGTTCGACTAGTCAGGCTAAACCCCGAGAAAGAAACTCGGTACCCATTCCCTACCTCCTCTGCGGAGATCGAACCCGATTCCTCCAGCCCTTAGTCAATTGCCTTATTACATAGCTACCGGAACTGCTAAAAAGTATGTAAATCAAGGGAAAAACATAACTATGTTAAAATAGTTTGATTAACTATACTATAGTTTATATTTCTTTGATATCTTAATCTATATTCTATATTGCTATATAAAATCTTTCTTTTCCGATTGTCCGGCGCAGTTCAACAATTGCAAAAACATTGTTTCCATTGTCCGCCGCAGTTCAAGAATGGACAAGGGCGTGTCGATGGAATTGTGCCTGGGTAATTGTTGCGGAAGTCGACAAATGCAAACGGCGCAATTGTTGGGATGGTTCATTGTTGCGAGGAAGTCGACAGATTCACAATGAACAATGAACATGTTGAACTTCAAAATTATTCGTTTTGACAGACTCTAAATAAAGTTGCCATCTATTTGGAGAACGATGTCTTCACTCACGGACAACTGTAGGTTGCAATGTCTAGAGTCACAACTCAAAATTTAGTTATCTTCACTCAAAAGAACAGTTATAATCAATTCGTCGCCAAGAATACGGTATGCAAGCTATGACAGAACCGAAGTACACTTCATCTAACAGCCATCTCAACATATCTCTTCTTCAAAAATCTATATAGATCAAACTATACACGGGAGATGACCAAGTTTAAGAAAAAAATAATTATGAAACTCTCTTGAAAGCACGTGGCATCGCATTTTCAATTTGGAATAAATTCACTTAATTTGCACATAAATTGCAAAAAAACGCAAATAACACAACGCATAAAAGTTTTTGGCTTTATACTCACAACAAAGGTATAACCGGAAGTGCGTTGTTCTTTTGTTGTTTACAATTGGAGTAGAGATTTATGAAGCACGTACATTAACAAATGCATTTATTTATCACTTTTAATTTTAAGTATCAAACCTTAGGGCGATTTTCAAAATTTTTAGAATCAAACGCGTCTTAGCGTGGATGAATATGTGAAAGCGCTGTAAAAAACAGAGGAGCGCAATAGGGAAAGAAACAGCGTTATGCGAAGATCCTAATAAAAATTTGATACATTTTTTTAATTAAAAATAAATGTTTTAGTTAAAAATTTTATAATTAGAAAAATTACAATTTATTTTAAATATAAGAGATGTCTCAAAATGCAATGTTTATTTTAGAAAGGAGGAAACCATAGTATGAATATTTTAAAATATTATAAAGCAATTTCAACACCGAGTGGAATAAAACTTAAATAAGCGATGTTGTTCTGTTAATAGTTGGTGAATCGAAAATGAGAAACGATTCTTAAGTTGCTTTTCGTTTGTGACAATGTTTATCTCCTTTGCTTATCAAACCAATATGGGGACGCTTTTATGCATCTGCATAAAGTAAATAACTGACATGACCTCGAACTAACAGCCCACGGTTGCTAAAGGAAACGAGTAATTCTGATAATCTTCTTCAAATACGACATTTACCATTAATTTGTTTTGTGCAGTCATTTATAGCATTAATATCAAGGCGCTGAATATTAATGTCATCCAGCGCTTGCTTTGCTTTTAAAAAAATACTTTAGTATTTCAAGTTAGTTTAGTTTCAACAAAATACTATTATGTAGGTCTGTAGTAAAATATCATAACTTTTACATAATATTGAGGAGATAATTATAATCTATATCAGCAGATGTTCAAATCGTTAAAGAAAGGGAATTGTGGGACTGCAAAGGAAAAAAAAACCCAGATACTTATAAAGAACATAATTAAAGGTCTTTCTTACAATAAATAAATAAATAAATAAAAGAATCGTCGGTTATGTGTGGAATTATTTGAAAGCTGTAATATAATAGAAACCCTTATTCTCTCAACAGTAACATATTAAAATAACTGCCTTTCAAATGGACAATCTTGTCAAACACCCACTGTTTCTCAAATGTTGATTTGATGTTAATTTCGAATATTATCTTATTTGTCTTGATTTCTAGTGAAAAATGATCTCTATTAATATGTTTTATACTCCAATAGTTCCCTTCTTTTAGCAATCTTGACATATTTAGACGAGGTTTCTGGTTTGTGTGATCTTCAGGATGCTATGTAGAAATTATGAAATTTTGTTTTGAACCATCCTGTATATACAGTACGTATATATTCGTTTACCTTTCTGGATTCTATTTTAAAACTAAGAAAATAAAAGAGACACAATTAAGACCTGATAATAATTAGAGAAAAGACAGAATTTTGTTCATTCTTCTGTAGAAGGATTAGCGAAATTCCATGGATGGTACTAGGATAACTTTCTCTGATATTAACTTGATTCGCTAATAGAAGCTGTAATGAAGCCCCTGCTTTGCAGGGAAGTCAATGAGAAAACGAAAATCATCTTTGAGACCTTATTATTTTCTTTTTTGTTGATTTATTTATTTATTTATTTTTTGCAAAGACAAAAAAAAAGTGAAAGATGGTAGGTAGTTGATAAGACTTTTTCGGAGTTGTAGCGCATTGGAATGGATGCCATGCCTTTGCCTAACATATCTTCAGCAGCATAATTTTCGGTTTATTAGTAATAAAATGGTTGCATACAATCAGATACTATAAATCGGTTAACGGTAAACGGATTTTCCGGTAGGTGTAGCTGTTTCAAGCAAAGTCACTCTTTGATAATTGTAGTTGCGTCAGGGACTCTTATCGCATCTGTGGAAATCAGACAAGAATTACACTCTGACCTCAAAGCTTCAATGACAGAATCGTTTCATATTTCATCTACCTCTAATGATAACAAAATATACATTATCTGGAAGCTCTGACCATCGCATTGACGTTCTCCGAACGCTGTCTACAGGATATTGTTGGGAATCATTTAATTTTGACAGTACATTAGCTGTTTTGCGAAACAGGTAGATTGAACATTCAGTGCTAACTTGCTACTAAAATTACGGAGTTCTTAACTCTAATTATCTAAATAGCAGAATTTTTAGTTTCATGCCTAGCAGTAAGTAGCACCACCTTGCCTATGAAGTTAATCTAAGTAGAAGTCTACAGTTTTGAAGCGAATAGCTTGGTCAGAAAGGAAAAATTAAATCATTTGCTTATTTATTTTGCTGCAAATTAGTATTCTGTTTGAAAAAAAAATAATGCCTGAGTAAATTCTTTCAATTTTGTTTTTGCTGTGAAATTCATCAACTATAAATTGTTTTAAAGAAATAAGTAAACAAACGAAGGCACAACGTTTTGTATTGCTAATCTGAACGCACACCTATTTGGTCAGCAAATCTTATCAAAAGTAACAAAACTATTGTAAAAGCTATTATTCCAGGAAGAAAATAATATTCTTGAGTTTAATTAATTACTGGATATATGGTTTTGAATAAAAGAAATTTCTTTTAAAAACGGAAGCGAACGATTTCAAAGACACGAGCGCCATCTGTTATCATTAGCATGGAACTAATGTTGCTGTAATTATCTTTTGTTTGACAAACCATCAATAATTCTTATTACTTTCGTGAATTGAATCACTGATCTCCAGTTTTTAAATCCTATCTTTTCAATCTAATAAAATCAAGGTAAATTAAAAACATAATGGATAGAATTATTTGCCTAATAAACTTTGTAATATTTTCTTCTTTCGTTTTCTCTCAGTAAAACATGACTGTACTTAGTTATTGAAATAAGTAAAACATTTGAAATTACATATTTCAGTAATATCTGGCAATCGCCATCCTTTTCTTTTTTCCCCTGCATTCATATCTCTACAGTCCTTCAGTTTAGTCTCTTTCTATTCTGTTTGACCACATTAGCAAAAGACTCCCTTGTCAGTATTGTAGCAATACTTACTGTCAGTTAGTTAAGTATTATTTGTCTTTCTACCACCAGATGTCGCTTACTTCTAAGTTCTACAATCCCCAGTTTTGCAATTTCCTTTTTATTTGGAACGAGACATTGTGGAAATACGAAACTGATGTAAATTTTAAATAGAGAATATCATTAATCCTACAATACAATAAAACATAATTGACACTATAAAATAATATTGTTTTAAACAATAAAATATTGATCAAAATAATGCTTTATTTTAATATATCTAGAAATACAATTGAAGTGGGTATGGTATTTTTATCTTGGAAGCCTCAGTTGATAAGTCACACTTATCGTTTGTTAGATTTTGATGATGGAATTCTTTATTTAATATCAGATAACTTATCTTTACAGTAGAGTAGGGCAAAGTTAAATTTTATTTAACAATGTCTGTTAATTTAGAAGAGAAATGGAAGAAAAAAAAAATCAAACCAAATCCTGTTATTTATGAGATTTCAGGATACCAAGTATCAATAAAAAAAGATAAACAGTTCCATTCAGATTTCAAGGTCTCATGAAACATATGTATGAGAAGTTGGAGACGGATTTCTATTTACAGTCATCTGGAAACTGAATCCAGCTTCAAAAAGCAAACATAGATCTTAACATTTGGCCTTTTTTTTTTCGGAATAGAATATCGATGCTTAGTGTGGGATGGCATTTAAATTGTAGCAATGAAAACAGAGATCATCTTTTCAAGCGACTGTTGCTCATCAGCTAAGCTTGTCTGAACAATGCAATTCTCGGACCAAGTCGTTGAAAAAGTAGCAGATCATCTGTTTTTCTGTGACCAATTAGAAAGCTAGAAGGATTTTCAAATTCTGTAAATGTATTTTCGTAAATTGTCATTATTTTGTCAAATCAAACAGTCGAGAAAAGAATCTGAAAAAAAATTGACATATCTGAAAACACTCACGGTAGAGACGTGATAAAACAGAGTGATATAACATCAAGAAACGAGTGAAGAATGAAAAGAAAATTATTGTAACGGAAGATGTCAAAAACGAAGTTAACCATACAAATTAGACGATCTGAAACATTTGCTAACTAATCAAAAAAAAGCTTCATTTTAAAGTACAGTATATGGTACTGGGCAATAATTTTCTTTAAAGTACCTAAAGCCGTCGTAACTAACTGTTAACTATTCTGATAAAGTTTTACTCAGTGTTAGATCATAATTAGCGTTTGTCGCTGTTTCGCTTTGAATTCTGTAAAAAAAAAAAAAAATATGATAATAAATGCATCAGGAGTCATAAATGTAATCTTTACTTGTAGGTTTTCATAGGAGACACATCTTTAAAATTGATGAAATTCGTAGATGTGTCTTTGGTATCTTACAACATCTATTTCACAATACTCAGCCACCATCAACTTGGACATCTGACTAAAATCTCGACATGGACATAGAAGATTCAATTGACAGGAAAAAATAGTAAAATCTCCAAGAATTGATAAAGTTAATCAAATTCACTCTTATAAATCTTCAGACTTTGTTTCCTTTTTTAATTAGTCTAATTATTTCATTTGATATTTGATATAAAGTTGGCTCAGGAGTTACTTATTTCAATTGTACAGTTAATTTCGTGAAAGTTCTTCATTATTTCTTCGATTTTTACTCGTAACAAAGTTCATAGAAATCTTTGGAGTCAGGTCTTGAGGAAAAAGGCGCCAAGACTTTTCAATTTGACAGATAAGTTCATGTGACAGATACTTTAGCATAACTTTACTTTCATCCACGGTAGCAGGAGATATAGAAAGATAATACTGTATAAGTTTAAAAGAACTTATAGACGATTTTCCTTAAATTGTTATTTCTTAAAACTTTCTTTTTTCTTTGTTTACGCGACAAATTGAAAACGACAAAATCGAAAGCCTACAGTTATATTCTAATTTTAATATCTATTGAATACAAACAATACAAAGTTTCTATTTTCTAAAAAAAAAAATATTAAAGAACATCATTTAGTTTCTTAAATTATCTCGGATTAATTTAATCGTATCAATCCATAGATTAACTAAAATAATTTAATATTTATTGTGAACAATCCTCGACATTCAATCACAATTAAATGCTGAAAATATCGTTCAAGAAATTGAAAGCTTTCAGAAAAAAATGGATGGAACATATTGAAAGGATGGATTCAACTTGCTTCAAAGTTAATATTTAGGTACAAACATTCAGATAGAAGAGACCTCGGACGTCCCTGGGCAAGTTAGAAGGATCAACCACATCCTCACAATCAGAAAGAGGCTCTTTGAGACCTAATCCGAAAATGTTCAGACAAAACAAGACTATCAGATATTAAGAGAAATGGGATAGAAATCCTTTGTTTAGATTCCAATGCTTTTCTATGGGAACTTTTGTTGCGTTCTCGCGTTAATTTCTCCACAAGGATCTATTTGGAAAAGATTTCAGACATAAAAGATCGTCCTTATTCTTCGAATATGCCAAAGTTCAAGAAACGATTCAGAAGTTATTAGGAGGATTCCGATTGGACAATAGGGTAATAAAAACAGAAATAAGATTGTCTCTGTATCCCACCATTAAGATCTGTTCCTTCTGGAATAGCGTCGTGTCGGAGCGTCATCATTCAAACGGCGTCTGTCCTCTAGAGGGATGAATCTTCTTTTGTTGTTTTCTGTGCGGATTATATTGCGCGGATGGTAAAAACAGAGCAGCTGTGTACAGTTATCACTGAGCAAGTTCGATTATGATATGACCTTCAATCTCCTATGGTAATAATAATTGAGATTTCAACAGAACGTCTTCGTTAGGGCGAAGAGATATTGGGTCTTATCGTTCTCCCTACGATGTCATATCTCTGGGGACTATTTTACAACAAGATAATGCGCGACCACATACGTTTTACCTCTCTCAGTAATTCCTTCGCTGCTCGACACACTTCCCTGGTCACATGATCTGTCTCAGTCGAAAATGTGGGCACTTTCTTGAAAGCACCTCAATCACTAGCAACATCATGGAGCTGGAAGAACAATTGCAAAATGACTGAAACATTTTATACAAGCAACACAATCCACGCCTCGGAGGGTATTTGCTTAGATTATTGCCAGCGGTGGATTTAGGAAACTATTCTGAAATAAAGGTTGCATTGCAACTTCATTTCGCAAACCCTTCATTCGCAAACTAAGGTCACCAAAGAAAGTTTATGTACGATTCCAATATTGTTTAAAATACTACAATTTAATTTTCAATAATAAAGGTATCATTATTACAGTAAAATAAACCAAAGAACGCACATAACTAAACAAAACAAAACACAAATTCACTGAGCTATTTTTGATATT
>JAFIDM010010028.1:45089495-45114649 GCA_023159025.1 Thereuonema tuberculata | reverse complement strand
GTTTTGTTTAGTTATGTGCGTTCTTTGGTTTATTTTACTGTAAAAATGTACTAACGCACGTTAATTTCCTTGCCTAAGGTATCATTACTGTAAACATTACAACAGTACAAGTAATGAACAATACATTGTTATTGTAACATCATTGTATTTTTAATTTCTTGGAAAATAATTAGTAGGATAGAAAAAAAAATCGCACAAAATGAAACTTTTCTTTGCGGTAATTTAAAAATTTAAATTCAAAATTGTATTTTTAATAGTAATTAATTGTTACTTTTTTTCCAGTAAACAAAATCTCATGAAGTCGTAACTCAATAAAATTCAAGAAAATAAAAAATAAAAAAGAATATGTGCACTATCATTATTATGATTCTGAAAGAAAATATAGAAAAATAGCCACTAACTACCACAGAGAATTATAGATATGGTCTCCTGTTTGTCCGTCCGTCTTTGGGCAAAATAATAAAAAAAGTAAAGGTCCAACAAAATTGAAATTTCTGTTCAGGGTTAAGAAAGAATCAACTGGTTTTGTTTTATTTCGAACCAATAGATGTTAAAGGACCCTCCAAAATATTTGAAATTCAATATCAATATTTCACATATCACGATATCTGAAAAAAAATAAAAAAAAGTAAAATGCAGTTTAACACATTCTTCTCTTCTGATCCACTTTCTGATTCTCTTTACTTTTTATTTTCCAAACAACTTCTTTGTATTCCCTAAATTCTCGATGTCTTTTTTCATCAGTAACCAATTTCTTTCCCTTTTACTTCCATTTTCTTTTCTTTTTTGCGATTTTAGAATGCGATATTTGAAAGTTAGTGCTTTCATTAATATTATATCTAAATTGTAGAGGTATAAAGTCCGTGTCGGCGAGGCCGAGCGGTCTAGACGGCGGTCTGCCGTGTGCCGGCATCTGGGTTCGATTCCCGGACAAGGACTTGGCTCATTCAATTTCCTTTCCTGTGTTTGTTAGCCTCTTCTTCGCTTTCTCTTCGTTCTGACGTCATTCCTTAATGGCGTCTGGGGCAGGCAACGGGAAACCACCCCAGTATCTGTTCCCTAGTAATGGACGGGTCTCCGGTGGGGAGCGTCTTGCGACAAGGCGTTGGCCTTTAGAACCAAAAAAAAAAGAGGTATAAAGAACAGCTACATTTCTCGTTGGTATGTAGCTGTCATTTATCCTGGGAATCTCTGCATTATTTTTTCTCCCATGGAATTCCTTATCTTATCCTAGGCCTAACGAGAATTCTTTGCATTCATTTTTATTTGGAGTCAAAAGCATTCACGGAATTATCATTAGCAAATACTGACAGATTATCACTTCATCTAAGCATAAAAAAACACGTAGATCTGATAGACACTTAAAGGTCATTCGTAACAAAATTTATTCAGAAATCAGCCCATAAATTAATTTTTTTTTGCCAAATTCTTATTTTTCAGAATTGAAAGGGTTTTTCTCAGAAACTAAAATATTACAAGCCCCTTTCTTCTATGAAAGTAGGCTAACGAAGGAAGCCATATTTAAGGAACCTTGTATACTAAAAACCGAAATAAAATAAGTTTTTAGTCAACAAGGTTCCTTAAATAAGGCTTCCTTCGTTAGCCTACTTTCCTAGAAGAATGGGGCTTATAAATCAATCAGTCTGTGTGTGTGTGCGTGAACTTTAACATCAAAATAGAAAGAAAAAAATAGCAATTGGAAATACACAGACTCTAAGGTGAACAGATTTATTCAAAGCAGCAAAAAATCTATTCAGGAAAAATGATTTATTTTTTCCTCTCAATTTCTGAAATTGAATAAAAATTAAACAAATTTGAACATACATCTCAATATTAATAAAGACTCCTTAAATAATAATAATTAATTGAAACTTTTTTTTTTCAAATTAGCAGAAATCATGAAAAATGAAGCTTTTGTAAGCATTAAATATTGTTTTTTTATCTAAATATCTGAATGGTATCTAGATATATCAGGATACGACACAGTTATGATCTAATGTTTCATACGCTTCTTAGAAGGAATGGAAGAGTAAAAAAGAGTGAAAAACATTTTTTAAAATGCAATTCTAAGTAAAATTACGAATGTCCGTCTGTAATCAAGACAGTTCCAAAAAGTATACTAGAGAGCTGAAATTTCAGAGATGGTTTATAGGTTGTACAAGGAAAGATTCCTATTAATTTTCGTAGATATCGGACCAGTAATTAAGGAGCTAGGGACAACTACCCAAGTACGTTGTTATTAAAACACAATATCCGCGATAATTTCACAACTGTATATTCAAGTGAGCTGAAATTTTAGAGATTTTAGGCATATCTTTTTGTGAGGTAAATTTAGAAAATCCTATTGATTTTGAAAAACATTCGGACCAGTAGGTAAGGGGCTCAAAAAACCTCAACGAAAGTGAATCAACAAATCTTTTTTTTTTAAGTTAGCAATTTTTTTTAACAAAGTTTTCAGTGCTCTTATAATTCGGGTACCGAAAGTTAGTACACCAACTATCTTTTATGTTAATGTGCGAAATTTAGTCTTCTCCTTCATATACTTTGCCTATAATTTCAATTATGGTTCATCAATGTTTAGAAATTATACTGTACACAGAAAAGTAGCTTCGTAATTCTTTTGCAGATTTTTCTTAAATACATGTGTTACGGTTACTGTAAAAGAATATTAAGGAAGTAAAGAGTTTGATTGAACGTTTGTAACATTCCTGAGCTTAGAAAAAAAGTTTGAATAAAAGCTTTAACGTTTAAGAGGCAGGTCCGTTTATCTACGACAGCGATATCCCAAGGAAGATGGAATTTGTACACAGAATATTAAATATAAGCTCCTACTGATTTCGTAAGAAGTTAATTATTCTTTGTTAACTCTAACTAAGTTTTAGTTTAAATTAAGAAGCTGAAATACAAAATCATTTGGAAAGTTCGCACATCAACTATATTCCTTTATCAAACTCCTTAAATTATTTAAAAAAGAAAGACAGTTTTATCAACACGAAATGAAGTTAAAAAAAAAAAAACATCATAAATTTAGGGTGGCATTCAGTTGATATCCAGAAAGAAAAAAGTAAAGAATGATAATATGAGATTAAAATCTACAATCAATAAAAAATATCTTTTAGCTTGATTTTTTGTCTGACTTATGGAATATTTTTTAAATACATTAATTATTTTATACATACATTTTTTACTTCTATTTTAAATTAACAAAAAAAAAAAAAATTATTCTAAAAGTACTGGTATAGGTAAAGTATCAAAAAATAAATGAAATAATAAATAAATCTTATAATAAATTATTTATTATAAGAGAAGATATCTTAGGCAGAAGTAGCATCATTGCTACTATATATGATAAGCGCCATCTGTTAATCATAATTAGAAACACAGTTTCAAAATCTATTGTATTTGGAAATTTTTTTTACATATTTATTTTTATGTTTTAGATTTGCTCCTTGGATTGGCAATATTTTAATATTTGGTTATTCTTAACGAAAACAACGAGGGTCGAAGCTACAGTAATTTGGATGAATTGTTTTTAATTGCCTGTAACCTAAAATAACAGAAAATATGCATGGAAAGTATAAAAAAAAAGTATTTACAATAATGCCTATTTTTCTCTACGGCAGCCATTTTGTTTTAGCAAACAGAGAAAGTTTTGGAGCTTGATGCAGTCTATCAGAATAAGTATTCTCTTTTTTTTTAGAGGCTTCTCTTCGTTTCGACTTCTTATATAAATATGTATTATAATTTTAATCACATCTCTTCGTCCATCTATATTCTCTGTAGGTATTTACAGTTGAAGCTCATGGGTTCCGACGTTTCTAGGACCAGTTGAAAGAGGTTGGCCAGTCTATAACTTACGACATTCTTAACCTTGGCCGCCTTTAACCCTCGAAAGAGAATCCAGATCCCCGTTTTATGGGAGGGGTCTTCGTGAACCTTACAGCCCGTCAGGAGGAGTAACCTGGGAAAATTTCCCGATTTCCACCGGGATTGAACCCGGCTCCTTCAGTGTTTGTACCGCTGAGCCACGTGGTGTTCAGTAGACCAATAGAAGTCTAAGAAGAACCAATAGAAGTATAACAAGGAAAAACTGAAATCTGTCAGACGTCCTCAAAGTCCGTTTGATTTCAGACAATATGTTGTTTTCGTCATGTCAGTCTATACGTTCGACTGTACAAGCAACTGGGATCGCACTGACTGGTTTTAATATTTCTTTTTTTAATTTTTACCTTCATCATTTTAGAGTATGAAAGTGAGGCTGATAAAATCACTGTGACAGTGTACGGGTCTCTCCTAACAACTTCTGAAGCGGTGAATTCTTGAAATATGGCATGAATATTTACGAACAGAAGTCCATCTAACTTTTAAAACTTTTTCCGTCAGGAAATTTGCGCGTTCAGGGAAGATGATTTCGCATAGAAAAATTGTAGAAACCAAACAATGAATTTGCATCGAACAATTTATAACAATCTCTAAATTGCGAGTGCTTTTAATTTAAAGGATTGTTAAGCTTTATTTTTGCAGAATTAATCAAATTCCAGCAAACGGAAAATTAGACAATAAAGTTTTTTGTATTCGAAGGTGTTTTATAAGTAGGGAACACCTTTGCTTTTTATGGTTTCTCGACAAACAAAAGGAAAATAGAATAAATGAAAGCTTTAATTACAACAGATTTTGCAAATGTAAGTTACAGGCAGTGACACTCACCTAATCATTCAGTCTGTGTCCCTAATAATTTTTGAACCTCTGACGGGATCTTCTTAAAACTTGGTATGCCCATTCGAAGATTACACAAGATCTAAATTTTATATTTGAAATCGTTTCCAAATAGATTCTTGTCGAGAAATGAGGCAGAGTGAAAGAGAAATTCCCAAAGAAAAGCACTGGAATCAATGGATTTCTATCCTATTTCTATTAATATCTCATTATCTTAAAACTGTGAATATTAATCCATTTCTCGGGGTTTGATTTGGTTAAAATTAATCCCACTAAAATCTCAAGTAAATAATTTTGTTCATTTTTTTCCTCAGAAAAGAAAAATTTCTACTGTTTTTACAGTTTTCACAACTAAAAAAAAAGTAAATTTAGAGAGAAATGTTAAGAAAGGAAAGTGGGCTTCAAGTTCTTCGAACTCTTACTTTTGAAGCAATGCTGAATATGTTAGATCTTTGATCCACAAATAGATTTGTAATGATGTGATAGCTCAGACCCAAAACAAATAAAGAAAAATAAATAAACAAAAGGCCTTGCTACATCTAACGTATCGCAATTGTTATTTCTGATGATGTTTACATTTATTGAAACAGCTTTTTTTTTTGTCCTATTTTTGTTCTTTTGTTTTTTCACAGACACCTGATAAGACCCTATTTTAAAAGGAAGGATAGAAAAGTCTTCCTGAACTAGAAAAACTGTTGTGAAGTAACAGAAACTTCTTCAGAAACACACTTTGGCCAGGGCTGTTTCTATTGGTATGCAGAGCCCAGAGCAGGACCCCTAGTTTTAAGAGTATTTAGGAAGAAAGTATTTTTAATTATCAGAATAATCAGAAGCCTAGTTACAGCTCCTAGAAGTAGAAAGAATTCCATCAAACTCTGAATTATAACTTTATATAAATACAGTACATTAAGGAGTTGTTTAAGCAATTTTTTTAACCTTCTTTTCTTTATTTTTATTTAATGATAAATTGTCCAATTGCAAAAGTAGAAGCTGTATTAGAAAGATAAATTGAACAGTTGTTTCTGTGGAGCGCTATCAGAATCGGAGTTGATGAGTAATTTACCACATTTGGTATAAAACCTATCATTTATGGTGAAGCGATGGTTGTTAAAACTCTACGTCTCCAACCTGTCGGGTGTACTGCTTTTTCATGCACTCAGATTAAGATTGGTTTTCATGTCCTGAGTTGACTCAAAAGGCGAAAGACTGATTGGAAATATTCTGAAAAAGATATTAACAGGGTCTTCGAATAAATGTCAAATTGTTCCGGAAAATATAATCTAAAATGTTGCTGATCTGTGCAGTAGTTTTTCCTTTTTAAAAAGTTCCCAATCCAAGAACGACATTACGTCACGCAATATTCAATCTGTTAATTTATCAGCAAGGAAAGAAATTCAAATATTATTTTCTTGCGCTAACAATCCAAATGGTTTTACCATTGTTACAGAACAAAGCCATCGCCTTGATTTTTAAGATAAATCTACATTCTTTTTAGATCTCTAATAATATCGATCGGATACATCTAACCCCCGAAGAACACGAGTTTCGAAGAACACGGATATCTTCCCCCGAATTACACGGTTTCAAACTATACGATTTTCGAGTAATTCTTTTGAAAAAGAGTAAAATACATATATTATTTGATACAAAATTACAGTAGTTAAAACTTTAGAGTAATATTCTCATCAATTGCATCAGCGATTAATGAAGTTTTAACCTTTTTAATACTTTTAGTGTTTTAGAATTATATTTTTTCCAATTAATTTGACTGAGTAATTTATATTCTACATCGTTATCCAATCTTAAACCAAAATTATTATTCAATTTATTGATTTGAAAGATTTTTAACTAATTGTATCTAGTTATTTTTTTCATTATATTGATTATTTTTTATTTTCACACTTGAAACGGAATCCCTTTTTTTGTTGTCTCGAAAACACGGTTTCAAAGAACACGGAACCAATTAATCGTGTTTTTCGGGGGTTAAATGTATTACTAAATTCCTATCTGTATAATAAGGACAGCAGTGCTGCAAATCTTCTTGTGGAATTTGTTAACAATGGGTTATAATTTAGATGAGAGAATATCAAGAATAATATGCGTATTTAGATTATTAATCTTTACGATGACATTGTAAAGTGGCATTAGGAAAATAATATCCTTGGTATGAAGAAGTAATTTTCAGTAATAACTTTACAATTACTTCTAATATTTTATAATGTTACTTATAAAATTTTGCAAGATGCCATTGTATCCTATTAGAAACTGGATTAACTGATCCTCAATGGAAATTGTAAGAGATTCCTGGGAACAACAGTATTAAAGAAACATTTAAGAATGCTTAGTCAACGTGACTTGCTTAGGTATGGAAACTGTTACTTGCAGCATACCTTACATTACTGCAGATACGGTAATAACCGAATTGTAGAAAGACAAAATAAATAAAGAACCGATTCACTGGCAGCCTAGGACAGCTGTTTCGACAGTATTCTCATTTTATTACATTTTATCAATCCCCAAATATCCGACGATTTTAGTCATCGTGATTTCTCCAGTGGTATCCCACACTCTGAAACCAATAAAACATTAAGCGAATGTTTTGAGTTCGACATTAAGCATCGTTTCAAACACTTACCCCTCGATTACAATAGAATTGGATACATATCAACAAAAATAATCGAAGATCTAATTTTATGAAAGCTCATTTAACGATTAAAGAATCAACAAATAACGCAGAAATCTTTTTATTAGAATCTAAGCTAGGAGGAAAACTAGAACTAATAAAATTGCCATGAATGTAATTTCTTTCCTCAGAACTTCTTTTTGATATATAAAACATTTGAATCAGAGATTATGACTCAAAAACAAACTGCAAAAGGAAATCATAAATTTCAGAAACATTTCATCGGCCATCTTGAAAAAATGGCGGCCATTCAAACAACTAAATAGAACAACAGATATACATCTTCAAAACAAATTCTTTTCGAAGTTTTTTAATCAGCTTAATTAAATTTTGTATGTCAAAAAAGTGTGTCTAGAAAAATCTTTTGATTGATATCCTTTTTCTACAAGTTTAATACCATTGAAGAGTTCTTGGACACGCACAATTTACGCAAAGGATTCGCACCCCGAGCTGTCATCGTGAAGAGACTGGGACGGACCGTTTCGCACTTATTAGTGCTCATCAGCCAGCCAAACTCCACCGATAACATGCTCAGGAGGTGCGAAACTCTAGCTATCCCGGCTCTTGCTACCAAGAGCGGGACCTCTCCCCAAAGAAATACAAAACAAAAATTAATAAAATGAGAAAATATAATATTTCCTTGGCCTGCAACTCGCAAAGTACAAAAGGAATTTAATAGCAGCATTAAATAAGAACTACGCAGTAAATAGAAATTATTAACCTTTCTTTAACGTGCGGAGTGAACTATCTAGGAACACAATTGACACGCACAATTTACGCAAAGGATTCGCACCCCGAGCTGTTCTTATTTAATATTTTTAAATTTATTTTATTAAAACGTGTTTTAGCCTTTCTTTTATCATTCACAGCCGTCACACGTAAATGGAAGGATTTAACTTTATAATCAACAATGCATAGACCCCTTCAACAAGTTATAGAAGGACTTAACTTTGTAATCAACAATGCAAAGACCCCTTCAACAAGTTGTGGTTTCAGAAATTACAAAAGAAATATTTATCATTGGAGTGAATTTCTAAAAAAAAAAAACAAAAAAAAAACAACTTACGTTATTAAGTTTTGCATTATCGTCCCATCAGTTTGATAAAAAATCAATTGGTATTTCAGAAATTGAAAGAAATTAATAAATAAACAAATAAGGTGTTTGAAAGATAAATTCATTGTCGGAGCAATTTTCTCACTCCGGGGGAGATATACTCAATATTTCGGTCAGGTATCTTGGGCCTTCTTCAGAAGATGTAGATTGATGCGTTAAGCCTGTAGCATTTCTGTTGTCAGTTTTTTTTTCTTTCCAATGTCTTCTTTAGAGACAAGGCCCGAGGTACAGGACCGAAATATTGAGTATATCTCTCCCCGGAGTGCGAAAATCCCTGAAAATGAGTTTATCCAATATCATGTCCCACTCCTCCCTCAGAGCCAATCTCTGTATATACCATTTTTGAATTTTTGGAAAAAAATATTAAATTAAACCAGATTAAACCAAATTAAACCAGAACATCATTTTCCATGAAAACATCTTCTTTATGATTCTTAACAATATTTCATTTCTTTTAAAAGAAACGTCTTCAGGTTAATCTATATATGAGGAAAAGAAAAGCTTTCTCCTTCCTTTACGACTCCATAATTCGTTATGAATACAAATTTGAAACTTAAATTTAAAATAATATAATAACTGATCTCGTGCTTAATTAATATAAAACTTTGTTCAAATTTTATCTTTAATAATATAACATATAATTAACATAAAACTTTGTTCAATAATAAAAAAAACAATAAACGTTCCTCTCTTAATGTTTGTTTAAAATACACAAATTTAGCTCAAATCACACAATCTTAGTTCAATCTATGAGATCACAGTAATTTCCTTTATTTAAATTTAAAGCTACACAAACTTTGTTCAAATTAAGATGCCACAATTACTTTCTTTTGTTTTCCTGTCCTTTTTTATTTATCGTGAAATAGCTTTTGGATACAGAAATGCTTTTCTAAGGAATTTTGTCTCCTTCTCGTCAAGGACCCGCTTGGAAAACAAATATAAAACTTAAACCGTGTCTAGTCCTTAAATATGCATAGTAAGTTTCAAGAAGATCCAGTGAGTGGTTCAGAAGTTATTAGGGGGACATACACACACGTAGACTGAATGATCTGCTAAACCTCATTTTCCTAAGCTAATAAATAAAACTTTCTTCATTTATATCTCGTTTTGTGGATTTCTTTAATTTTGTCTTAATTATTGTTTCATAGATTGTTTTTCGTGTATTCCTTAAACTTTTTTATGTCTTTCTTTAAATTCTGAGAACATTTCAACTTAATTTTAAATTTTCCGAAAACTAAGTGGGAAAAAATTTGGAAAAACAGATGCATTTGTTTGAATTGTTATGACAACAAAAATTATCAGAAAAAAAAAGCCGATGGGTTTTAAATCTGTCATAATAGTACTAATCTTAATATTGTTGGAAATTCATGGTAATAATTATTTTATTGTTCTTATCATAATATTCTGAGAATTTGCATCTGCCTATTTTCACTGTAAGTTTCCATTTCAGCCATTTTTACAGTTGACGACATTTCAATGGAATTAAAGCGAAGGACGTGAATTCAAGTGAATTCAGGAAAAGAATCAAATTGGATTAAGATATTAAAACCTACATTTGATTATATTAAGAAGGAAACAATTCTGAAGGGTTCAAAAAACATTTCATTACGTTTCAATAAAATTTCATTAAGAAAAAAAAAATCACAACGATTTTATTGTTTTATGAACATTTCGATTTCAAAATATTTGGGAAAATAGGTATATTTGAGATACATAATGTGTAAATTTGAATAAATTATGCGTGGCCGTAATTAAAAGTAAAATGATTCAAAATATTAATGCATATGATTTGAATAAATTATACAAAACATTATAATGGCACAAAGTATTAATGGTTAGAATTGATTATTTACACTTTTGTGTGTGATTCAAAATATTCGTAATCTATATAAATAAAAATGTTGATGTTTGTTTGTTCAAAATCTTAAATCTCCGAAAGTTCTTCACCGATGACACAACGTTGCATTCGAATACGCGCATGTTTTTATATACCTATTATATAGATGTCACACCTGTGACAGGTAAAAACATGCTTTTTTGACAACCCCAGGTGTTTGGCGCCAACCCGCAATACACCTGAGTTAAGCGGAGAAGCTACAACGGGCTGGGATGTCATATATTCTCCGATCTCGATATTAATTTGCTAATTAATAAAGTTTTTGTTTCTAATGCTATATATGCAAGGGCTCCGGAGCGAAGCGACGGTACCCGGCTAGTTTTAAATAAATAATGTAAGGAAAAAAAGGGTATCCGGAAGCCTCTATAACACGGAGAAGGTGAGTTCTATCCCCGGCGTTGATGAGGGTTTTGTCCTTAATGCTTTGTCACAAAAGAAAACTACAAAACATTTTTTTTTCTATTAGGCCCGCACCTTTTTCTAGGAAGCCCTGAGAATGGAATCAAACTTTGTGTAATAGCTGAGAAGGCTGTGCTGTAACGTAAATTGTCCAAATATTTAGTTACGGACACTCTGCCGCTTGGGCATAGCCGAATGGTCAAGGCGACGGCCTACCTTGCGGCTGATACGCCTGAACCTGAATTCGAATCCCAACGTGGGTTTGGATGTTTCCTTCTTTCTTCTTTATGCATTACTTTTCCTTTCAATGACTTCTTCCCAATTAAGTAAATTCTTGGCGCAGCATAACCTCTGTCGCTCTTGAGTCATAAAAAACCCCACTGAAATATTTGTACGATCAAACAAACAAACGGACACTTTTTTTTTTTTTTTTTTGTAAAGCTAAAAAAAAATTTAGTCATACATTTCTATTCTATTTTTATATATTAGAAAAAGAAAACGGAGTTGCCCGGAGGAATTTTTCCCCTTCTTTTTGAGATTACGTATTTTTTTTATATTTTGAAATGAATCGCGAAACAGACAAGCTTTTTAAAATATATATATAAAATCAATAAATTTCTATCATGCAGCATAATACATTTTTACTTAACAACTTACAAAAAGTAATTATCAACAGATAAAATTATATAAATATAATTTTAAATTACTGAAATTTCTAAAAAATCGTGATTTTCCCATTTTAATTTTTGACCAGAAGTCTCCTGTAACAAAATTTTTGAAGTTAACTATTAATGTATTTTTTAAAAGTAAATAATAATTAATGCACATTTAGTAAATTACTTTGTTAAAGGCTAATGATAGCTAATTAATAAAGAATTTATTAATTGTTTAAAATATTGTAAAAGTGATTTTGTATATTTCTTAGGTATTTTATGTTATATTGTATCTAACTCCTGCAAACCATATAAATAATCATAACTACACTGAAAAAAAATACTAATAGCCATTGATAAAAATGACGCTCTTAAACAAACAAGCAAAAATGATTAAATATTAACAAGAAATAGACCGAATCTATTTTGCTTTGGTTTCATCTGGTCCTTAGAAAAGTCCTAAAAAGTAAAGAACTAGTTCTAGCTCCAGTTCCTATACTCATTCAAGTTCCAGTTCCCTGAAGAAGAAGAAGAAAAAAAAGGAATTTTCATTTCGTCCAGAAAAAAAAAGGCACTGTTCCTTTTACAGACTTCTCAACCAAACGTGGAAAAAAAAAGGCTGTGAAATTATACAATGATAACATTAAGTTTACTCATTTCTGTATTAACAATATATTTCTAAAATTTTAATTTTTTAAAGACTGGATTCCTTGAAATATAAAATCTATAAGTCATTGATACCAATTTTCAGAAAAAAAGTTATAAAAAAAAGTAAAAATCAGTTCAGACGGAACTCAATTCCAAAATACATTCGAAATAAAATATGAACTCGTTAATTTAAAAGTTTCTTGAAAACAGAACGCGGTCATTTGCTTTCATCAAAACCTACATGTTTTTCGACAACATACACTTTTTGACAACTACAACCTATGTACTTATCAGCCGGCCAATTTCTTTACTTTGTCTTTACCGAACAACGTTACGAGAAGCTACGAATTTTCTCACTTTTCATAAAAGTATCAAACCACCATAGTTCTGTTTTCAGGTATCACCTCTCGTGAGCTGGAATAATTCAACATCTTACCTTTCTCTTTCTTGTGTCATTTGTGGCTTCGGAATAAGAAGTGAGAAAATGACATTCAATTATACCCAAGCAGAACAACTAAAAGAAAAGGAAAATTAAAGAAATAATCAAAGTAACATAATTTAGAAAAAGATTAAATCTTAATGTCTCTTAAAACAAAAATCTCTAATATCAACTTTAATTAGTAGAATATTATTAAAATCTCCAGTTTTCAATGTACAGATGGCTGATTTTATGCTTTTTTTTATAAAAATAAATAATGATAATTTAGTAATATATGCTGTTATTATTTCCTTATTTTTTTATAGGTTACCTTTCTTTGCCACTACAGGTAACCCCCGAAGAACAGGATTAATTGGTTCCGTGTTCTTTGAAACCGTGTTGTTCGAGACTACAAAAAACGGGATTCCGTTTCAAGTGTGAAAATAAAAAAAACGTTACGTTTTAAATTTTTTTTTGTTAAATACAAAACTAAAAATTTTTATTTTTAAAAAATTTAAAATACTTACTATTAAAGAAAAAATTATTTATAAAATAATTATGAATAACATTTATAATGTCAATATGGAAAAAATAATCAAAATAATGAAAAAAAAACTCGATACAATTGGTTAAAAATCTTTCAAATTAATAAATTGAAGAATAATTTTGGTTTAAGATTGGAAAACTATATAAAATGTAAATTATTCAGTCAAATTAATTGGGAAAAACATAATTCTAAAACACTAAAAGTATTAAAAAGGTTAAAACTTCATTAATCGCACATTAATTGATGAGAATATTACTCTAAATTTTTAACTACTGTAATTTTATATCAAATAATATATGTATTTTATTCTTTTTCAAAAAAATTACTCGAAAATCGTGTAGTTTGAAACCGTGTAATTCGGGGGAAGGTATCCGTGTTCTTCGAAATTCGGGTTCTTCAAGTAACGTGTTGTTCGAGGGTTGCCTGTATAAATAAGATTCAATATTATTACAGAAAAGCAAGCTGTAGCTCTTAGGTCTCAACAATACGATTGAACCTTGCATTATTAGCAATCTCACATGGCTTGTTATAGCGTAAAAATACAGCTAATAATGTAGGGGATTCAACAATACCAAAACAATGCCCGCGTAACTAACAAAGCCTAGCAAAACAATGCTACATAATGCAACGCAACAATGCAGAAAAAATGCCCCGCGCCCAATAACAATGCAACAAAGCTAGCAACAAGCTAGCGATTTAACAATACTGTATTATACCATCAATAAAAAGTCAAATGTAATATAAAGGCCTTATATAGTAACGAACTTAAGATAAAAGAATTCTCAATGTTTTATTTTCACTCTTCAGTTATCCATTTATAAATTATATTGTGTGTTTTCCAAAGGATATTGCATTCTCCCCTACCTGAGCAGATGAGTCCGGGCCCTTGTGAAACACGCCGATCAGAGCTTATGATCACGAATATATAAGCCATTCAAATTCTTCTTCCCACGATATGTATACATATTTTATTTTCACTTTTTGACGATTTTTCCTATTTTTCAAAACGTTATAGTCACGTTTTTACAATTTTTGCCACAAACTTTTCAGAGGTTTTAGGGCATTGGTTGAACTAGTATTAAAAAAAGGGGGCATGACCTCAAAGTTGTGACGTGGATAACTACCGTAAATTTTGAGCTTTTGAGCTTTAACTTTTATTGACGCTAGATACCCTTAAGGACTCTGCTGGTATTGCATTTCAGCCAAATCAGATCAACCATTCCAAAATGGCGGCCGATAGAAATTTCAACTTTTTAATGTTTTTCCTATCTTCAAACCCTTATCCCTGATGTTGTTTTTACAGATTTTGCCGTAAGCTTTTTATAGCTTTTAGGGCATTGGTGTAACTACAAATAAGTAACAACAAAGTCAACATCTGTTCACGGGTTTTTAGGGAGCGTAGCTTAGAAGTGGGATATGACCTCAAAGTTCTTTCTTTCATGAATACCTTCCGTAAATTTTGGGCTTTTCAGCTAAAACTAACCTGGACTTCGGGTGACTGAATATCTAACATTATTATTAAAATATTATTAACAAATACTATTCACAAATCTAAGGGGATTGACCTTTGGGAAAGACACTTAACGCCGTGGATGCGCGACAGAGATATTTAACTTTCATATAGGATAAATTATCTTTTTGAAATTCCCTTAGTAACTAAAGGAGTAATATTGTCAAAGACAAAATTCTAAATTACCCGACAATATTTTGATAAATTACGAAATTAATGATTCAGTCCTATATCATTGTAACCGAACATTATCCCCATCAACATGGGAATGGTCTTTTTTTTCTTTTTGATAAAAACCAAGCTATCAATCAAATACATTTTCGAATTATCTAGAGAAATATCCCAGCAGATAAGTGAGAAAGGGATCAGGGTTCATCTAATCGAAGATCTATGGGAGTATATAAAGCAATGGCAGCCATGGTGAACGACAGTCAGTCTCAGTTCCAGGAACACAGGTAAGTTTATGATATAGACTTAGTTGTATTACTTCGGGGAAGAAAATTGAGGAGGATTACTGTAGCCTTCCGAAGGGCTGTGGATCAATATAGACTGAGTACAAAGAAGTGAAAGATCTTCCTTGTTCTTAAGTTGTTACCATCCTTTCCGGGATTCGAACTATGACTAGATTAAGTTAATTCAAAGTTTTTGCAATAATACGACTTTCGTATTATTCTACAATTATTTAAAATTTCAGTGATTTTAGTTTTAATTGATATAACGTACGTATAACTAAAATTGTTACGCATTTAGGATTTAATTAAATATTATTAGAAAATATATTGTAAATCAAGAACGTTTGGAATCTTCTAGAGCTTTCGAGAAGTTTCTTGTAGTATATTTTAATAGTAATGCACTAAATCTTAAGGTTCCTGAAGTATTCTGTCATAATTGCATAAATAAATAATCCCATTGACAGCATGCAATGGCTGTAATGTTCGGTCTTGACTGACAGATTTTGAAGTTATGTAGAACAAACATATTCATATGTTAGGTACTAAAAAAAATTGATCTTTCAGAGATTAAATTCGAATACAGCAATCAGCCCAACAATAAGCTAGCTTTTTAGGCAAACATTTGGAGGTCATTTCTTAAATCTTGCTAATTTTTTAAAATAACTTAGCTTTTGAAGGCTTTCTTAAATCAAAATTCTAAAATATTCAAAGAATTTGCTTACAAATTTGCTTATAGTTTGCAGAAAAGAAATACTTTTATTACTTTTTATGCAGAAACTGCAGTTTTTCAGAGAATACGATGGTCTTCTTGTAATTTTCGTTACATTCCTAAAATATAAAATAGATTGTTATAAGAAATAGCCTTAGAAAGCAATCAAAATAATAACAAAAAAAATGTCAATTACAGATATAAGAATAAATAAAAATTTTATAAAACTTGATTAAAATAAAAAGTATTTTTTGAAAATTTACTGTAATTTTTTTTTCATATTGGCTAAATTTTATTTAATTTTATTAAAAGCCGAGATGCTTTGAAAGTTGAATATTTACAGAGAGCAAACATTGAGAATATAATTATATCATTCAATTTAGAAATTTATATTATAATTGATAAGGAAAAAAAAATTCCCGAAGGTACTTTGTTTTAAGTTTTGCAATTTTTTTTTTTAATTTTAAAAATATATAATTAAGATTTTACAATAAAATTTAATTAAAAAAAATCTGATTGAATAAGCATGCTTATTTTTTTTCCAGTCTGTAATACGATAACTGAAACCTATTTTTATTTAGAAAGCTGAAATTTTAAATGGTGTATTATGTAATATACGATTGGATGAGGAATTTTTGTATCCAAGTGATGTTGGTCGATATTTAGGCTCGGTCTTCTTCAGGAGACACTGAGAATTACATTAAAAGCCTGTGTTGAATGTAGTTCTCAAACTTTTCTTGAATAAGGTACAAGGTTCTGATCCGAAATATTGAACTAATTACCTAGATGAGGAATTCGATATCCAATCTTATAGTATTTGTATATTTAATTAATGTGACCCACTCCTCCTTTAATAGCGAAGTTATTTTAATGGTATAGTTAGGCACGTTCAGTACAAACTGAATCAAGAAATAGAAGTTCTTGTAGCAAAAATAAAAAGAAAAAAATTGAACACTTTATAATGTAGGCATTTATTGAATGTTAATACTTTTACTATAATAATCTAACAACTAATATTCGAATGTCCCAATGATTAATTTATTCATTTTTGAATTACTTTGCAGGCACCATGAGATTACTTATTCTTGGACTGTTCCTTGGCTTAGCGGCCGCGGCCCCCCGTAAGTAAAAGATCTTCACTAATTAAATTAGTAATTTTTAATTTGGAGACGACGAAATAAAAATCCAATGACGAAATAAGAATTTTAAATCATGCACAATATTAAGACAATGATATGACGAGATGACTGGAAAATATTAAGACTAACCAAAAATTAAAAAAAGATGTGCTAAATATTAAGATGTCTCTTTCAGATTGGGAGGTCCGTGAAGTTCATCGGAATCTAGCTTCATTACTTCACGATCTGTATGAAGAATTAGATTTAGGCTCCGTTCTTCCTCAATTAAAACAAAAGGTTAGTAAGAAATATAATCAACTTTTAAATTTGAAAACACTTCTAAAGATAACTTTCACAGAATTTAGTATTTAAAATGTCTAAAAAAGAAATAATTTACAAATGTGTAACAGCCGCTTTCGGCAGCTCTTCAACTCTTCATCAGGACGAGATCATATCGGGTTTTTTACATCATAATAAAAAATAATTGAGCAAATTTGTCAAACATTGATTATTAATTAAACTGAAAGTTTAAATTAAAAAATAATCCTTAACTTAAAAAACAAAAATTTAAAATGCTTTTCAGTTCCGGATTGATCCTCGAGGTCAAAGAATTGTCGCTTACCTCAAAGGAGCCGAATTTAAAGCCATAGTCGATCACCTACGGGCATGTCAGGAATATGAAAATGTAAGTTTGAAACGAAAACAGATGAATATAGATTTTCTTTGAAATCAATCTAATTCTACTAGTTGACTTATGTTAGGCTATTTCTGTAAACTTTATTTGCATTTTCTTTGTGTTTCAGCTAAAGCGAGAATTCGTGAACGAAGGCATTGACGTGGATGCCCTCGTAGACAGTTTCCACAAATGGGAATTGGACACAAACTTCGTCCGGGGTCCATTTCCAACGGGATCCTTGGGTGAATTCGTGAATGAGGTCCTGGACCATTTCGATATCCGCCATATTGTCGAAGTCATCAAATTCAAGGTAATGTATTTCAAAAACAAACAGTACAGTTTCAAAGATAATATTTAAACAAAGAGGTTATTCCAACGCAACGAGAAAGATCTCTTCCTGTAATTTCTCTGGAAAATATTTGATGAGAATTGATAAATCAGGATCTCAAGATCCCCACTAGAAAAAGAGATATAGTTTGGAAAAGAAAAATCTAATGACTGATTTTTATTCTGTAATCAGGATATCTCTTCAGATACCTCCATGTAACCTAGACAGTTACCGTGATATTTTTTAGGCGATTTTTCGTTGTTCAAAGCAGCCACTAGCTGTTGTCTTTGCGGTCATTAGTCGTAAAGGTTTAGGGAAGAATTAAGCTAATATGACCCAATTTACTTTCAACCAATCTCGATGAAACTTAAATGTTAAATTTAATTGACCTTGTTCTATAGGGAATTTCATGAATTTCTGTCTACTAAGAGTTGAGTTACTGTTGAATGGACGAACAGATAAATTCAACTGTGGACGGCAGGTGACCTTTTCGCATTTTTTCGTGAATGTGTCTAAAAAAAAAAAAAAAATTGGAATAAAAAAGAATCCAAATACATTTTAAAAAAGTCGAACACATTTTCATCCATCGTCTCTGATCGAGACAAATTAAAATCAACGTCTATACATAAAAGAATAAAAAAAAAAAAACCGCAGAACTCAAAAATACAGTAAAACCTCGTTAAGTCGTCACTCAAGGGACCAAACATTTTTGACGACTTAAGCGGAGTGACGACTTAGGCGGAGTGGGAATTAAAAAAAAAAAAAAAATACTGAAATATAGTATTTTTATGAATTGCTGTAGGATTCGGTGAGAAAAACAAGATTTTCAGAAATCAATACATGCAAATGAATGAAAATAATAAAAAAAAACACTTTTTATAGTTATCACATTTTAATCGTTTTAAAAGAAAGGCAATGTCTGTCTTTGAAACGTTCCAGCCAACCATTACTGACGCCGAAATCTTCAATGTTCAACTTCTTAGCAATTTCCATGGCTTTTTCTTTGAGAATCACGGCAGAAATCGGCACATTTTGCGATTTGGCATGTTTTAGCCATCGAATTAAAACCTCCTCGATCTCGTCAAACTTCGATTTCCCCATTCTTTCTTTTGTCTTTGCAATCAGCTTCTTCAATTTCTTGTTTCGATGAAAGAATATCGTTTAATGTAGTCCTGGGAATATGGTGTTGTTTGGCAAAAGCTATTTTCGAAACATTTGATTTTTCAAAAACTGCAATTAAGTCTTTTTTTTTCTTTAAAAGGTAAGTTTTCGTTTCCCTGGCATGTTAAAAACATAATCGAACCATGAAATTGCAAGAGAAAAAATAGCCCTTACAGCTGGGCTTACTCGCTATGAAATGAAGTCACACTCAGGCACAGTCTACACTCGACAGAGTCGCAGCGAGAAATGTGTTTTGAATGATTAGCAGCGAGATTCCAAGAACCCAAATCCTCCGAAGGGGTAGGAAAGGAATGAAGTGACAGGCATAGCTGAAAATTCCCCGTAAAGACTTGGCTTTCTTAAAGTGAAGGGGCGGGGCTGAAAAGACAACACTATGGCATGCAAAATGGAGAAGAAAGATGCCTTTGGCCATTTTTGAGGGTGACGAGCTATCCGGAGTAGAATTAAATTTGGTGACGGGTAAAGGAGGGTTATTTTACATTATTGCGTATGAGACCTTGTCGGGACCAAAGAAAAACGACGACTTATCCGGGTGACGACTTAACGAGGTTTTACTGTATCTGAACTTTCATCGGTGAGAGTCTTGGAGGGGATCTGAAAGTTAGTGGAGTATTTATTATTAAATGGAAGATATTAGTAATTTTGATACAAAGCGGATTTGCAAGTAAGAAACTAAGATCAAAAACTTATATTTATGTAATAATCTCTTATATACAGTATTGTTTAAGGCTACGTAATCTTATAAAACTTCGAATCACATAAATTTTATGTAAGTTAATGTAGACCCTACGTTGAATGAACTGAACCTTTTCGATCAGGGCCAAATCACCATTAGGCCACAAAAGAAAGGATGTCCCAGGAGGAAAAGTCATTATTCTGGGAGATCAAAGTAATGGTCATTCTGTGAAGTAGTTCTATTTCGAAAACAGTTAGGAATAGGACATATATTCGTATATTTGTTTTTCTTTAAATGACTGATGCTGCGATCTACTAGACTTCTGGCCTTTCTTGCTGTGACACCCTGTAGACAATATCAGAATTTAGAGCCACTGAAAGTACATTGATAGATTTAGAGTATGGACTGTTTGTATTTCGTATTTCTTTGGAGCATTTGAAAATTGACACAAATCCTAATATTTTTTGAAAACATACAAATTAAGATCTTTATAGATTTTTAATTAGAATAAGAAATTTATAGCAATGATAATGATTTCCTAACGCTGTACCTTTTCAAAATACAAGATTTCAAATTCAAAGTTGTTGTTTTTTTCACATATGAAAAACAATAACAATTTTATCTTTTTGCAACAATTTTCAGATGGAGACTGACAAAGACATGCAGAAATTGGTGGAACTTCTGACCAGCGCCGACATGAAATCTGTTGTGTCCTGTATGAAATCATCCCAAGAACTGAAAGATGTAAGACGATCTTTTTATAATTATTGATTAAATTAATTTTATAAAAGCTACTTGTAATTAAATTGAAATGTTTCACCGAGTTTTCTAGTTTACTGAGTTGTTTTTTTATTACTAGTAAAGTTTTTTTTATTTCGAATTAAAATAAATAGTGCATTGATTGTAAATATGTATATTTTTTAATATGTTACAGCTTCAGGCAACTCTATTATCAGAAGGCATTAACGTTAAAGAAATCGTAAAAGGATTTTTAGGTCTATTTCAATTGAATCATCGTGTACCTGAACCACTCATGATTATTGACCTTATCCATGATCTCATCGAAGAATTGGGTGTGGATAGCCTTCTACCGTGGTTCAAGGAACAAGTAAGTCTTCCATCTTCTTATTATACAAAATAGTTTCAAATATTCGATTCAGGTTGAAAAGTTAGAATGGGTTAAAAAAGAAAGAAAGAAAGAAAATCAATAAAATTTTACTTGGTGACTCTTCGACTATCAGTAGCTCAGAACATGTGCTTCGAAATTGTTATCATTCACCAGCTGATCATACCTAAAGCATCTCAGATTCTGTTATTATCAGAGCACATCTTTTCGTCAGGAGTATAACAGAAAAGTTTTAAGATTTAATCTTTTCTTGGAAAGCCAAATAATGTTGCGATATTAAAGAATTTCAATTTCTTTTAAGTAACTTACTTACAGTTTTGTTTTGGTTAAATAAGAAATAGTGATTGCTTTTAACGCTATCCCAATTTTACCGAAAATTCCCCTTCACTGGTTCGTGAATTAAGTTTAAACCTTACATTAAAATGTCTCAGCCAAGAACATAAGAAATGCTTAAACTAACATTATCTCTAAATTTCTTCCAATTTTTATGAATATCCTCGTGCACAATAAAGAGATTCTTTATAATAAATAGTACATTTGCATCATCTAGAATCTTTACAAGTTATCTATAAACATTCATGTACTTCAATATTTCTGCAAATAATCTCAATACCCGAATTGAAATAACGGAACCCATATTCTCTTGCCCTGTCGTATCCTTCTTTTTCAACGTAACGTCTATGTTACAAGTTAACATTAACAAGAACTTTAAGCCTACTTTTCCTTAAAATGTTATTTATTAAAATTTCTAATTTTTTTTCTTTATTTCAAAAATACGATTTAAAAAAATTGGGAAAACGGCAAAAAACGAAAAGCCTCATAATTATTCCTTTTCCAATTCTAATCTCTGCTGAATAGAAACAGTACAAATTTTCCATTTTCTGAAAATAAACAAATAAATCCCCATTATTTCTAAATTGAATTAAATTTAATGACATCAAACCACAGACAATGGAGTAAGGACTTAATAGTTCATTCTATAAGACAATGAGAAAGGATACAATGGAAATAGAATAGAAATCCATTTTAGATTTCAATGATTTTCTTTGAATTTGTTTTTTTTTTTTGTCTTCTCACGTTTGGAAAGAATTTGGAAAATCAAATATAAAAACGAGATTGTCCCAAGTCCTCGAATGTGCTTACCAAGTTATAAGAATTTCCAGAGATTTAAACATTTATTAGAGATATAACATACACCCACACATACTGATACATAGACTGACTTATTTGACGAACCTCAGTTTCCTATTGAAAGTAGGCTAAAAATCAAACTAACAATACTTAATATCTATTACAGGTAGCGAAGTATCCCAACATTGCGGATTATTTGTTAGGACCCAGCTTTGAAAGAATCATCAACCATCTACGCCAATGCCCTGGATACATAGCAGTTAGTAGATATGTTCTTTTTATTAATACTATTGTGAAACAAAAATAATGTTTTCTAACATCTCTATAGAAATAAATGTATCGACAAAACACTTCGTACATTTCTAAATATATATAAGGTAGGGGGCCCATATATCGCCTACGTTCCTAATACCGCCCAGGGCGATGTAGGACGGGATAGTGATGCTATCACACGGGAACCGATGGAAACAATTTGCCATTCCTTCCATTAGCACGCTGTGTTCGTTTGGTGGTGTTAGTTCAACCCGTTTATTTTTTATGAATTCTTGAAGTTTTTTCGTTCTGGTAAGTTATGAACCTACTGTTTCTTTTAGTGCTGCAGCTTATGAATTATTCATGCCATCGCAACCATCTAATATCGTGAAATAGTGAAAGAAATAACCTATCTGTTGATAACGTCTGTAACTTGTTAGAGGTAGCCGGTTTGTCTGTAGCGTCCCCCAAATTGACAAGCTAGAGAGTGCCCAATATCGCCCACCTCGTTGTTCCATACATCGCCCACTGTGCGATATTTTATTTTGGTTTATTACAGATGTCTCAACGTAAGACATGGGACAGAGAAGTTGTCACAGCTGTAAAAAATTAAAAAAATGGGTCTTCTGAAAGCTTCCAAAACATTTAATGTCCCAGTCTTGTGAGTGGGTCACCCACCATTCACAATTGCTCTAATGAATTCTCTCAGCAAAAGGAAACTAAGTCCTAAGGGGCTGAACTTAGACGATCCAAAGAAAAAGAAGCTCGCAACACCCATAAAGAATTGCGAAAAGATTAAGAAAAAAGCAAAAAAACTGCAAAGAAGTGCAAAAAAACAAAGTATTTAATGGTGTGGGCGATATTTGGAACACTTTCACAAAATTCAAAATATGAGGTTTGCCTGAAAAAAAATTGAGGAAAAATACAAAATAATAGTAATATCTATAATTGGTTCAGGAAGGTTAAGTGAAGGTTAATATGATATATTGTAATTGTTTGCAAGCAACTGAGACGATAAATGACAAGAATATGGGCAGGTTTTCTTAGATGGGCGATATTTGGGCCCTCTACCTTATATGTTGTTTATATTACTTTAAACAATATATTTTTGTTGATTAAGTCAATATTAGGCTTATTGAAAAATTTAACTGATTCCGGATTTGTATTTAATGTTATTGTGATTCAAACTAATTCTAATTTCGAATTTATACTAATTATATTGAGTTCTTTTAATTGCCGATGTATACATAAGGTTATTCGATACAGATTTAACTGATAATTAGTCAATAATGAATTTTCTCTTACGATGAAACCACATCCGGAAATAAAAATCTGTTTCCTTTTTATGATTGTACATACAACTTTTATATAAAAACTATTGAATGTAAGAAAATACTTCAGGGAAGATTAGAATTAACACGCCAAAATTTCTACATTATTTACATTAAATTTATGAAGGATATTACTGAAAATAATCTTATTAACAGTAAATGCGAATTATTTTGATAGATTGTAAAGGAAGATATGAAATAGAGCAAACTGAGAAATTGTGTGTTTGTGTATAAATCACTAAAAAAGGCGCGAAAAATCTCTAAAACACGTAAAATCCTCAGTTCCATTATTTAAGGCATTAAAATAAAACTTTATCTTCAATAAAAAACTTATAAACTTTATAGGTAAAAGAAGATCTCTTGATGGAAGGTGTGGATTTAGTGGGAATCTTGGAAAAAGTAAGAAATTTCCTCAGCGGTTCCAGCTCTTACACAACAAAAGAACAGCGCTCTTTGGGTGATCTCTTAAACGAATTTATCAGCAAATTGGATATAGGTACAATCGTGAATGTAATCAAACACAAGGTAAGATATTAATTAAACTGTTTTAACGTGCAGGTAAAAAGTAATTAAACACAGAAACCTTAATGCACCTTTTACACATACATTAACAATTAAAATAATGCGACGTTTCAAAGTTCCAGTATTCGAACTTTTTCGTCAGACAAAGAAAACAAAAATGAATTTAAACAAGTTGGAGACGGAAGTATCCTCCAAATGAGTACCAAGTGAAAGGTACATTATGGTCTCTATGATAAGATAAGATATATTTCAATATAAATGTTATGAAAGTTATTAAAAATTGAATTAAAAAAATTTCAAACTGAGTTAAATATTTGTTCCTTTGTATTTTTAGCTTGAAACTGATCCCGATATGAAGAAAATCGCTGAGTTTTTACACAGCCAGGAATTCCAAGACATCGTGGACTGTATGAGATCGAATGCCGACGTTCAAGAAGTGAGCAGATCATAATTTTCATTTTTTAATCTTTTAATTACTATTAAAACAAATGTTAACTTTAAATGCTAATTTCTTTTGTAGCTTCTGGCAAAACTAAAGGAAGAAGACGTAGATGTCAAAAAATTGATTGAATTAGTTAAGAATCTGTTTGTAAACGACTACAGGATCAACAAACCAAGGAAAATTTCAGATCTTATTCACGACATTATTGACGAAATTGGACTAATGGATCTTCTACCATGGCTTATCGAAAAAGTAAGAAATCCTACTTAAGTTTTTATTAATCTTACAAAGAATTTAAGAAATGTTGATTCCTGAAGATCTCAAAAGTCTAAACTTTTGACATTTTTAATTTACTGTAATACTTCGCTATCTCGAATAATGCTGCATTCTTTTTATCTCTTTTATTAAATAAGTATTACTCTTTCTTCAATCAATACTCTTACAATTACAGTAAGTTGAGTGCGACTATATAGTCTTTTTATGCATTTTTATTTATTTTATTCTTTCTTCTTATACGCATGCGTTATTAATTCGAAGACAAAATCAGTTGCAGTGACAGTTGCTTATAGTCAAGAATTGAACTTGATTCCTTTTTTTGTTCCTCTTATCGAAAATTGCGGCGTC
>JAFIDM010010028.1:45046885-45085647 GCA_023159025.1 Thereuonema tuberculata | reverse complement strand
TATGAAAAATGTGGCATTAATAGTATATCGTTAGAGATCTGAATGGAAGTCTAAGGTAAAGGTAGGGGACAAAAGAAACTTAATAATAATTAACCCACACCACTAAACCAAACATAACATAGCTTTAATTCGTTCACAAAGTCACTACAATTTTTATAAATTACAAATAATTTGTGTTCTGTAAAAAGTTGTTTAATGGTCATAATCTGAAAACAACGCAACAAAATTGTGAACTGTAATTACCAAAATAGGTCAATTGATGCAAAATTAGGAACATTTATACTAGTTTTGAATACATTATAAACTTCGTCAAATGTCTTGACATAAAATAATGCCAGTGTAAATGAAGTTCAGAAATAATTATTAGAAATATCTTTCTTTGTAATAAAATCATTTTTCTAGATCGAAACAAAATACTAATTTAGAATAATTTACATCAAATTTTCAGTTAAAACTTCAGTTGTTTGATGTGAATTAGTATCTACGCTAAGAATTACTATTAAAACGAAATGAAATAAACTACTCTGAATTGATAAAATACTAATTATTTACAAGTTAGGTTAATTTAAGTAAAATAACAGAGTGAACTAATTCTTATTGAGATGGATCTGTATATGAGTTGAGACTTATTTGACAAATTGTGAATATATGTTGTTGTACGAAAGGAAATATCTCCTTTCGAAATGTCTACTGGCTATTCTTATTAGATATCTTGGTAGATAGAAACGAAGAAGTAACGTTACGCTTTCTGATAAACAGGACTTGGATTTGATGGCTATCGTAGTCTATGGATTATAAAATAACGAAATAGTAGATTTGGCTTTCAGATTAGTGCATTGGTCAGGTGGACAGTTTTTCGTGCTCTTTTTCGAGAAAAAAACAAAAACAAAACGAAACAAAATAAAGTCTTTGAAATTGGACAGGAGGAATAAATTGAAATAAATGTACAAGAATTATTATTACATACATAGGAAGACTTAAAAGAAATTTAATATTAGAATTAGAATTAATTTTTCTGTACCCGCTTATGTGAAAAGTACCATCTAAGTGTCTGTTTTTATTTTTTTATATTTTTTTTTGTAATAGACCTAAATACTATGTCAGAAGTTGTATTTAGACATAGTAAATGACACGTTTTGTGGGTTCAGTATCAGTTATACTGAATTGTCCTTCCGTAAGATTTTATTTCAAACAAATTTCAAAAAATGCTAAAAGAATTTTTCTATAGATTTTAAAACCCTTATTAGATAGTCATTAACAAAAATTCCATTTAAAATCAATTTTAAATTGATTTGTCCAGGTGAGAAAGCGAAAGAAATATTGTTTATTTTTCTTTTTTATTTTGTCATTTTTATATTAGTTTTATGCTGCAGGGAAATCATATTCGAACATTCGTGTTATTTGAGGGTAAACTTTGATAAGAATTTTTTGATGTTATTGTTTGTCTTTGTAAGCCACTGTCTTTATTAAAATTGACTTAAAATACTTTATTAAAAGGGGTACAGGATTAGATGCTCTTCTGTTCATTGTTGATGTACCGTATCACTGTCTCTGAGTATATATCCCCAAAAATTTTCATTTCATACAATTCTCATTTTTTTTTTCTCTCTCTTTGAATTGGAATTTGTCAGCCATTTTAAATTTTCATGGCTTCTCTGTCTGAATGAATTATTTAAATTAGCGAATTTTCGAAGCTGAAGTTATTTAAGAATAATCGTGAGAACCACAGTGGACCCTCCAAAGCTTAGACAAACAATAAAAAAACTCACCAAAAAATATAGGTGAGAAAAGTCATGTGCTGGCATTTCGTCGGCCTCAATGAATATTTTTTAGCGCATAAAAATATACATAAACATCAATGGTGGGACCAAGTATCTACTAAGCGATATCCTAGAACAGCTGTTTCACGCTCTTTAACTACTTATAGCTGACGATCGCCAAAGAGCATGAAACAGCAGTCTTGCATGTCATTTAGTAAACACTTAGTCTCGTGCATTGATGTTTATCTAAGTTAGGCTACATTTTAAGAAGTTAAATGTCACTGAAATTGAAAATGTAGTTAAAATTGATATATTTATTTTATTTCACACTAAAATATTCGAATTTTAACATTTTAAGAGATGAATATGATGCAATGTAATTATCCACAAATGATTGCATAGCTACGAATGAATAATTAAATTGCATCCATCTGGTGTTGGACATTGGCATTATAATGTCAATCATTTATTAAGTAACCATAGCAACATTTCTCTTGATAAGCCCCACCCGTGATCGTAGTTATCCAAGTACTTTGTTTACAAGTAAAAGGCCGTTGTTGAAAGTTTTAATGAAACTATAATAAAATATTTACTGTAGTTCGTTATCCGAATGCTCATATTTTTCTTATTTCACTTGATCTTTCACATACACAGGCTGTAATTTAATTGAAGAGCTTTATTAGGGTTAACACTCTTTGGTTATTGCAGGAAGATTTGATAAATAAAAATCTAGAACTTCAAACAGTGATAAAAGCCTAAAATAACGAACGTGAAATGGTAGTTCGAATTTATACACAACTGCTGTATGTGACGCTTACAATTCAAAGTGTTCTTTCTGTTATTTTATTTTCGCTTTAAACATAACCGTGTAAAATCCTAGCAACAAACTTCGTGTATAACTTCTTATTTTTCTGAGGGAAAATTTGAAATTGCAGTGGAATAAGTGAATCTTTTCTAAATTACACATCAATTCTGTGATAGATGTTAGAAGTAAGCTGTCCACTTTTAAGAGCAGCTGTATCGTAGTCGGCCATTTTAGATTAATAAAATACAGGATTACCAATATATAACATTAGTAATCAGTGAGAAGAATTAGTATATATTCTACAAGTACATATTCTAAATATACTACAATTTTGTACAATACACTAATCTATAAGTATTTTTTTTTTGGTTTGATAATTTATAAACTATTGCTTTTACAACTTAAATCAATATATTTTTTTTTTTAATTGTAAGATTTTGTTTAAGCCAAATTTATGCAGCTACCACGGAATACCCTTTTTCTATTCAGTTATTATTCCGACTTAGAATCCAAAAAAGGTTTAAGCAGGTTTTTCCAATGAACAACTGACCTATATCTAGTTTAGTTGAGATATGTTAGTCAGGTAATATTGTTAAGATAGTTCAGGAATCCATTGCTTTGTTAAATTTCTCTCATTCTAACCAAAACACAAAAACTGAAATCCCTAAAAACTATTAGTAGTAATTCTGTTTTATTTCTTGATATTAAGAAACAAAACCAGAATAAAAAAGCAATTTATAAGCAATAAAAGAAAGACAACGGCGAAGTACAGGTCAGCCAAGTGTGGGATTTTGTTTCAGTACTATTTTGAGGCCATTTTTCATTGCTTACCTACAGATTTCGTAATTAAGGTACATGAAACTGACATCAGAGATCTCTAATTCAAACTACAAGTAGATAGAGTTCAGGAAATTGCGTCGTTATCTGCAGATAAGTAGGGATGGATCACATCGCTAAATTTTCATCGTGTGTTCAGGTTCGAATGATTAGAAATTACATAGGAGGAAAAAAATAGGACAAATTAGTTTCCAAATAAGGACCAGTAGATAAAAAGTTCTATTGTTGACAAAGAAAAATATCCCGAATTACTTCATTTGTTTGAACGTATTGGTAGAATTGAGGACTGTTATTAATTGACTGTTTGTGCTACAAGAACAAAAACGTTCAACTTCTACAATAATCTGTTACACCGGTACTGTCTAAAAGCAGGCCAGATTGCAATTGAAGTTTCTTCATGGTTCAAAACCTAAGAATACTTTTTTGAAATTTTTTTTAAATGGAACTATTATGCACTAATATATACTTATTTTTGGAATTGCAATGACATAACTCTATTTATAAGGTCCTTCGTTGACCAACTGAATTTGTTGTAACTGTGACTCTCAAAGCCCTAAATTGCCTAACTGATAACTTTCCAGAATGTAATAAACGACCTGTTCTTGCACCTTCTTCTTTATGCTTTGCCATTCTCACACCTGATAAAGAGACAGGAAGACCTACTGGTAAATGTTAGTTGGGCAATGTGAAGGACTTGAATAGGCTTGAAATTATGCGAATTTTTAATTCGCCTTATCCCCCCCCCCCCCAAAAAAAAAAGTTGAAAATGTGTATTTATTTCGAAATAATGCACAACGAAAAAGACCACTGGTTAATGCGAAAAACTGATCAGCTTTAGACAAAGTATACATTGTTTTACAGGAGTCAATAACAGACACCTGGCGACAAGATCCCAAAATTTAGATCGTAATTAGATGGGAAGAAAATTCAAAAATGCGAATTACTCACTGATCAAGGAAGGTTTGAGATAAACCACAAAGATGATAGGTAATAAAATGATTAATGATGATTTGACTACGATGGCTAGTATTAATGATCTCCAAAAGACTTAAATTTTATTTTAATTGTTGGTGGTATTCATATTCCTGCTTGAAACAGGAGCTAGGCGATGAAGATCATTTGTTTGTTTTTTTTTCAATACGGATTTGTCTGTGGTTATCTTATCGCTAAATCCATATATCCAATTCTACACTAAAAAAAAAAGTGCAAATTTTTTATAAAAACTGTAAATTAAACTACGCTTGAAATAGCAAAAGAAAACATAACATTTCTTCTTCAAAACTGATTAACAAAACCTATTGAATGAATCTGTTCAAAAAATGAATACTCTCAACATCCTATAGAGGCAATATCATGAACCACTGTAGATATCTTAAACGAAAAGGAAATTTGTATGATATTAATAAAATGAGATGTCATAATTATAAGGTAGAAAAATTTTATATTAGTTACAGTATTTTTGTACAATAATTGGAGTATAATAAAATTCTCTCTGAAGTAAATCACCTTCACGATGTAACGACAATTTCAAGACGTTATATCTTTAAAAAAAGCAGAGAAAGGACATAGTTTTAATGTAAGTATTAATTGTGAATCTGTAATTATAATAATGCAATTGTTTTCGAAATGCTCGTTTGTTTATTGGTCGGGAGAAGAATGAAGACGACCAGTTTTTCTGTTTCTTTTATTTGGAATGTCGCCCGATTTTAAATTAATAAGTGACACCTAGTGTGAAGCAGCTGTACTAGAATTCTTTTCAATCCAAGATTCTTGGATATTAAAGAATGTATAGACTGGCTTTCTTTACTAATGCGCCCAATTAATTCTTTTGAGGCCGGACATAATGCTACCACAAGAATTATTTGTTCAATTTTACAATGAAGTAAGTTTTTCTTTTCCATTTCTTAGAGACACCACTTTGCTTCCTGCGATTATGTAATCATTGTTGAGAGGAAAAAAAAAAGTAATTATGATGTCATTTGGTATTCTATTTTTCTGTTATATGTCTCATTTTCTTCTTCGTATATTTAAAAATCACTTTAATTAGCAATATTTCACAAAGGTTACTGCTTCTATCGGGTTACAATTTAAATTACAGGTACACTTTAGACGTACCGTACTCATTACAATAATTTAGTCAAAGTATATAAAACAAAACCAAATATGAAATATCACAAATGTTACAAATTTAATTATAATATTATTTTTCAAAAAAATTCTGTCAAATAAACAAGGATTATTTATTTATTGGAACTTATATTAAAAGTTGTGTATATTCTTCCATTATGTCTACATTCCTTTCCTTTTCACCGTATAGTTAAAACTCATCAATTTACAACTCGTAATAAACTTTAAATAGTGAACTGATTGAATAAACATTAATATTATAAATAATAATAAATTATTATTTACAGTTTAAAAGTGAAATGTAGAAGCAGTGTTATGAAATACTGCTAATTAAAATAATTTTTACATCTGAAGTGAATATAGGTATATAAATAAGGTTTTTTTTTGGGGGGGGGGATTTACAGAAGGCTTGTTAATTCTTTAATTTTTCACAAAAAAAAGATTTCGATTTCTGCGCTGGAAATCTCGCAGTATCACGTGACAGAAAAATGCCAAGGAAAAAAAGAAATAACGACAAAAAAAAAATGCATTTGAAACAACACTATTTTCTCCGTCTAACAGTACAACTATCGGTTTTCTATGAATTACCTTTTAAATTTAACGTTTAATTTATAAATTGCTCATTTTATGATGTCATGTAAGTAAATGTCACGGAATGGTGTTTGAAACATATAAATGCAATTGTGTCCAATAATTGTTTCGCATCTCTAGAAAAGAATATAAAAAAATGCCGCCATTTTTTGGGCAATATGTGACGAAAGCATGTTTAAGATTATTCAAAGGAAAATAAAATATTAACTTAATAATTAAAAAACAAAAAACAAAAAAAAAAACTGTAAATGACAACAGAATATATTGTTCTTGGAATGGATGAGTTCATGAGAAGTAATAACCATACACTGGAACAATATGGTTACTCTCTCAGTCAAACTTCTCCATCTGGTACATGTCTCCCAGAAGCCTCTCGATGGGGATGTCTCCAATGGTGTCTTTGAAGAACAACCGCTCTACCACACTGGCACTGACTCCGCGTAGACACGGCAGAAGAAGCAGCAGGCGACCGAAGCGGGTCGCTTGGCGAGGATATTTGTGGCGAATGTAGTCTCCCAGAATGCATTGGGCCTGGTCCTGTAGCATCTCCACGGGCTGGATGTCACAGAGACCGAGTGACTCTGAAAGTGAAATAAATTAATGCATTACGTAAGATTATGTCTGTCAGTTCTTTTCTCATTCCCACAGTCTTTAGGATAGAGAAGCGTCTGCAGAATTGAGTGAAGGAAGACAACGTTTGAATTTAAATACCTCAATGATTTAAAGATCACTTATATAAACACAAAAATAAAAATACACAAACGACAATTATATCATTACAGAATCCTTATTAAAAACGTGAAAAATAAAAAGAAAGCACAATTTAAGAAAGAAGAAGCAAGATATGTTAAAAAGCAAGATTTGGATGAGTTTCAGAGTTGATTTAGTGTATGTGAATGCAAGATTTTTTAATATATACAGTATTACAAATTTTGCATTCACATACATTTAATTATAGCTTTTTTTTGTAAAAAAAAAATAGATCCTGGTACTTACATATTATGTTCAGTATCTAATATACATTTTATCTAAAATACATATACTCTCCAGATTTTAAATGTAGGTGCCGGCACACCAAATTTCCTTCCACCCCCCAAAAAAATCAAAAACAGTCACAAAAAAAAAAAAAAAAAAAAATAAAAAAATTGCTGCATTCAGTTGTATTTATCTATCTCTATAGATACAACTACATGCTGTATATATTATCTAATTAAATATCTATATCTACATTAAAGAAATTTAATCTGACCCTTACCTGGTTTGAAAAGAACGATAGCTTTTAAACAACCACATTCAGTGCCATCTGGTGACAGTTGTCGGAATCTCCCCAAGATTTCCTGGATGTATCTGATTTCTACCATGACGTTATCCATAGAATCCTGGGACAACTTAGAGTAGAATTTGGAACTGACTAGAACTGTGTGAAGGTCCATCGGCACCGACCACTGAGCCATATTGAGAAGGAATAAATCTTTCCATGATTCCTCGAGTAAAATAATCTTAAAAAAAAAGTAAACAAAAAACAAATCCGTTTTAGAAGACTTCAGTTCGTAATCGTTCAATGTGTATTTTAATAAACAATTTTAGTCAATATAATGGTTTCACAAAAAGTAAAGTCAAAAGTTCAGACACAGTATTTTTACATGAAATGAGTAAATCAGAATTTGTTTGGATTTAGAAACATTTTCCTTGAAGCAAAGAAGTTGAGGAAAAAACTGTTTCTAAAAGATTTACTCAAATTTTTCACTTGTAACAATGGCTAACAGATATTGGTCTCAAATATTACATTTGACGGCAATAATGTGATTTAAAAACAGTGTTTTACCCGTAAATCTAAATTGATCCCCTTTCTGAATCTAGACGTCAAAATAAGAAAATTTATGCAACACTCAATTCAAACTACATTAGTACAAGTTTATTTTTTTAAAGTAAATTATATTACTTTACTGAGTAATTTCACATACACATATACAGAGAGAGTTTGGAAAAGTTATCCGGACTAACTGGGACCAAAGGCAATCCGGAAATTCGAAAATCCGGATAATCCAGGTAAAAAGCAAAATAAATCCTTAAATAAGCAGACTTACCGTTTATTGCGATAAAAAACTATGTTTTGTAACAAAATTACTCTCGTAAAGCTTTCTTAAACTCGACAAAAAGCATTTTATTACCATAATTTATTGTACAATCTGTGCAGGAAATGTACATTTAATCAAATAAAAAGCGAATGTACTTATAGTTACGTTCTTGCTATCGTAGTTAAAAATTATGATCTATGTGAACATTAAATAAAAAAAGAATGTCTACAAATCTGATCCGGATTATCCGGAGATCCGGATCAACGAGGGCCGGATAAACGAGGTTGTAGTGTACTCCTAAAATGTCTTCTTTAATCACAACAACGATATTTCAATGGATCTTCTCGACCCTCTTAGTATGATGATTTGATTAGGGAAGATTTCCAAACTTATTACAAAAGAATATAGTAGATACGGGTACAAAAACAAACAGTTTTCATTAAGTAATGTGTGTTCGGTCTCATACAGATACGGCGCTACAGTGTTGTGACTGTTGGCCATGAGCAGGAGGGCGTGATTGTTTACTGTACGTATAGTCATCCAAAGAACAGTCATCAGAGAGTCAACATTCGAACAGATAATGGAGCAGTACAGTCTGACGGAACTTCCGAACATACATTTGATGTACTGTACTGCAAATAATGGGCGAATAGCTGCAAGATGTAAGCGGAGCTGTGATGCCAGAAGAGGGGCATCACTTTGAACACATTCCATAATGCACAACACTCCAAATAGGCAGGTGGCAACGACCTTTCATGAATGATTGTCTACCAGCCACAACACTAGACAAAACGACTGTAGCGCCGTATTGGTGCAAGACCGGACACACACTACTTAATGAAAATTGTTTGTTTTCGTACCCTCTATCTACCATATTCTTCTGTAACGTAAATTCTGAAACACTCTAAATACGTGAAATTTGATATCATTTGATTAATATCTTAAATCAAATATTTAATATACAATATTAATTTGAAATATTTCCAAAATGGGTTCCTATCGAGAAAGTAGCACGAAGAAGACGACAAAAATTCCCAATTGAAAAGCACTGGAATATAAACAATGAGTTTCTGTACTGTTTCTGTTAATATGAGCATATCCTCGTACAAGTATACCCCGACTTGGGACGCTTGGACATGTTAAATGCCACCGTGGCCCGATTTGAGACACTTGCTTCGCAGTTCTAATACCTTAGCGATGCAATCGCTCGCAGTTCTAATACCTTAGCGATGCAATCGCTCGCATTGGTCTTCCATTGGTCTCTATCGTCGTTTTTCAATGCAAACCTTGTAAGGTATTAAGCATATGGCACCGACATCTACAGGGAAAAGAAAAGACAGTCTAGCATGCAAACCTAGGCACTGCTTCGATTTACAATGATTCGAAGTTACGACGGTGGTCTGGAACGTAACATATCGTCAGTGCGGCGAATACCTTTTTTTTAATAATGAATTTGAATCCCCTTTCCGACTAATCCATTGCGTATTGTTTGATCCGATTAAAATTAATCCGATTTAGACAACTCAAATAAATAATACGGATTTCACTCAATAAAATAATTATAACTGTTTGTATTCAGAAGATATTACAATAGGCATATAAATGTCAGCTTTTCATTTTATCTTTTGCGTGACTTTAAAGAAAAATAAAAATAAAACAATGAATAAATAAATACATTTTAAGGAAAGTAGGCTTTAATTTCTTTCAAGCTTCTTGTATTATCTTGTTTCTACGGCTTATTTTCAAATTTTTTGCCTTACAAACATGCCTTCAGAATCCGAAAGGTAAGATCCTTTGAACTGAAAATGACATTTATTTGTTGATGGCGAATCACTGGAATGCTTATACATAAGAACAATATTACCTTATAAAAGCTGCTGGATTGTTTAAGAAGTTCATATTATAAAATCTTCAGTTATTCATAGATTAAGGTTATTTAGCTTTAAATCACTGACAATATTCTTCAGGATGTCAATAACGCTGAGAAACTTGTTGTCGAGACACAGACCATTATTAAATCTCTTGAGCTTAACAATATTAAAGTTGACTTTGCTCATGTTCGTGGCCATTGTGGGAACACAGGCAATGAAAGGGCTGATTTGTTGGCCAAACAGGCTGCGCGAAGTGATATTTCTCTGGATTTGACCCCACCTCCTTCCCATTGGAAGCTCCGTCAGAGCCGTAAAACCATAATGAGCTGGAATGCTGAATACGTGCATTCTAGAAAGGCTCAGTGGACTAAGAAGTTTTTCCCCACTATTCCGCTTAGGCTACAAAATAAACATTTTCTCTCTAATTTTAAAGTGACTCAGTTTCTCACTGGTCATGGAAATTTTCACGGCTATCTGCTTCGTTTTGGCCTTGCCTCTTGTGGATCATGTTCGTGTGGTTATAAAGAGCATAATCCAGAACATTTGCTGTTGCACTGTCCTGTTTGCTCCCAGCAGAGATTGTCATTGCAAAACAAACTAAGATCTCAATCGATAAATTGGCCTCCAATTCTATCAAAACTGGTGAAAAGCAAAAAAGTATTTATAGAACTTAAAAATTTTATTTCAGAATGTGTGGTTTAGCTTTTCTTGTCTTTTGTATATAATTGTGTATATTTGTATACATTTGTTAAGTTAACGTACTGTGCCATTGTTTTTGTTCTTTGGTATTGCTCTTGTTGTAGTCAAATATGATTTCCTTTTCTTGTTACCCTTTTCTCTTTGTTGTAGTAGTTAACGATTATTTTTCTTTTTGTTAAGTTTTACATTATATGTTCATTTCAAATTACTTCTGTAAGCCTTGTGGAATACTTGTGGAACACAAGGTATACCTTTCGATATGTAAATAAAAAAAAATATTGGGTTGAAGCGAAAGTTTGTTTAGATTCTTCTCATTCATACAATTTGTGACTCACATACTCAGTTGAAATCTGCAAATTTGTCTATTACTGAGAATAAACTAATTGAGATAATATAAGTGGTATTCCTAGAATATTACTATAAAATGGAAGATACTACAGTGTATTGTCGCTTTGATGCTTCATTATTCAAAAAATGCAATGCCCACACAAAGAAAGACATGTGTTTGGAGAGAATGCTCTAATAGAAAGGATTTACGACAATATTTCTTTTAAAGATGCACTAGGCTTCGCAAGTGCATCTAACGTCCAAGACGAGCCGGACGAACGGAGCAAGTTTCGGTTCAAAGCAATAGATTCAGTTTTGGATTAAAAGTGGTCCTATAACACAGGTATACAGCTTATAAGTATACTTAATAGGATTGATAAACATTAAAAAAAAATAGTCATTAAGTGTGGGTGTAACTATAAACACTGCACTTGAGTTAATAGAATGTAAAGAAACGCTACCTCACCTGATCTCTCTGAGATAGTGTTTGGAATGGCGGCAAACATTTGACCCAACGTACCACCATGAAGAGCAGACGCGCCGTTGTCTCTTGAAGGGATTCCCACAGAAGAGGTGTATGAGGAAGAAGATTCAAATCCAACTGATCCTGGGACCCTGGAACAGAGCCTTTCCCACTCATTGTCCAGATGCATTCCTACATAAAAGAAAACAAATATTGATTTCTACTATGTAGTATCAAAAGAAAAAAAAAAACAACATACCAACGGTCGACGAAGAAATTCTAGAGTTTTTCCTTTATTTTTTTTTTTTAATTTTTATCTTCAATTTTCAAATCTTGAAATTTGTTAAAATTATTAGATTTCCTATTAGCATAATTTATTCGTATTTTTTGGAGCGGTCGTTAGATGGAAAAGTCTGGAAAGCTGGTCTCAACTTGCATCTTTTCTAATGATTAACGTCTTTATTCGACTAATGAGAATTTATTGGAAATGTTGCTTTCGAGAACTGGTTTTTTACTGTATTTCTTCAGATGAACCGAAATGGGAATGTTTTTCGCTAAAATAAAATAGTAACACGACTAATTCTTTCCAAAAAATTAGTTGCTTTTGAGATTAAATCTAATTAATTCAGTTATCATATATACATAAAAAAATAGGAGAATGTGAATCATTCATATTTAAATTATCATAATTTTAAATTTCTAGATTTTATATTGCATTTGTATCATTTATAGAACGATTGGAAATCCTCCAGATTGACCTCGTTTTGACTTAATCCTCACCTTAAGGAGATTCGTGTATAAGATTCTTTCGGTGAGTTCATTCTTCCATCGGAATCAATAAAGAACTTTTACTGAACAGCTATCGTTAAAGTCTTATATAGTTTTTATTAATCTTGATTAAAGACATGCGTATTTCGACGTAAAATTTCATTCTAAAACTTTTCAAACTTTTGTTTTTGTTTCCGATACAAAATAAAAAAGTTCTTATTTCTTTTTTTATTGCTTCTTCCAAGTATTTGTGTGTTTTAAATTATTTAGAGTTTCAAAATATAGAATTCTGAACCAATGTGCAATACAAAGAGTTCTTAAAGTTTTCACTCTTATGTGAGGTCGGGTAGAAAATACCAATGATTAGCAGATTTCAGGTTATAGGAAAATTAGCCATTTCATTTTCTTCCTATCGCTGAATAACGTAGTCTAATGGCTATTTGTGTTGTTGGGTTGTAGATGTGTTGAATATCTTATCTTAAGCCGTGTCTTCGCTGTAATCTGCTGATTCATAAGCCTAATACTGAAGGATTTAGTTCTTTATACTGCCTTAGATAACATTCTATTTATAACATTATGCAACGCTCAAAGGAATTCACTGGCAAAAGGTTTCTGAGAGCCTAAAATGTAACAGAAACACCACAATGCGAAATTATGCGAAAATTTATCTAATATTCTTTTTAGTATCAAAATAAATCAATTCTTAATGGCTGAATTTTCTGAATTTGATGCTGTAATTAAAATATCATAAAAAATAATTTGTTTATGTATTATACATATTTCAGCGTAGACACTCATAAAATACTACTTTACAAAATTAGACGTTGATACAGACATAGTGGATAGGTGTATATAATGCTGGTATATATTCTGCATTTGGATATAAAGCTTAGGTTTTCATTGAAGACTGTCAATGCAAGTTTTTGCATAAGAGAACTTTGATTGAGATTATTATGGATAATATTTCAAGTGCTTCTGTTTCTGATGTGATCTTTAGGCTTTTTTGTGTACATGACATTTCCGATATCTGGGTATTATTATCTCCTAATATCCATTTTCTGTGGTAAAAAGTTCGTATGCAATATCAAACATTGCATTGTAGCTACAAATCTTCAGTTTAACCAAATAATTTTCATCGCTTTTAGCAGATGTATGATTCTTGTCTATCTACTGTATATACTATTAGGCTATAAAAATTTTTACATGTTAACAATTTTGTCAATTTGAATAGTACACGTAACAATAAAGAACGTGTCTATAATATTTGTTCATGTGTTGTGGCTGTCCAGATGATTCCACATAGTTTATTGTATCAGACTCAAGTTAAGCAAGTTTGACCAACCCTGTTCTAGAATATTTTCCACTTTTCTATCTCCGTTTTTTTCAAACTGAGATGTTCCTGGCGCAGCGCAGTCTCAATTCCTGTAGAGCCATTAATAATGCATAGCCAACTTAGAAGGTATGCACTGAAATTTATTTCCTTTTTGCAGACATGTAATAAGGTTATATTTCAAACGGAAATAGAACATCAAAATTCGGTAAAAACTTTACAAAGCATCATGTAATTTCAAGTAATTTAAAAATGAGCGTAATAACTTTAAAAAAAAACTGCAAATTTATTTAACTTAAACCATTGTAGCGTAAATGAGTATATTGTAGATGCAGTAGATAAAATTCACGAAGTTCCCGCGATATTTGTTTTGCTTAGAGTGGAAAAACAATTACGCAACGCTTGCCTGAACATGACAGGTATTTAAGAATATAAATAAAATATGTAATAAAAAGATATAATTATATATTCTTCATTAATACTTATAATACTTAAGATATAAATAAGAATATAAATATAAATAAGCAGTATTATATCAATCATCGTAACTGACGATTCCTTACAAAAATTAAATAAAATTTCTAAAACTTTAATCAATTCGAATTAACTGTATACTTAGCGAACTGATTTATTTAAGTTTCAATTGAATTATTCTATTAAAAAAAAAAAAGATAACCCATTGAAAAACATTATATCTTTCGAACTGGTTTTCCACACTGGTCTTCCTCTATCTACCGTGTTATTACCTTGCATTTAATATTCCTTTTATTGCTCGTAAAAAATTACGTTCTTAAGAGGTTCTATAGTGAGAAATCGCTTTCGTTTCTGGTTGAGAGCATCTTTATTTAAGAGTGAATTGTCTTTGCAATTCTTGGAAATGGATATTCTTGTTTGTAATAGGAGCATGGTAAGTGTAGCTATTAAAGAATATTATTATTTGGTTGAACGTCTGTAGCATCCCTTAAGATTCATCGGAGAGGTGTGCAAGTGTAAAAGGGTGGAAATGGAAAAGGTGTAAAACTGCAGTAGAGAGTCGAAATGTGCCTGTCTGTCCGTTCATAACTGAAAAACCATTTGTAATCCGAGATCCGGAGTGGAAGGTTTCAATTACAAGAAAGACTCCTGTTTTGTTAAAATCACATTGAAGCCAGGGAACTAGATAGTCTTCTTGACGTCCAGGCAAAGAATCTCACCGATCATCCCTACCAAAATTTTAGAAGATTTCCGTCGTTTTTTATTAACCAATTTTCCAATAGGAAAGAAAAGCTCATCGGATCACTCAGTCTGTGCGTGTGTTCTCTCTCCCTAATAACTGCTAAACGGATCTTCTCGAAATTTGGTATGTATATTTGACTAGAAACGATTTTTTAAATTTCAAGTCTTTTCCCAATGGATTCTTGTCGAAAATATTCATTTTTTTCCAAGAAATAGAAAATTTCTATGTTTCAGCAGATATTATAATGGGAATATAATATAGGTTTTCAATTTTGTGATTTTTAAGACTTTTTTTAAAAAAAAAAAAATTTAAGATATAGATTTTAAGTTTTTTTTTTTTTTTATTTATTTATTTTTTGTTTGGTGATAATCGGAATAAAAGTAATGATTTTTACTTAAAAATTTCCTTTGATCTCTGTCGCCCCTTGGATAGTCATCCCTTACCAGAACCCCGACACTGATCAGAGAACCAAGATCATCCAAATACTCTGAAGCTCGGTCAACAGTCAAAACCTTTTGCCTTAGAGAGCTGAAACTTTAATGGATGCTCAACGAGTTATTTTTGGACTATTTTCTTCAATGTTTTGGAGGAAAATTTCTATCATTGGAAGTTCAACTGCTATTATGGTTTACAAAATAAACACAAATTAAGTGGAAGTAATTCCTTACTTTTTTTTGTTTATTGTAAGAATTTTTATTTCTTTTAGAATTCTAATAAAAAAGTGAAATATCAGTTACTTCTTGAATGTCTCTTATCGTAAGAAAAACTGACCTCTATCTTGGCACTGCAAATACAGTTTTATGTCTGGTGTATTATTAGATCGAATTAAGTGTGATTTAGGATGAAGGAATGGATTAAGATAAGGGCGGGGGCGTACCTGGCACTTCTCAGCAGTGAGCAGCATCTGGAGTAGGCCTGGCTGCTGCACCATCACGGGGGCGGCTCCACTGGCGCTGACGTCAGAGAAGGCGTCGGGTTTGGCATGGGCCACAAGCAGGCTGGCGCCGAACAACTCGATCTGCTTCTTCTCCGGATCCCCAACGGAATCTTTGTTCTTGGGTTTTCGAGGACCTCGCTCGTGCTGGACTGCTACGAACCAATAGGAGGACGTCAAAGTTGGACGATATCAAGTCATTTCAACACATGGACATATAATACATTTGCACAATATCAAAAAAACAACAAATTTACTATTTATTTGCCACTGCAAGAATTAAAAATTTAACTTTCAATCATTAATATTGGCTACACTGAACTTATTCTTAATTATAATTTAATTGCTGAGGTCATCAGTTAAATAATTTACAACATGAAACATCAAAATATCTATGCTATTCGTTTTTAGCACATGTGTTACGGTCAATCCAAGATTATTTTCCAAGTTGCTCGACCATTTCTGACATTACCCACACAGGACAAAGCCTGTAATTCTCACGGAATTCGTTTCAGTATTGGACCAATTTATAGTTACAATCATGGAGCTAAGATTCATATTTATCAACTAAGTTTATTTCTTATAAAAGTAAGAGTAGCATACATCATATCAGTATTTGCTGTCCTTACTGTTATCGAAATCCCCAGTTTCATGTGCAAGCCTAACTCAACTTCTAAAAATTAATTCGTTATTTCAGAGGTTCCCAAACTTTCTCAGTTCACGGCTCCCTTAGTCCAAACGAAAGATGCAATATTTCATTTTCGTTAAGCAGTTAGGTCCAAAGAACTTTATAAGCATTTAAGTGTCCTAATAGCTTAGTAGTCGTTTGAAAGAACAAAATGAAAGGAAAGAAAATATTCTTATTTTATTCTTGAAAATCTGAAATTGGGCTCCGCGGAGAGTTTGTTGCGGAGCACAATTTGAAAACCGCTGCCTTATTTAATTCCTCACGTTATTTCCTTACTGAGATTCCTTACAACAAAAATAAGAAACTACGCTCGTCATTATTCAACAAAAGAGATATGACTTTCAAATCCTTTAAGAATCTCTGGACAAATCTATTTCATGGTATCAGATCTGGGTTTGTCTTCAGATGGCGTGCTTCCTAAGAATACTTCTACCTGAAGAGTAAAATTTTACTTTTCAGACAAAGAATTAAGAATAATTTCAACTTGTAGCATGATTATTTTTTTAAGATTTACTATTCAAGAGTATTCAATTTTTCTGAACTATAATGAAAACAATAACATATTGTAAGTCAATGTTGAAAAAGGTTCCTTAATTGGAATTTACTATACAACCGTGCTTCTGTGTATTGCTATGTCGAATTTGCCTGTTTGTGATTGATAGTGTTCGATTTTTCACTGTGGTTTCATAAGAGAGTTCACTTGTGAGGCCCAAAGAAGGTTACAAATGAACAGTAACGCTCGGACACAGAGTGAATTGATTGGCTGCCGACTTTGCCATTAACGCATCGATTGGAAAACGTATAGAATTAGACTTATCTATTACCCTCAAAATCAGCCCTTAATTTAAGTATAAATTGTTGCTTTTTTATTAACTTTAGGTTACAATTTCTTTCATTTAGAGAAATAAAATTTCCTAAGCCCTTAAGCTATAATATTCAATATCTTTTTAAATAAACTTAACAACTGTTTTTATGAGATATAGAATCTAATGTAAAATTCCAACTGGGGACAAGAAGATTTAATTCAAAAAGCTGTCACGTGGGACTCAAGACTGCCAAGGATCCAGAAGCCAGAGATCATTCACAAAGAAAACAAAAAATGGTTAACAGTGATCAAACAAGGGATTTTTTTACTTTTCAATGTATTGTCATTTTTAGTAGAAGATTACAAAAAAAGTTTCATAAGCCCAAATTAGGATAAAAACTATTTGTCCTCTACGTATGGAATAGAAAGCAACAGATGAACGAACTTTAAAAAATTACAAGATATTTTCCAAACATAAAGGCCAGAAAAACCAAAACCAAAAAAAACCCCTTTGAGATAAATGTGAGCTGAAATTTTAATTGCACATAGATAAACAAATCACGGCTTGGGAATAGGAAACGGCCGTTTCGTCCTTCTTAGAGATTAAATCCCTGATGAGTCCCTAATAAGGACGAAACGGCCGCTCCCGATTCTCTCTGTTGACAAACTCAAAGGGTGTGATTTGTTTATTTATTTGCAGTCTTTGGTTTTCATTCTTAATAAATTTCTTTCACGTTAAATTTATTTCTTGAAATTTTATTTGATGAAAGGCTTCGATATAACTTTAATTTTTGATAACACATAAAGTATGACGCAGTTTAAGTCTGATATAACTTATGTAAAGAAGTAGAGATGGACTTAGAAAGAACCCAGAGTGCTGGCAGGAAGTCAGTCCCTAAAAACAACTTTCTGTTTGGAAGCACTATACCAAATTTCATCAAAATGATAATTAATCGCATACAAACGGAAGGACAAGCTGCCGAAACAAGCTCTTCGTGGCGCCAAACGTTACTTACAAAGAGTATCTACTATTTATTCTACTTAGAAGAACTTTCAAATTTCTGTTTTCAAATGTAAGCAAACAGCACATCTCACTTTAAAATTCGATATAAACTATTAATTCGTCTTTCGTTTTATTTCAATCAAATATTTAAAACAATTCATTGAAAAGTGAAGTAGGTTGGCTCACTGCCAAACTGGTAGCTGCAGATCTCATGAATCTTGATGCATTGTGCTAAAACCACTACTGAATAAATGATGAGTTATGTCTCTGCTGCAACTAATGATCCTTCACGGCGCAATGACTGATGGATTCACAGCGAAGAAAAGAGTCCAAAACAAATAATCCACTCTTTAATTGAAAAGCAGATCTCCAACGCTGGTCACTGTTAATAAAACAGGCTTAACTCCATCGGCTGCGATTAAAAATGTATAAGGGAAGATTGGAAAAGCTGGAAGTTCAGTTGCTTTTGGTTATTACGTAAAGGCATTTTATTCGCATTAGTCGCAGCCAGTTTGGATTTCTTCTTTCTACTTAATTACACTTAACGCTTACAAATGTCGTGCAACAGATAAGGCATAGTGGTCCCCAAAATAACAGAAAAGGAAATTTGGTTTTACTGAACGAACTTTAAAATCAGCAGACATAAAAGAAATTTATTTGAATTAAAAATACACAGAAGCGGGCCCAGGAATTTGGAATAGAGAGATATAATGACCCTAAATGTTCAAGCAAAAAAAAAAAAAATAGATATATATATTAATATAAATAAATAAAAAAGTTTCGTCCTTATTCCAATGGAGAGGAGGGTTACAAACAAACGATGGCTTTACAATATAATAAAAAGATCAAAATACTAGATTTGTTCCGTTTTTGGATACAATCCCTTCTCCGGTGCGCCAATAAAATTAGTGTAAATTAAACCACAGATCTCTAATGATGCTTTATCTTTTATAACCTGTATACTTCCTTATCTGATTTTTCTGTTTTGTTTTTCTTTACAATGAATGATACTATGTATCTAGGTTAACGTAAACGAATTTTATTTTGAAGACAAGATATCCAAATGTAAACTTTCCTGGGTACAATGCTTAATTACAAGTTTACACTGCTGAAAGAGATAACTAGAAGACAAATAATATCTAAGCCAGCTCAAAGCATACACCTCGGACTTGAGTCTGAGATGCCCAACAAGCCGTCAGGATCACTCGGCTACGTCAGGCATGCTTCCTCGATATCTGGAGAATTGTTGCTTCAGTTGTGATAACTTTCATCGCATTTTGATGACAATTGATCGACAAAATTTTATCTTAACACATATCAAGTTTCATGGGAATCTGTGTAGTGGAAATTGAAACATAAGGGCAAACACGTGACAAAATGAATTTAATAGATACATACTCTCTCCAGTTTAACAATATTAAATTACTTTTTTATTTTTTTAATTGACTTAATTATATAATATTTCTATCGCTATTTCCTTCATAATTCCATAATTTTTTCTTATTTTTTTCCCTCTATACCGGTCTTACAAGAACTACTTTATATGAATTAGGAGTTTTAAAAAAAATGAAGATGAATTTAAAGGACGTTTCAATGGGAATTTCTTATTTAAAAAGATATTGAAGTATAAGAGGTATTAATAATATTATTGTAAAAATAATAATATTATTATGAAGTACGACGGCCTTTATGGAAGTCATGACAACGATCTTTTAACTACCAACCATGCGGCACCACTCCAGAATGCACGTTTGAAAGCTTGTTGGATGTGCTTCTAATTGGCATCATTAACATAGTCTGGATCAGTGAAGGAACGTCATAGGAGCAAATGGAAAATACGTATTTGGAAATCATCGTTTAATAAGGCAATGCAGTGTAACTAAGGAAGAAAAAGAAATACAGGAATGCTCAAAACACATTGCTAAAACCCCTCTAAGTAATCTCCAAGATTATACACCGTACGTTCCAGCATTTGGGAACTGCTGTCCAACGCCATCATTCTTCACGATAACGCCACATACCATACAGCAGCTTCTTTACAGGCTTTGTTGCGTCAATGGGGGTGGGGAGTTTTGGAAACCCTTCGTATTCGCCAGAGCAGAATCCATTTGATTTCAAAATTCAAGCTGCAGTTGCGTGGGAAACGCTTGCGAACAAAGATGGCATTTTGACGGCTTTTCAGGCGAGAGGTCACATGAAGCCCATGGTATTCTCCGCCTTTCCAAACGCTGGCAAAGTACGGTGTGCAATCGTAGAGATTACTTAGAGGGGTGTTAGCAATGTGTATTGAGCATTCCTGTGTTCCTTTTTCTTCCTTGGCTACTCTGCATTTCCTTATTAAATGATGATTTCCAAATACGTATTTACCACTTGCTCTTTTGACGTTCCTTCACTGATCCAGACCACATTAGTGGTTCCAATCAGAAGCACATCCAACAAGCTTTCAAAAGTGTACTCTGGAATTGCAGTGGTGCCGCATGTTTGACAGATAAAAAATAGTTGCCATGACTTTCATAACGGCCCTCGTAATTAATTTGTAGCCTTTTAATCTTATGTAATTTTTTTCATGCTGAAAAAATGCCAACATGGTACCATCACTGAGCTATCGTTTCAACGCATTATATAAGGAATTATGTTTTTAACTTTAATTGAAAACCATTCGAAAACAAACTGGAAGCAATTTATAATTTATTTTGTACTCTTATCCATTTAAAGTGGCGATTATGCTACTGTGCGCTGATTGGGGAGAAGTAAGTGTTTGTTTTACCTTGGTGGAAGATTATTTTTAAGCAAAGACTACGCATACACGATTTAGACATTTATTAAACATGGCTGAACAATACCGAACAAGTGCGCGAATCAATAGCCCTGAATTAACTATATTTTAATAAAAAGTTATTTAACCATGATATCGCCATGTTGTTTTTTTTTTTGCACAATAATCTTTTTAATCAATAAATAGAATGGAAAGGAGACATAATAGATTGTTGTGCATGTAAATCCCTAATACTAATTACTTTTCAGTCAGTGAGCGAGAAAAATCTTGTAATTCAGTTTGTATATTTTTGGACGACAGACTATTTCTCCTTTATATTCGTTTTTTTTTTCTTTTCAATAAATCGATGTGTGAAAATGGAATCATAATACCGCAATATCTTGTGTCTGACATTCTTCAAAATGCACGAGAGAAATGAAATTTGATGTACAGGTAGATCTATAAAATCACGAAACTCTTTATGTGAAACATTAATTAAAAAATAAAAAAAAAATTAAGATATGATATTCTCTGGAAATGTTAATTTATGTAAAAAGGTATAGAAAATTAGAAATATTAAAAATATTTAGTAAGACTAATTTATAGGGTTTTACAACGTGAACTACTATACTTTTCGTTGGAGGTAAGCTTAGCTATAAAACCATAATAAATATTTTTAAGAATGACAATCTGATATTAAGTTACTCCAAGACAAGTAGGCTGTAAGTCCTTAGCAGCATCTTGTTCTTCTTAGTATGGAGAAGAACATCCACATTCGGTTGCTCTTCAGCCATTCTTCAGTTCATCTGTTGAGTCTTTGGGGTGATGTGGGAGGAAGAGGCATCATCACACAACGGAAATCAATACTTGTGATGAATGACAGTGGACGAATCGTCCGCTGTTACTCGCCCAGGCGAAAACCAATAAACCAAAGGAACACCGCAGGTCGAACCAACCTGGTGTGAAACCAATAGCCTAGCAGTGGCCACGGCCCCTGCAGCAACACTCCCCCACCCCACCTCCAACTATTGTCCATCCATTCGACCAAGCAGTGAAGGGCCCTCAAGAGAGAATTTAGAAATCAAAGAAAAGCCTCCAGGCCAGCAAATACACAAATACAAATCCATCCGGAATATCTTCAAAGTTAAAATCTATTCCAGGCCGTTATCTGACTTTAGTCTTCTATATCTTAATCAAGACACAGAAGAGAAAAGGAAAGCTATGTATATTTTAAAAATTTTCACATCTTACGTAATATATGCACGTAATATATAATTGAAAATATATCCTAGGCTAATTAAAAAAAATATATTAAAAAGTGATTAACAACTGTTATTTGTTAAGTTTTTTATATTAATACATGATACTCTCATGAAATTGAATTTAAAATAAATACAGAAATATTTTTTTCAATAGATTTGATGAAGAATGCAGTTTTGTATGCAATTAAAGCTTGACAAATGCTTTATTATTATTTTTCTAATTATTCTGACCCAGCAGCTAAGTATATTAAATAGTTTATTAAATTGAACAACAATGCAATTGGCATTCAAATCTTACATCAACAATAATTTATGATATGTAAGATATAGCGAGTTCATTATTCCTTTCATGGACTGATTTTCATGTAATTCACAGATAAAGATTGAAATATTCTTTTACAATAATTTTGTGCTTTAATACGACAATGGAATTAAATAATATTAAATCAAATTGGAAATCTATTTCAATTACTTAACTATGAAATGAAAAATTAAAAAAAAAATATATAATATAATTCTAATTCCTGGAAGGTGTATCTAATTTACTAAATTAATCGAAAATTTTCTAACAAAAAAAAAGCTTTCTTCACTTGTACTTTAGATCTATTAGAATTTAAGATTTTTGATTATCAGTCACAATGATTGGAATATTTTTTCTTTAAAATCCTAGAATCTGTTATGGCAGATCGTAAATATCAGTTGCCTTGATCAAAACAGTTTTAGATAACAATAATTATGAATAATATTTCCTCCAGAATTTCAACAAAACCTTTCAGATAGTAATAGTACTTTACAAATTCTTTACAAATCCTTGTATCTAGTACATCTCATTTTCCTCCATTCTCTGGAGTAAGTAACAGGTCACAGCAAATCGTTTTTGTAATTTTCAATAGTCTGTTCAATATCCTACAAAATCATACTTACATGTAAGTTAATAAAATAGATTAACCAAATATTAATGCATAAAAATAAGTTAGTTATTCTTAAATAATAAGTAAATTAAAATCAGTGAAATGGTAAATAATTTATGTACAATAATTAAAACTCTCCTAGTATCATAACATATATATTTTAGAGATTACGATACTAGGAGAGTTTTAATTAAACCAAGTTCTTACTGAAACCATAGAGAATAGAATAAAAGCTATTCTATTTGCTATGCTGAAACTATACAGAAACTAGCGTACAAGCCCCGTTAATAATGACGGGAGAACAATGTGATGGCTTTTAGTTGAGATAGAGTATTTTAAGTAAAAGTTTTTTGTGCGTTTAAATATGATTTTTAATTTCTTCATTTCATGTCAAGAAATATCTCTACGACTCTTCAGTTCGTCCTTGAGGACGAGCTTCTGTATCTAACGCTCGTCTGGCCTGCGCTTGTAGTAGTCTAAAAAATCTTAATCTAGTAGGCTAAAATTAATGAGTTATTTTTTTCCTCTGGCTCTTCTCTCATTGCGTCACACACAGAGTGAGTGATAAAGAGATATTTAACAATAATAATTAGAATGTAGTACCCGTGGCTTAATGGATAAGACGTCTGACTTCGAATCAGAAGGTTGCAGGTTCGATTTCTGTCGCGGACGTGTCATTATAGAAATTATTTCTATTTTCATAGGAAATTAAAATTATTTTCTAAATAACGCACAAAGGAAGTGCGTTTGACACAGACAGATCTAGAAAACTATATAAGCTATAGCAATGCTACTACTTTTACGTTCATTAAGGGTTTTTAAACTGTCCTTATGTTTCAATTTTGTTTTTTTGTTTTTGTTTTCATGAAAGTATTGTTATTAGAAATTTTGGTCAAACAATGAGACTGCTGGAGAAGCAGATGTAACAATGAACTATATGAACATTATAATGATATAAATATGGAGACACATGCTAAATTAATAAGGTTAAGATGGTTAGGACATGTGATAAGAATGGACAATAATATGAAAGTTAAGAAAGTTTACAATAGAAAGCCAGAGGGTATAAGGACTAGAGGAAGACCGAAATTAAGATGATGGACAGTGTAAGGAATGATTTAAAGGAATTTGGAATTACAAATTGGAAAGAAAAGGCGGAAAGCAGAGAAGAATGGAAGAGAACTCTGAAGGTGGTTAAGGCCCAAATGGAATGTATGACCAAACAAGAAGAAGAAAAAAGTTAATAAATAAATAAAATAATGTATGAAATTGAAACGGATATCAATAAGATCAAAGATTCATGTGAGTTTCCACTTATTCTCTCTCTAATGTTACGAGACAGTAAAAACACAGAGAGAGAGAGAGAGAGAGAGAGAGAGAGAATGAACAAATGTAAAGAAGAAAAAGCAACCAATATGATGTTTATCGCACTCACAGAAAATCAACATTTGGTCGATTTACGAGCATTGGGGAGGGGGAAAATGGGAACCAAAATAGCCATGCTTTTATTTCAAGTTGGAACAGAAATAAGCCACATATTGAATTTGATGGAAATTTGTCCAGACGTTTTAACGTGATGGACTTACAAATGGATAAATGGCAAACAGAGAACACTTTTCAACAACTGGAAAAGACGACTTGTTTAAGAGAGAATAAAATCTAAAGGTGATGTCTGCTTATAACAAGAGAAAATATTTTCTAGAGTGTAATTTAAAACATTCTGAAGCACAAAGCTTTATATTCTATGAAATTTGAAGTTAGGAATCCCTAAAGCTAAAATTCTGTTGATAAAAACTAAGATATCTGCAAGCATAGACAGTTGCGTATAATTCCACTTAAAGATGGAAAGATAATCTGAGGATTTATCTCATAAAAACAGTTATCTTTTGAAATGAAATCCTTGAAGCGAAAATAAGAATAATAATTGAATTTTTGTGAATGGTTCTTCTGTGGGAGTGTCATTATAGAAACAGTGGTTGAATCCTTGATCACTATCTTGACAAGTTTTAATATTCGTTGAAACCATTATTGCCAACTTTCGAAATGTAATTCTAATCTTACATATTAATCATTAGAAAAGTAAACTTATTTACGACTTCTGTAGGTTTCAGAACATCTTAACTACAATTTCGCCAGAGTTGCACATTGTTCATTGGCTCAGATGCAGGAACTAAGAGCAGAGTTTTACATAGCTTTTTGAAATGGTGGAGTATTTTGCACAGTAGAAGGGAACAACCCAAAGACAAACTTATTTGTAATTAAACAATATTTCGTATTTTCTGTCGTTATGCTATTATCAAAAATCCTAGTATTTAAATTTTTAACTAGCATAAATGGAAGAATTACAATATTTTACAACGATATATATTCTGAGGAGTATTTGCACGTTTTTAATATAAGGCGGCATTTCAATGTAAATATGATGTTGAAAAATTGTAAACGGTGCACTTATTTTATTAGTGCTGTTGATTATTATAAATTAATTTTAAGATTCATAATAAACTTAAGAATTTTAGAAAAAAATTGTTTAAAACCTATTGAAGTTTAAAGATTGTTTGCAGACACTGTTTAAAACATTTCTAAATTTCGTTTTAACGCTTGTCTAATGATTTTCGATAAAAATCTGCTTAAACTGCATTGTCCTGTTTTTCCTCATAAAACATAAAGTTGGCTAGAACATTATTGCTCCCTTCTGTATTTATACCTTCTTGAGGGGCGCCTAGATTTTAACAGAATTCGATTCAAGCTATATTAGCAGTTTTGAAATTTCGTAAACAAAAACATATTTTGATATTGTAGCGGATTAGCAATTAAATTAACTTTAATTCTCAATTATAAATATGCAAGCGCGCAATCTTATGGTATTTAAATATGTAATACCAAAATAAAAGCTTGATGAAATATCAAACAACACTTTCTGATCAAAGTTTAAGAGTATAGGTTTTCTTACAGTCTGTGCAGAACAAGTTCCATTGTTTATTGGTTACCCTATGATATATATTACTAGAATTTCAACTAAATTTTGAAAAAAAAAAAAAAAGGGGGGGGGGCGAGTGGGGTAGAGGATTAACGATAAAATTCATATCAGAAGATTTATGGAGACAAATGTTTTAGAGAAGTTATTTCCGTTTTCTAGTTGCGTAGTTCTGCGGAAAGATATCTTTCACCGATGAGAGCTAAGAAGGTCGAAACTGCTACCACACAAGACCCAATCTAATTATAAAAAAAATTAGAAATTACAAAAAAAAAAAATCAAAAAATCGGAGAATAGAAGCGAATATTTTTCTTTCCTAATTCATCATTATTAATTAATAAAGAAAATCAATCTTTTTTTTAATTAAATGCTATTGTTTTTGCTGAAGCTAAATAATAACAGATAATGCCCTTAATTATTTTTTATTGTTATTTCTTCCTAATTTGAATTTATTTCTTCATATTCCTTCATATAACTAAATCTGCATCATTCTTGTAACATTTTGTATATTTTTTGTATTTGTTTTTTGTTTTGGATATAGTATGTTAGTTCGAGTAAATAAGGAAAAAGACGAAAAAGGCTTGTTGTGCTTTTGGGGCCATCGACTGTGTCTGTGGCCGGTGGTGCTTTCCCAGGACTGAGCCGAGTGACCGCATCGGATGACTTACCGTCTTTGTTCATGGAGACCTCGAAGCACTTCTTGAGTCGGCAAGCGCGGCACTGGTTGCGGTGGGTCTTATCGATGGGGCATTTCCCCTTGAGATCGCCCTGAGCCTTGCAAGTGTAGATGCGGTTACGATGGATACTCCGTTTGAAGAACCCAGAACAACCTGAGGATCACAAAGAAAGCAACACGTTAAAAGAGATGGACACTTCCGCTTTTTCTTTTCTTTTTTTTCTCTTAATTTTTAACCCAGTCTAAAATCAGTAAAGGGTTAATCTTTTCCAACAGAACAAACAATATTATTGTCAAATCAATAAATTAATTTAAAATTTAAAGAAAAATATCTTAATAACTAAAAAGGGTTTTAAATGCATAATTGAGACAAGAAAAAAGGTTAAAAAAAAAAAAAAAAGAATTTAGAAGAACTTAAAGCCTACTTTATTTAAGCCTATTTTAATTATTTTTTTTTTTTTAAGTCATGAAAATTAATTGATTTTCAAATTATAACATCTACTGAATATAAACAGTACAAATGACATCATTACTAAAGCCGTACACCTGATTATTGCAAAAAACTTTATACATGTAGGATATACAAACAACTAGACTAGTTTCGCTGACGAGAGGCAGCTTTATCAAGTCTATCAGCCCTATCAAGACTTGATAAGGCTGCCTCTCGTCAGCGAAACTATTCGGTTTTTTTGTGTATATATCCTACATGTAGGCTATAAAGTTTTTTGTTATAATCAGGTGTATGGCTTTCGTAATGATTTCAACGATATACAGTGCACGTAAAATATTGATTCACATAAATAGTACAAATTTTCCATTTCCTGAAAAAAATAATTGAATTGATATTATTTATTTGAACTTTTAAATTGGATTAATTTCAATCGCATCAAACCGTCCACAATGGATTTAATTGTCGCTGTTTAAGACAATGAAGTATTGATAGAAATAGGATAGAAATCCATTGTTTAGATTCCAATGCTTTTCGATGTGAAGTTTTGTCACCTTCTCTTGCTAATTTTCGACAAGGACCCATTTGGAAAAGATTTCAAATATAAAAATGAGATTGTTCCTGGTCGTGAAATATACATACCAAGTTTCAAGAAGATCCATTCATCGGTTCAAAAGTTATTAAGAGGAAGACACACACAATGACTGCTTTGATAAGCCTCTTTTTGATAGAAAGTTGGCTAAAAATGTCGGACTACTGACATTATATTTTATCAAGAGCTTTTAACAACTGATGTTTCGTGCTTATTAGCACTCCTCAGAAAGAGTTAGTCGTTTTATCAAGAGCTCAGAGGGTGGGGATCTCATTTGTTGTTTGCTTTTTTTTTTTTTTTGGAGATACCACTAATGGAATCGAGAGTGAAATTTCATTACATAAATATCTTAGCTATTGATCAAGCGGATATTGATCTTTGTTTGAAGAGTGCTAAAAATAGACGAAACAGCTGTTCCAGCGTCCCAGTGTTAACAAATCATCGTGTGCTTATGAAAATTTCTTTTTTTTTTTCTTAATAAATACTTTAGCAAACAGTTTACTTAAACATTTCATTAAAAAAAAATGTTTCATAGACAGTAATATGAATTACAGAAAAGATAGTACCAACGTACGAATAGCCTCAAGATAAAAGCACACCCAAAATTATACAAAAGAATATTCATCACAATTGATTTATTTATGATCTTTGGCTTTAGCTCCTTATCCGAGTTTTACTAATATCAACTAGGGTCTTCCTTTAAAACACCAGAACTTTTATGTAAAGGTTCAACTTAAATTATAAAGCATTTCTATTCTAATTTCTCTTTTTTTTTCTTTCTTTGAGATGCGTTACAGAGGCGTTACAAAGATTAGACTAAGCTATGATACCAATAGCGATGCAGGTTTTACAATAAACTGACTGGTTTTTACAATAAACGAATAGAAGGTCACAGAATAGAAGGGAAAATTATTATTAAGACTTGGGTTTGTGAATATTATCTTCAATACATAAGAAATGGAGGAGGATGGAGAAAATTAAATGGACAGACAAGATGACTAACGATGAAGTTCTGGAAACAATAGGGGAAGAGAGAAGCTTATTAAATAATATAAGAAGGAGAAAAAAGAACTGGATTGGACATGTGCTGAGAGGTGAAAATCTCATGAAGAATGTATTGGAGGGAAAGATTGAAGGAAAGAGACCAAGAGGAAGAAAGAGAAAGATGATCCTGGATGACCTAATGACTATAAGTGGATATCAAGACCTGAAGGAGGAGGCAAGAGATAGAACGAATTGGAGAAAGAGACATTGTTGACCTTGTTTGCTGCTTGCCATTGGACCTGTCTACGACAGAACACTGGTGATGATGTCATAAGGAAATATCTTATAGATTTCTGTAGGTTATATTCTGTGGTTTATAATATCCTCCTTAATCTATTTCTAAGTTTTGCTAGTGTACAATGTAGCTAGTACCTCTACATAAAAAGACAAACTTGCTATAATATACAGAAATCTGTTTGTTTTAATTCTATCTTCTATCTAGGAAAGTGAGGTTCATCAAATCAGTCAATATACATGTTTGTCCCGTCTCTAATAACTTCTAAACTGCTCCATTCATCTTCTTGATTGATATGCATATTTAAAGGCAAGAGGAGATCTATCTTTTTACATTGGAAACTTTTCCCGTTTGGATCCTTGGTGAGAAATAAGAGCGTAAAGTTGACAAAAATTCCCATAGAACAGCATAAGAACCTTAACCTTGCATTTCTATGGATATCTTAAACACTGGCTATTAGTCTAATCTGCCTTTTATTCTCATAATATCTGCATAATAATCAAAATTCATGGCATTTCAGAAAATTAAATACATAATGCGGATGAAATTCTTTTTAATCAGAAAACGGAAAAATTCTGCTTTTTATATTCATCAGATATTATAATTTAAAAAAAGACTTTTGAGTCTCTGAGACTAGAGTCCTTTTGTATTATTTTCATGATTAAAAAAAATTAAAAAAAAAAAAACATAAGAAAATTAGACTTCAATTTCTTTCAGAAACTTCTTGTTTTATGTAACGGTCTCGGCGGCGGTCTGCCGTGGCGGCCAGTGCGCCAGTACCTGGGTTCGAATCCCGGCAGTGGCATGGTTGTTTCAATTTCCTTTCCTGTGTTGTCCAGCCTCTTCTTCACTTTCTGTTCGGTCTGACGTCATTCCTTAATGGCGTCCTGGGGAAGGCAACGGGAAACCACCCCAGTATCTTTCCCTTGAAATTCTAGGGAGTCTGCTAAGGGTTCGCCATCTTGGGAACACTAGCGCTCCCTGGAACACGGAGGCTTCGGTTACGAAGCTCGCACTTCGGTGCGAACCGGCTCAACAACAACAAACTCAATGCAATGAAGACCGATTGGAGCAAAATTTTTTACTTACAATTTTTCACAGCTCAAAGAATGATAATTCGTCGATTTTAAATTAATATTATTTACCTCAACATAACAATGCGTTAAGTCTTTTTCTTTCATAAAATTTCCTTTATATTATACAATATTTTCAATAAAGATGGATTCTATTCTTCGATAAGTAATTCAATCTACTTATGCAATGAACTACGGCATATTTGAGCTCAATTAACCTGTTTCTTAGGCCGTTAACTGTTTTATAACTTTCGAAACATGGCCGCTAAGATCAAAGTGTCCCTTTCGAACCTTGGCTCTGTTATTACAGAATGTGACTTCGCATTCAAATAACGATCAAGTTGAAATGAGTACAAATAATAAAAAAAACAACAACTTTAAGCAGCAGATTTGTAAGAATTCTGGCTTTAAATCAAATAACTTTAAATCAAAGATAAGTTTTTTTCCCTTATTTCTTTTTTATTCGTTTATTGATTAATTAAATTGTAGCAGTGGTTCCTTAGCACAATTGGCGCGAGGTTCAGATGAGAATACTGGATTTAAATTATTCTTCGAAACTTTGTCCGAAATATTTTAGATTTTTGTTTACATTTTAACCCTCAAAAATATTTTTGTTTTGTTTTTTCCCTCAAAATGAGTTTAGGATAAATATTTCCAGTTCAACTTGGGAATAAGTTCATATAAATTAACACAAATAAATAAATAAATAAATAAATAAATAAATAAATAAATAAATAACCCAAGAATACTCAACTCAATTCGTCAGACTTTAAAAAAATTTAATACATATTTAGATTCACCGGAGCAATGTTTGTAAGTCAGAGAGAAAGAATAGACGTAAAAGTCGTCAAAACAACTTTAACCCTAACTGAACCTAATCCTAGCCGTAACATCATAAATTTACTATTTCATTCCTCTTCTTTTCTATTATTCTCCTTCTTTAGTTTGAGTATTTTTGTTTTCTGTTGATAGGTTGAAGTTTGCTTGTGGTTTTTTTCTTCTGTTTTGGAAAACGAAATGTGAGAATGAGATCGTGAGAACAAGATGGGACGTTGGTAGCAGAGTGTTTCTCAAAACTCAGTAGCAGCTGTGTTTCCTATTAATTGTTTCGAATAAGTCAAAAGTTCCTTTGGGAATGAACCTTTTTCTGGAATTTTCTTTGAGTACTGCTGAATTGAATCGGATCTTATATCGTCTCTTTACAAATTACCAAAAGTTGTAAGTAATTTTTAAGTGTTATTCGGATGGCCAGAACTCACATACGATAAACTTGAGATGTTGGACAGCCGCGAGAGATGGACAAATATTACACACACGTTTTTATTGTTACGTACACATTTTGTTACAAAACATTTACATAAATATTAAGAAATAGAAGTATGGGATAATATTTATTCATAAATGGAGTTTGTAAACTGGTGAGTTGAATTAGTTTCAATAATCAATAAGTACACATAGACATACATCAAGTGTTTTCAAAAACTGACTGATTATTATTTTAACTACGTTGAAAGTATTAATGAACTACGGAAACATTAAAGAAAAATCCGAAATGTCTTTTAATTTCACTCTAGCATTAAAATTAGAATTTAAATTTCTTAAAATGTATTTACTCACTAAGAACATTAAACTTACGCTTTAATAAAATGCACTCGCAGTTTATATCCAGTAAATAATTATAAAACTTGAAAACTTTTTATTCACTTTTATATTAATTTTGATGCAAAATGGAGCTCAGCAATATATTTAGCACATTACATGTCAAAGAGCGACATGTGTTTGACCATCTCTGCTCTAGAAGTTCCTCTAACAAATGTAGTTACTTATGTTATTGAAATTCGTTCACTTTCATTCTGTATAGTTTTTATTTCCTACATCAGTTTCATTTCTTTCATTTTAGTAAATTAAGAATTTCGTTATCATCATTTCTGAATTTTTCATTTTCTCCATCTGCAATTCATTTGATTGATTCGTATGTGTCTATGATATGCCATCTGCTATAGGACTTACATCCTATGTATAGACCCTTACATTCCGATAGAATTTCAAATAAAATTAAACAAAACAAACTATTGAAACTCATACGAAAGTTTTAAATATTTTAAATCTTTGTAGTCTCAAACTACAATAACTTCGCATTTTTTTTTGCTGTTCAGAAACACATCTCAGTGATTTCTTGTGACTCCTGTAATAATAATAATAAAAATAATAATAGCAAATTGCGTTTATTCACAATGAAATAACTTTTATTCAATGAATTCCTTTTTTTTTTTTACTCGTATCCCGGGATTTATTGTCTAGTGAAATTTTACTCCACTTCCAGGTTGTAGTACTTAACCCTTGAGACTATTAACCAAAACTCCTTAACTATTAAATTACCTAACTAATGCTATAACCTTGCTCAGTCTGCTGTAACAACCTTAAGTTCTACTGAGTCAACTCAGATAATAAAAAACAAACAAAAAAAAAATACCAAAACAAAACAACAACCCATATATTTCATATCAATTTTCCCTTTTTTTTACTTATTAATTTTTTATACAATAACTTAACTTAAAGATAGATCAAATATAGTATAGCAAACAAATTTACTTATTACTTTAAATGAAATGTGCTAAATTACTTTTTTTTAAATTCTACATTTGAAAGCATTATATTTTTCGGGCTTTAATTTACTTATTTACTTAAATTCTATTTTATAAGTAGAACAAACACTTATGCTACCTTTTTCAATTGAAACTTCATAATATTATATGATTCTGAATGAGATTTTTTTTTTTTGCGAATATACCGTATTTATCGGTTTGTAACACGCACTTTTTTCCTAAAATTTAGGGCTAAAATTCTATCTGCGTGTTATACGCGTATACTACTTTTATTTTTAACTAGCTGTACCCGGCATGCGTTGCAATGCCACTCAAAGAAAGAAAGTGTTTGTGTTTTAATTCTGTTTATTCAAGTGCTTTTGGATACACAATATTTTTTGTTTTCCGTCTGGTGCATACATCACTAAATCAGAAGGTTTTCCGACGCATGAGCAGGCCATACACAGCTGTCCATGTGTGAAGCATGGATTTTCCAAATTTAGTCCACACACTTGTAGCGATTGCCCCTGTGCTTTGTTGATGGTCATTGAAAATGCGAGTCGCCCCGGAAACTGCAAACGTTGAAGCCGGAAATACACTCAATTGTTGCAACAAGTCGCGCACCAAATATATTTTAAAATGGTTCTACTAATTCAGGAACCTTCAGAAAGCTAAAATAAGAGTGCATGTTATACGATGGTAACCTTTTTTTTTTTTTTTTTTTTTTTGAGTATCTGAATACTCAGGAGGAACGCGACAAACACAGAAGAAAGAAAAGGACATAACTATGCAAATTCCCAATAACTTTTGAACCGTTGGCTGGATCTTGATAATCGAGGAATAGGGACGATATCTTTTATTTAATTTCTTATATTTATATCAAATATAATATCTTATATTTGCAACATTTACAAACATTTACAAAGGTCCTTGTCAAGTAATTAGTGCGACAAAAATCCACATAGAAAAGCATTGGAATTTCAACAACGGATTCCTATGATATCTTAAACAATGGATATTAATCCTTTTAGCTAATCCATTACTTTATACATGCTTTATTATGATTAAAATTAATCTGATTCACACAACGTAAGTAGCTAATAAGAATTTAACTAATTTTTTTGTTCAGAAAATGAAAAGTTTATTCTGTTTGTTTTCAGTAGATATGTATAAATAAACAAAGGATTTTCGATTTTTTTTTAATTTCACTATTTTAAATAATAAAAATAGTAATAGTAACATTTTAAGGAATTAAATTTAAGATAGGCTTTAAATTCTTTCAGGAACTCCATACATGAGGTTCACAAAAGCTTATAATGTGTAAATGTTATTATCTAAAAATAATTTAAGTAAAATTTTACAAGTTAAAAAAAGTACACTTTAATTCAACTCGCCCTTTCAAAAATCAAGTATTAACAGCGTTCTAATGTAAGTTAAAGTAAGAGATAGACATAAAAACGAGATGGGATTATGATTTCAAAAGATGTTTTCTTTCTCACAGTCTAGGGGGAAATGCCTGTTCGGATCCCTCTACTTGTAAGACAAAAAGGACGAATTAAAGTCAGGTGACATTATTGGCTTAACCAAAGCTGAATGGAAAGCCTGAATTTAGAAGAGAATGTGTTAATGGAAGGCATCGCTTGACTAATGGTGTGATTGAAAACCAAATACTAAAACTAATACAGATTAAAAACAGACCAACGCTTCAAGAAATTAAAGTGTTCCTGTAATTGGCAAAGCATATAAATGCCATTTTACACGCTTCAATTATATATTAACACTTGCTAAGAGAAATGAAGAAAAAAGTTACTCTCATAATATTAACTTCAAGAAAGTTACTTTCGTAATTACGACATTATATCCTAAAAAGGGTGGCTTCAATGGCATCTTGTTTGTCAGTGGGATAAACAGAATTTAAATGATAGGGGGTCAAGAAGTAATGGATTACAATGCAGGAAAAGGAATTGTACTTAAAAATAAATTACACATACATACCCATGCTCTTTTATCTCTCTCTCTCTCTCTCTCTCCAATATATATATATATATATATATGTGGGTGTGCATATGTTACAACATCTCAATTATTATGAAGTTCCGTATTATTAAATGTAGAAAAATTAATATCTTCTTAAAACGATATATAAATAAAAAAATTATGAAATAGTTCTACTGATTAAATTCTAACTTTCCTCATAATCTTAAATATTTATTCAATAATCGCTTATTATATTGCTAAATTATCATTTATATTTTGTATTGGAAAGCCCAGCCTGTATATTTCAGTGCATATTATTGATTAAAATGATATTTTTAAAAATATTAAAATGACACATTTGTCTTTATAGTTAACGATTAGTATTTCGTTAATGAAACGGTAATTTATTGCCCTAATATTAATCTACTAAATATCGTGGTAACAATGAAGCACCAATGAAATATCGCGATAACAATGAAATGTAAATATTTTCTCAAAATATGGGAAATTCAAAACTATATTCATGATGATCTATGGGGATTTCTAATTAATCTCTTCAAATTATTGAGAAAAACAAAATGGACCAAAAATCTTTTTCATCAGACGAATAGTAGGAATCTCTAATTGCCATCTTTGTTCAAAAAAAAGTACGTAGTATTGTCCTATCCTATCCCATTATGTTCACTCATTATGTTAAAGGTCCTTTTGATTAATAAACCACACATAAAGTGGATTTTTTTTTCAAAAAGTTGCAAAGAATTAAAGTTGTTTAAAATGTTGTTTAAAAATAACATAAAATAATAATAAAAAAAAATATTTGGAAGTGTTCGAATCTTAATATGTAAATAAATATAAATGCATTGATTATTAGTGAATTGAAAGCAGATATAATTTTAAATTTAAGCAAAAAACTAGATCCATTTTGAAAACTAAGAAATGTTAAATAATGCAACGCCATGTTAATTGTTTGCGAATCAACACAGTTATATTTAACACAGAAAGAAGGTCCCAGCAATGGAAGAAAATTTTCTAAAAATTCGTTTCTAAATTGAAACGAATGCCCATTTTAAAGTTATTAAGTATTAAATAAGTTTTATGATAACGATTTAATGCCGGCAGTAGTCAGATATATAGAAACAGAAATGTGATGTAGCTGTGGCAATAACGATTTGACCACAAGAAATAACATTTAATCGTAAAATCTCAAGCAAAAAAACTGATAAAATAAACGGATAAATTTCTACAACACTAACATACATCACAATGACATTGCTTCAATTATAAGCTTTACCAAAACCATTTTTAATCTTTTGTTAAAGATATACATACACTGTATTCTTAACAAACTTTCTTTTGTTGATTTTATTTTTAAAATCAAATCAAAAATCGATGATTTTACTTCAGTAAACGAAATCTTTTGAATTTATCTCAAAGATTAAATAAAGAAATTAAAAAAAAAAGTTCTTTAATCAAGGATTTCACGCTGCTAATGGATAATCTTGGGGGCTGTTGTTTCAGTCGAACAAAACGGGCTCCAGACACGAATTCCTTCTTGAAGTAAATCCAACAGGATTTGAATTGGAATTTCAATAGCAGAAACCCCTTTCTTTCTCAAGTGTTATTGCAAAAGGACACGGCTTCTAATAGAGCTTTAAAAAAAAAATGCCTGCAGTTATTTTTACTTGTATCCAAAATAAACAAAACGATTTGGTTTTAAACGTTACGTAATGTATTTGAAAAATAAAACTGTATCCTTAAAAAAACAAACCAACTTTATGTTTATTACGGAATTTAGATATGCAGTTTTCACCGTCTTCGTTTATCATTTAGTTCCTTTCTAATCCAAAAATTAATAAATCATTTGTTACTTGAAAATTAAACACTTTATTTTTGTAGGATTTTTAGTTTGTTTTGTCCTTTTTTCCAATTTTTTTGCTTCCAAAAATTTTGGCTTAGATGTTTCCGAATATAAATATAGCTCTGAATTTTTGTAGTTAAATTTCGGCTACTGTGCTTTTTTTTTTTAATTTCGTATTTTAAAAAATAGTTGAAGTAAGCATGTTTTTTTTATTACTTCAATCAACAATAATCTGGAATTAACAAACACTATTAATAAGTAATAAGTTAATTTGAATTAATTAAATGTATAGTGTATTTGGCTAAAGTGATGTTATACTTAAATCCAGTCGCCTGTGCTAAAGAAATGACAATTAACCTCCTCTAGCGGAGAAAATAAAAATCACAATCAATAATACAGTAGATCTTAAAATCTTCAAAGATGGATAAAATATTTATTTAAAACGGAGACAAAGATATTGTTTTTGTCAAATACAAAAACCTTAATTACTGCTGAAAACATGCAGCTTGAAAGAATTTCAGTCTACTTTATATATAAAAAAAAAATTCTTTCTTTTTTTTTTTATAGTGAAGAAGCCAAAAACGAAAAGCCTAATTTAAATTCAAAGTTATAATAACGATTGAATATTACAACTGAATCCTGAGATCTGTTTTCCATTTTCTGCAAAACACAAACACACAAAAAGTAATGTTGTTGTTGTTGCTTATCCTCCAGTGTCGGACGAAGTCAGGCGAGTTCCATAAGCCCATTGATTCTCAAAAAACAAAAAATTATAAAATAAATAAATAAAAATAATTAAATCCCCATTACTTTCTTAAATTATCTAAATCGGATTAATTTTAATTGTATCAAAACCACGCGGAATAGATTAGCTAAAAGGGGATTTAAGTTCATTGTTTCCAACAATGAGATATTAATAGAAATAGGATAGAAATCCATTGTTTAGATTCCATTGCTTTTTTTCTATGGGAATTTTTCTCCTCTTCTCGCGCTAATTTCTCGACAAAAACCCATTTGGAAAAGATTTCAAATATAAAACTTTGATCCTCCCCCTACTCCAATATACATTTCAAGAAGATCCATTCTTCTGTTCAAAAGTTATTAGGGGGAATAAACACACACACAGACTGATTGATCTCAGAATCTTACTACTGTATTCTATTATTATTTTTTTTCTCAATAAATTCCTTAGAAGAAATGAGAGACAAAAAAAAAATCAACAACAATTTTTTTTTTTTATTTTAATTAGTATAATTTCGAAAAAAAAATTAAAATAATTAAAAAGTAAAAACTTCAATTCGATAAATGTCTTTAAAAAAAAAAATTGCTCTTATAATTTTTCAAGTAATAACTCGTTAAAAAGAAAATGTTTTGACATTAATATTTTCGCTAAGCAAAATGTTAAATTATGTTAAATTAAACAGTTAAAAAATATTATTGTTATATTTAAGTAGATAAAGCATAATTCTACGATAACTTCGAAGTAGTTATATTATTTTATATATATAAGGCAATTCTTTTTACATATTTTTTTTTTTTTTTTGCACGATTTGGATGTAACACAACTCAGAAAAATAATGCATTTTTTTTTACATTTTTTCTGATTTAAGATGGTTCAAAAACAGGAATCCTTTCAAAATAACGTACACGAGAATGTAAATCTTATTCAAGATACTATGAAGATATCCTTACCATCACAAACGAAGGAGAATTCGTCTTGAGCAAACGATGCGCTAATTCACCCGTTTATTCAGACATTGAATGAAACGAATTATTATTTTCTATTATTTTTTTTTTACTCCTGAATTTGTAATTTTTTCTTTTTTTTTTAAGTCCGAATTATATTATTTTATTTATGTGTATATTTATGAGATTAGGACATCATACTCAAAATCAAGTCATATTTTACTATGGCGAAGCGCACAATTGGATTTGGGGAAATGAAGCAGCAGACAGTGCTGCCAAACCATGCTTCTGAGATATCAACATTGAAATCAGTTTCCTGCCTTTCTTCAGACGAACTCTTAGACAAAGAATAAGACGGTTTCTTTTAGAAAGTGGAACAATAGT
>JAFIDM010010028.1:45007032-45046875 GCA_023159025.1 Thereuonema tuberculata | reverse complement strand
CTGGAATTTCTTGGCTAATTCTAATTATAATTATAATTCATCCGTAGTTAATTTTCATTAGTAAGAACTCGTAAGGGTTTTGTTTTAATAGTTTAGAAGGGTAATTCTCAAAGCAAATACAAATGCAAATGTATTCAGATGCGAATATCAAATGATATCGTAGAGAGTTGGGGTGGGAATATTGACGTGTGGATGGGGGCGGGGTGTTGCTGGCTGTGTAGGTGCTTTCTGATAGGCCTGTGCCTCTGCAATGCTTTCATGCTGATCTGTTAGGAGTGGAATTTGCACACGCACTACTCGTATTGATTCGCGCTGACTTGCATTTACGCTCTGATCTGGAAAACTGCAGTCCAGATTACGCAGATTCTAAAGGTTTCCTCAAAGGATTGAAGGAGGGGAAGGACGATTTCTCATTCTTTTTCAACGCGCGAATAACACGAATTCTGGCTGTTTCAAAACACTGAAATGAATTCCTATTTCGTATAAGACGAAATTGAAATAAAAACAATAAGTTCGAAAGAACTGAAAAGTCTTTTAAACTCATCTTGAGAAATTAAACATTTTCATGGTATTAAAACTTCTTTATTTACCAAATTCATCTTCTATCTTCACGATATTTCGACAAACTATCTTCTTCAAATGATAAATAAAAAAGAAATACGTCATTTCTCTTTTAATACTTATTTTGGAATGAATTAATTTAAACAATCATTACTCATAACAATACATAGTACGTAGCGTGTCATGTACGTTACACAACATAAGCATTATTAACGTAATAACGCTTTTAAAAACAAATTTTTGAATGTAAATTTTTTTAATATAAATTTCTGCATCCACTGTCCAAAGTCCAAATTTATGATATAAAGTTCCAAAATTTTTGTATCCAATGTCCAATATCTAGATTGATGATATCATGATATAAAGTCCAATAAACCATCAATTTTAGACTCTAATAAATCCAAAATATCTTCTCACCTCAAGTTGATGACTTGACTTATTTTTAAACTCATCTTGAGAAATTAAACATTTTCATGATATTAAAACTTCTTTATTTACCAAATTATGTATTAAAAGAGAAATTGATGTATTTCGTTTTTTATTTATCACTTGTGAAGATAGAAGATGAATTTGGTAAATAAAGTAGTTTTAACTTAAAAGTCTACTGCCTTATAACGTTATTTCTTAAATTACCTTTTTTTTTTCTTTTTTAAAGTCGCGAAAACGACAACAACGAAAACCTGCATTTATATCAAATTCTAATATCTACACAACAAATTTTCCATTGTCTGAAAAAAAACAAAATAAAAAAAAATTCATTCGCATGATTAACTTCAATTGTTTATATAGGATTAATGTTAATCAGATCCTCGAGTAAAGAATTAATTCCCATTGTTACAGACAATAATATTTTAACAGAAATAGGATAGAAATCCATTGTTTAGATTCCAGTGCTTTGTAACCTTCTCGCGCTCATTTCTCGACAAAGACCCACTTGGAAAAGATTTCAAATATAAAAATTACATCGTCTCGCGAATATGTACACCAAGTTTCAAGAAGATCCATCCAGTGGTTCAGAAGTTATTAAGCGGACACAGAAACACACACACACACACAAACAGACTAATTGATTTGATGAGCCTCATTTTCCAGGCTAAAAAAAGTAAATATTCAATGGATAATAAATAATAAAAATTATAAAAAGAAATAAAAACAGGATGCTTCCCAATCAACTAATAATAAAGGAATTAACATAAAAAAAAATCACCAGTGTTCATCCTCTAAACGCTTTTTTTACTATTACAATATTCAAAAATACAATTACCCAATATTATTACGATACTAATTTATACTTGGATATCCACTTTTCTATTCGCACCTTATAAAATTTTGTTTACCTATAAATAATGTGTCCTTTATGTTTGCCTATTAGGTGTAATTACAAAATTACTCTGTATTACAGGTGCTGGAATATTTAATATGTGTCAATATGGTTAATAAAATTAAGTTACATTGAAACGTTTACATCAAAATCTATTAGGAGTAATTTAGAAATCGTTTACAATATTTTTGTTTATTATATCATACATTAATTGAGTCTTGGTTGTTTTAAAACTACTGCTACTGTAGATTTCTCAATTTATCTGACTAAATACTTTGGAATAAATATATTCATCTATTCTAAAGCCAAAACTATTTTCCATCTTTGGAATTTCAAAACATCTCAGCCAACATAATCTAGTATTTGTATTGAAATTGTAATTTTCTTTGATCTTTTTATATTTACAAAAATTCTTTAAAATGATACTGTATATAAATTTTTCTTCGATTTTTCAAAATTCTACACTTAGCTGTTATTTTTATTTTATTTTCTTCGGTTTGATCTATGTAATTAATGTAAATATTATTATTATTACAAATTTTATGTATTAGTTTATTTATATCTTTAATTTCTATTGCTTTTTTTAATAAATCAAATCTGAAGCAATGAAATGAGCGCCGACAATATATGCTTGTTTTCAGATAATTTTAGTCTTGTGATCAGTAGATTAATAGTCCCGTTTTGTCTATCCGTCTGTGAACAAGTATCATTAAAATCTCATTAAATTATCACTGAAATCTCATTAAATTTTAATGATTATATTGTTATGATTGCACAACAATCATAACAATCGCAACAATTGCGTCTTTTGCATTCGCAACAATCACATTTGTTGTGATTGTCAAAAGGCGCAATTGTTGCGTTTATTGGAAATAAACACAAGGAAATTATAGCAATATCAATGATCAGAAGACGTTGCGAAGCATTGTGATTGGTTTACTAATCGCTTTCCTACCTTGTTTAGTAAGAATTTCGCTTCCTTTAAATATTTATTACCCTCTTTTAGTCTTCGGATGCGCACTTCTCAAAAAAAAAAAAAAAAAAAAGGAGTAAACATTTTATTAATTTTCCAGTCTTTAATTAATAATTCTGAATATTTTTTTGTAAATCAAAATCATTTATAATTAACATTGTGGCCTCTTCCATTACTTTAAAACCTCACAACAAAACTGTCCTTGTTCACTGTATGTTACAATGAGGACTTGGTCTATATAGTTAATGATAACTCCTCGTGGACAGGTTCTTATTTTTTATTTTGTTGTTTTAAAACCAACCTCTCATTGTCCTGAAAAACCACAGTTATTTGAGAACGTGGTCTTAAAAGAAGCTTTCTATTTTAGCTCCGCTGGAATATTTCGAAATTTCAACACTAACAATTGTTATTAGGATTATTTTTACATAGTTTGTTAAATATCCAGGATAAAGTAAATAAAATATCAGTTTAAAATCTTCTTTAAATACAATATTTCTTTTCCTTAAACAGAAAACTTCTTCAGGATAGTGAGGATAGGAATAAACTTTTCCTCTTCGTCTCTAGAATTCGTAATAATCTACACAATCAAATCTATACTTAACAATATATTAGTAATTGTATATTTACACATTACATCTCTTTTATAAAAAAATTAAATTTAGCAAAATGCAACGATTAATATGACATAAATCTTTTCTAATAATTTAATAGTAAAATTAGAATTGTATATTATAAAGCTAACAGAGTTATAAAAAACATGAAAAAAGAGGAAACTAACAAAATGAATAAAATGGGTGTAGTTTATAAATTAGAATGCAGAGATTGTCATGAGAGTTATTACGGTAGAACAGGTAGAACATTAAGAGAGTGGATAGTCGAACACATCAGTGCCTTTAAAAATAACAGACATAATATGTCTGATTGGGCTGACCACTGTAGGATTACAGGCCACAATGCTCACCCTGTAGTGGATATTCTTTTTCAAATACAAGAAGAAAATGTCAGATTAATGGTTGTATCTTGTATAATAAAATTAATTCCGTGTATTAATAAAAAAAAAAAAATTTAAAAATAAGCGAAATTGCCTATGAACATTTTTATAAAATTATGAATTATGGAAATATACTATTACTAGTAGGCCCTATATTGTGGAAATATACTATTACTAGTATATTGTTAAATATAAATTTGACTGTGTAGATTTTTTACGAATTTTTTATGAGGAAGAGGAAAAGTTTATTCCTATCCTCACTAAACTGAAAAAGTTTCCTGTTTAAGGAAAGGAAATATTGTATTTTTAGATGATATTAAAAGGAGTATGTCAACTAGATGTCTATACAATATAATTACTTAGAAATATTATAGGAGTTATGAAGTAAGATATCAGTTTTCTTTTATTTATGATATGAAAACTTAATGAAATAAAATGAAATAATATTCTTCCCATTTTATTTATTCTTTGTTCATAAATCTTAATTTCTAATAATTTCCATTTTACATTTCCTTTTCTTCATTATTATTGTCTTTACATAAGATTTTAATGACTTTAATAAGTAAAAAAAGAAACGAAGATTTAAGGAACACTGTGAAGTTAAAGCTTATTAGAAACTGAATTACATAAATACAAGTTATGAAATATAAAGGTTGAATGTGTTGCTTTATTTAATGAGATGTAGTGTGAAAAGTCTATACTTATCTATCTTACTTATTTTTTTATGGATTAATAAAAATCATTATAAATAAGATTCATAACAATTTCTACTATATGAAATTATATTTATTGCATTTATTCTTAGCAGTCTGTCTTATATTTCTCTGAGACATTGTTAACAATCATATTCACGTGTACCTTCTTGCCACATGAATAACAACGAATAATAATAATAATAATTAAACACAGTGATCTTCACAGCTAAGACAGTGCTTCTCAACCTCTTCTTGCATCGCGACTCACTTTTATAAATATTTGCAGAAATCCCGCGTCACACAAAACCTTGTTCCGAAAATCCGGCAACACACCAACTGCTTCATTGCTTTTCTTTCTACAATTATTATTATTATTATTAAGTGGTGAGTGTGGGTGGCAGGGAAGCCGAGCACCGCGACCGTTTCTTTCTACAGTAGAATCCTTTAAAAATACTTAGGATTACAAGTGAATACAATAGTTCATTTTCAAAGGGATTTTTAGATATCTGAAATACATTTTTTAAGCCTATTTCAATGATTTAAAATTTTATTAATCTTAGAACGAAACAGAATGTAGTTCCTATTTCTGTTTGCTATTTGATTTATTCTAGATTTGACGTAATTTGACTGGTGTTAAGTTAAATACAGATACACTGAGAATTTATTCGGGGCACACCGGTTGAGAAGCTCTAGATTACGAGGAGACATCTAGGGAACCGGGGAGGAGTACGTGAAAGAAAACAAACCTGTACATAATTAATAGTTGATAAACTATTTGATAGATTACTTTTGATTTTACTAATCAGGCGCTGCAATTCAGGTGTATCTTTTGTTCATTTAATAATTTTTATACAATAGGAAATATGTAATATATATTTGTAAAAAATTAAAACTTTTGTGTTCAATTATTAAAAAATATTTATTTAAAGCTTAATTTATTAAACTTTAACATATTACACTGGATATATATTGTGCAGTTTATTTTAGATGCCTAAACTTTAGAATTAGGTGAATTGAATTACATATCAATAACCTTAGGAGTACATAATTAGAGATAAATTATATGTGAGGGTATGCAAACAAAAATGGTTGAATACCACTGATCTAACCGAAATCGTTATTAGCCTACCCAACAACGGTCCACAAGAATCAGAGGCGGACTTCAGTTTGTTGAATAAATAGCATGCTCTTAGATTATTTATTTGTATTTTGAATATCTGTCAAAGTCACAATGAGCAGCACAATAGTTAAACAGTAATTTCAGTAGAGGAAGATTGCTGTCAATTACTTAAAGATTGACAGAATTAAGGTCTAACAGATGATTTGGATCACCTCGAAAATAAATTTTAAACACAAATAAAGAAATTTTTCTTCTAAACATAAATGGAACAGTATTCGATTTCATTTCAGGTAATCTTCAAATAATCAAACGTTTTGATGTCGCTGTTATAATGTTATTGAAGTGCATATTTATAAATGAATTGTCAAATAACACCTAAAGAAAATCATTAATCCTATTTGTTGAAGTTGTATTTCTTTAGTTGAAAAAGATGAAATTTTACCAAAATGGAACACAAAAGAAAGTAACATTAAAAAGCGGAATATTTTTTAACATCTTAGCATTCCGGAGAATGTGGAGATCATGGACGATATAGAAAAAGATTCGATAACAAAAACAATAATAATAATAATATAAGTTATGTAAATATGCATTTTCTAGCCAAAAAAGATTAACAATAAAAGGATTTTAATGTAGACTTAAAATTAAAGGCAATTCTTACAATTACAGGGGAACAAAGTCAAGATCTTATCAAGATGTCATTTGGAATTATTAAATCGTGGCGTTGGCTAAAGAATGGAAAATAAAGAGTAACTTAATATTAATAGTTTTTTTTTTCAATTTAAGAAATAAAAATAGTCTTAACTCTTCCATTCCTAATTACTCAATTATTACATTATTCTGTAAATGTTATTGAATGAGCTTAAAAATTCATTATTAGGAAGTTATGGTAAGACTATGAAAGTTTCGTGCATTAGACAATGATGAAAATTTTCTACAATTTATAGAAAAAAAAGTAATTATTCTAAATGCAATACAAATATAAAAAAAAAGTCATCGTAGTCTTATTGGTCTTCATTTCTTTGTAATCCATTCACTTATCATTCAGTAAGTCCTGCCATTTCAAATGCATCTTCTCTCCGTATCCAGCCTAACTTCACAGTATTTGATCGTTTCAATCTGTTTATTTTATTTCAATATATATATCCAATTTCACAACCAAAAAAAAAATCGTTACGTAGTTCAACTATAGACAAAACGATGTACGTATTATTCAGAGCTAAAGAAAAAAAGATAAGAAAAACCGTATTCCACGTTCTACCAAGTGTTTTCGATAAAATGCAGTCAGTTTGAATAACATCTTAAAATAACGTCGTCATTATATTAATTATTAATTTTAAACTTGAATTAGTTAAATCAAGTTTATATTATCATTTTAGAAATAAAACATAAGACGTTGGATGACAAATATATAAAAATCGTCATTCCTTCAGTTTTGTTTTAAACTAAATGATTTAGACAGATATTAAATTTTGTATGTAGGCTATATATTTACTTTTAAGTATATTTTAAATATTTACAAATTTTTAATATATTTAATTATATTTGAAATTGTATAAAATATAATCAGCATTTATGTAGCCTAAATAAAAAGTTAAAAAAAAGTAAAAAAATAAAAATGAAGTAATTAGTAATTAAAAATTATTGAAATAATTGAAATTATCTTGAACATTACTAAATAAACTGTATTTGATCAAATTCGCAGTTCTAGTCTATAACGATTTATAAAATTTATTTGATTTAGTAAAGTAATATTGGAAACAGTTTTTGGACAAGATAGTAATTTTTTAATTAACTGAAAAGCTTTTTAATAAATTTTAAAAATTTTAAAAATAAAAAACAAAACTAAATGTAAAGACCATTGTTTTAAATAGCCTATTAGAAGAAATTCCACGTAATATGTGAAAATTATCTTTACGCTTCAATGAGAACTTCTTAGAAGATGTAACTTAAATGTAAGTTTCTTTCGTTTTCGATTATTGCGTAAAACACATACAACACAAAAATACGCAATTAATTTACGAAACATGTAGTTTTCGAATAATTATTAATAAATAAAAAAAAAACAAGGTCGAAACAATTTTTTTTTTTTTAAAGACAGTTATTTAAATCTTGAATTTTTCAAGAAAAGAAACAAAATACAAAATTTCACGGAGAAATCTTGCTATTATTAAAATAGAAATTTTCTTTTGTATTTAAGTGATGGGATGAAGATCTAAGAAATAAGGAAAATACACAAATTACGACTTTTTTTTTTGTTTGTAATTACCATTGTTTCTGTTTTCCGAAAATTCAAATCTCTTCATATCAAATAAATAATAACTTCGATAAACTCCTATTACAATCACGGACAGTATGTCTACGAATTGTTACAGTTTGTTATAGATGAAATTCTTAATGTATAACGAATTTTTAAAGAAGAGGGATAACATTTTCCTGTCCTCCATCACCTGAAGAAGTTTTCTTGCTTAAAGAAAATAAAATATAGTGATTAAATAAAAGGAGTTTATCGAAGTTAATTATTATTCATTGTTTCTGTGCTGTTTTCTTGATTTTTTTTTTTTTACAAAAGGACTTTGAAACCTAAAAAGTTAAGAAATTCAATTCAAAATCTTGTTGTGAAATCCTGATGTGAAGTTGTTTTGTCAGAGTAAATTTGTTATAAACAATTATATATTATAAATAATTCATAAGTTTATATATAAATTGTTAATTCTACTACATAACCAAAACATTGACTTTAATATTTCACAACACACGATTAATAATAACAGAGAAGATTACATCTGTACAATGTTAACCATCTAATAATAGTCTCGATATACTGTAGTTTAAAAATGGAGAATGTATTTGAACATAAATGACAATTCCTTGTCCATGGAACGTACGTCATTATTGTTGAATGTACAATTGTTCTGAATTGTAACATTCAAAATAAAATAAATTCTTGCAGTTTTAAAAAATAAAACATATTTTTTTTTCGAATCAACCGCAATCGACTTGACTGAGATACTATAAATATTCCATAAAATAATTACATTTTTAAACTATCTTACCTTTGGGAATAAAATATAAGACGCATAAATGTAAGAGTAAAAAAAAAGGTAACGCAAGTAAAAAGTTAAATGCTATTTAAACATTAATTTACATTTTTTTTTTAAATAAAAGTGAAATGAATTTTTTTTGCTTAAGCTAGGATTTCTAAAGTATTTAATAATCAAGTAAAACTCCCGTGATTATTAACATCATAAATGTTAGTTCTGTTATTATTAACCTAACATACTTTTTTTAATATATGATATAATTAACTAAATCTGTTCACTAGAAAGAAAATTTTATTAGAAAAATACTGTTAAAAAATGAAAAAAACAAAAAAACACACGTTAGAATTGCATTGTTTTCATATTATGTTTAGCGTATTTTACTAAACATAAAATTCTTATACATTTCTATTTTAAATTCTTTTTTTAATTACTTAGTTTCAAAAGCTTACCAAGCAATAACATAATGGTTTTTAATGCCTGATAAGTAATAATTATAGTAATAATAATAGTATATTATTAAACTATGATAGTGTAATAGTTTATAGTTATCTTGATCATTCTTATTAATTAATTAATTTATTTATTATTTGAATAATAGCTTATCAAGGTAAACAGCTTTTTATTTGGATTACAAACTTCGAAGCCAAATTTCAGTTTCTTTGTTACAGTCATATTTCTTTGAAAATAGAAACTCCTGATCGTAATTCGGAGTAAATTCAAAATTCATTTTTCTTATTTTATAATAACAAGAATCTTAAAAATTATATACTTTCATGTTAAAAAAATCATATAAAGTAACATGTTAGTTATATAAGATATCTATTTTACATATTTGCAGCGAACTAGGATTTTACGCTTGTGAGTGTTTTAACGTTTTGGTTCTCCCTTTTAAAATACTAAATGTAAATGTAAATACTAAATTTGAAAAGGATCGAAGTATTACTGTTTTACAAAAATAAAAAAAAAAAGTCTTATTGTTTTTCTAAACTTTGCTGCGCCAAGAAAGATGTTTCAGATAAGTTACAAAAATATGTATTCTTTTTTTCTATTATTACTAACTACGATTTTAAAAACTGCAAATTACAATTGTTATCATCTAAAATATTTAGTTGAAGCAATTTCAGTCATTTCAAAACGAAGCCTTTCTTCAACGTTAAATGGACTCAATTAATACTGAAGTCTGATAGAAAAATAATAATACCATGAATTTAAGAACATTACTATTCCATTACCTTGATCTGATTATTAAATTTACTCCCATAGTGAATTTGTTATTTTTAGTTTTTAAAGCAACTATATAAATAAAAAAAATCATTTCACTACCTTCAATGATTCTACAATAAAAAAAATAAAAACAATAATCACATACGAGAAATTTAAAAAACAACAACATACAATGAAATTAGAACCAGAAATTTGAAGGAACCTGAAGATTACTGTCCTTTAAATGTTAATTTTTTTTAAATTCCTTTTTTTATTTTTATTTTTTAAAATAGCAAAAGCTTACCTTTATTTTTAATTGCAAATATCCGCATTAATTCACTTGTTAGAGAGAAATCCATTGTTTAGATTCCAAAGCTTTTCTGTAGGAATTTCAGTCACTTCTAGTGCTAATTTCTCAACAAAAACCCAGTTGGAAAAGACTTTTAAATATAAAAGTTAGGTCGTCCCTAGTCCTTTAATAGGCATGCCAAGTTTGAAGAAGATCCATCAAGGGGTTCAAAAGGTATCAGGGGAACACATACAACTGATTGATTTCAGTTTCATTTCTTATCGGGAAGTAGACTAATAAATATAACGAATAATAAAATAGTTAATCAGAAAATTTTAAATAATTAAAAAAATTAAATATCAAGAAAATCCAAAGAATAAGGAAGCAAATATATAACTTGTATATATATAAGTTATATATTTTAACATTTATATATATATATATATACAAGTTATAATATTATAATACAAAATATTATAATAGCCTGTGAACGATTTAGAATTTCAGATTCCTTGTTAATTAAATATTTCACTGAGTTATTAATAAAGCCTAGTAAAATTTCTTCTAAAAAATCAAAATCGATTTTATTAAAACATATTATTTGAAATTCAAGTTGCTGTTATAATTCTTTATAAGTCATGAAAATTAGTAAGATTCGTCATTCGGAAACTATCTATCTATGATTTGTTTATCCGTCAATCTATCGTACCACCACATGAAAGGAAACAATGTAGCAATAATTAAAATAAGTTAAAACTAGCTACACATTCAGCTACCAGTGCTGGAGTGGGACTGACGATGCAGCGCTGAAGGGAGGGAGGAGCTGGTATGGAGACCAGAATGATCGTGCTCGTATTTATAGCTGAATCTAAAATAAGCTACGTACCACATTTGATGGATATCCCTCCAGTAGTTTTAACGTGATATGTGTATAAACAGAGGACAAAAATATTCAAGTGGAACAGTGAGACTGCGCAACGTTCACTAATAATTAAAATTGAAACAACCAAAACAGGCGAATATACATTAAATTTCTGACCAAATTACCTTTGGCGACGATATCAATAAAACAAATTCAGCCTGATTTAAGCGAACACTAAATATTAAATTAATCTAATTTAGTTTGTCTCGAGAAGGAAAATTGTCTGTTTTTTTAACAAATTATTAGTTGACTCCAATCATTCTACATATTTTTTTTTTTCTATTATACATCTTAAGTAATTCATTCTGCAATTAGAGAAAAAACATCAGAAATCCCAAATCCCTTTTGGTCCGCTTACAAATAAAATATTGACGAATTTATCAACAACAACAAAAGAAATATTTTATTAATTAGGATTTCAATGAAGACGTTAAATTAATGGATAGTTAAATTTCTTATTTTGAGTGCATTGCCTTCCTTGTACAGACTAAACAGTATTTTTTTTCCCTCCTCTTCTTTCTTCTTCAACCTGTTGGTTCAACTCAAGTGGACAGTGTGACGTCATCACGGCTAGGAAGTCGGACAATGGCGGACGCGGTCAGAGATGTAAATAAATCTGTCGTGGAGGTCTGATTTCAGTGCCATCTGGCTCAGAGTCTGGCCAAACGCAAAGCCTCCTCAATCCGGATGGAGAGGTCGGGGGTGGAAATAGCAATCCCTATCCGCAAATCAATACTAGCTCTGGCCGCATGAATTTTTACTTAAAACAGTTTTTTTTTTCTTTTCCCCGAACTGAACAAAAAGGAATGTCTTATAAAGCCTTCCTAAAACATCACTTCTGGCGTAGATAAATTAAAAACAATGATGGTGAAGGCGTTGGCCCTGGTCTGCATAAATTAAGCGTCAAAAATTCACAACAATATTTTCACTTTAAATGGCCCTTATTCATGCTTTGAAAGAGCAAAAGAAATAATTAAAAATATTTACAGTCTAACTTTCTTTATAATGCTATTTCATAAAATTTCTTTCATTTTTTTTAAAGTGTGCAAACGTCAGAAACTAAAAATCTACATTTAAATTATAATATTTACTGAATACAAACAGTTACAAATTTTCCATTTTCTAAAAATAAATTAAATAAATGACCCTTATTGAATTGCCTAAATCGCTTCAATTTTAATAATAAAAAACAAAAAATCACGCGCAATGGGCTAAGGATTTAATATTCATTGTTTAAGACAATGAAATATTAAATAGAAATAGAACAGAAATCCGGTGTTTAGATTCCAATGCAGAAGCTTTGTCATTTTCTCGCGCGGATTTCTCGACAAGAACCCATTTGGAGGATATTTCAAATCTACAAGTTAGATCGTGTGTAATCCTCGAATATGCATACCAAGTTTCAAGAAGATCAATCCAGTGGTTCAATATTCATTAGGGAACAAACACATCGTTGATTGTTTTGATGAACCTTTTACTTTTCCTAAGGAAAATAGGTCAAAACAGAACTCAAGATAGACGTTGTTTGGATAAAAGGAAAACTTCTGTAGACTTTCTGTAGAGCGAGTCGCGATTTCTCTTAATAGCATACAAAATCCGTTGATTTTAATAACATCATAGAAAATAAACAAATCAAAAACGAGACTTTTTTTTTCTTTTTCATGATTTTATTTTTCCAGTTCTCTCTAATTAATTCATGGTTGTAATATTATTTATTTCTTCTTCTCTCCCTATCATACATTTATAGACATGGAATCTATATTACTAAAAATCTTTTATTTCTTTGTCTGTCTGTGCGGCGCAATTGTTAATTATTAGTTTCCTTGCTGAGAAAGTCAGATTATAAAATTTTCTTTTTTTTTTTATTCGTCTTGCATGGGATTCAAACCGAAGACCTTCGTGATCGCAGTCAGGAACGCTAACCATTGGACTACTACTGGTCCCCCAATATCCAATTCTACTTTTTTTCTATTTGTTCGCGCGCTATCAAATAATGAGTTCATTCAAAAAGGAATAAAATATCACTGTTTGCCATAACCGCTTGGAATCGATACTTCTTGAATTATCTCCTCCTTATCAGGGGGAGACAGGGGGATGGCCTAGTTTGTAGAGTAAAATAATTAATACTTAATACGAATATCTAACACAATTTGAAATTGAAATTTTAAAAATGTAAATAGTTTGCCCGAATATTTTTTTACTACAAATACTGAAAACAAATACAAAAAAATGCTTAAATAATAATTAAAGAAAACATATTTACTGTAGTTCGTATCAACTGAACGTAATAGGGTAGTAGGACCTATAGAAGCGAATTGCGACTGTAGTTATTAAAAAAAGGCATATCTGATTACGTAAGAAAAATAATTATTTGTATTTGTTAATGATTAAGGTGGGTAGTCCAGTGGCTTTAGGCTGGAGGAGCCTGGGTTCAATTCCCGGCGATGGTAAGGGATTTTTTTCCAATGTTATCTCTCCTCTAGACGGACCCTAGGGTTTACCCAGCCATTCTGTCATGTCGGTACCAGGTTTCTTACTCGGGGGATTAAAGGCGGGCGGGCGTGAATCTGATCATCCGACCTTACCTAAGCCCGTTGGTTTTTCTTAATTATCTGTTTATTTATTTAAATAAATGTAATCGTACTTAACTTTATAACTTTATATTGTCAACTTAATATAAAAGCAATAACTTCAATTTTAAATATATAAAAATGACAGCCAAATACTTCTTTGACATCGATTTATTCATTACATTTCGTCAACTCTGAGCGACATGACTTCTTCAGATGAGAAAGATAGGGATAATTTATCCCTCTTCCTTAAATTCATAAAAAAGAATTTCATTAACAACTTAAAACATTAACAATCCGTAGTTTAGAATGTAAAATATAACAATAAGATCGTTAACAATTCCTTAAAGTGAGTAGTTTTACTTTAAATAAATTCAAGAACTGTATTAAAAGTAAACAATGTTTCTTGTAAATAATATTTTATTCACGATCTTATTGTTATACTTTACTTTCTAAAATACGGATTGTTAATGTTTTAATTTGTTAATGAAATTCCTTTTTATGAATTTAAAGAAGAGGGATAAGTTATTTCTATCTTTCTCATCTGAAGAAGTCATCTCGCTCAGAGTGACGAAATATAATGAATAAATAGATGTCAAAGGGGCATTTTGTTGTCGTTTTTATATATTTAAAATGAAATTATGAAAGTTTATCTAGAAATATTCAATGACTTCAACTTATTTTTGAGTTAATTTACGATCATGCTTCATCGGATGAGAGGTTGAATTATCAAATAATGTTTTTTGATATTTTCTGAACCGAAACTAACTTATATTAATTCCAATTTAAGATGGTTTTTTTAAAAATATTACTCTTTAATTCTCAGTTCTCAATGTAAAAACAATATATATTAATAATGAGATAGCTTTTAATTAAAATAAATATTAAGGACTATTATCCGACGAGGAATGGAAATCCTAGAACGTCCTTGTAATTTGTTTTCAATATTAAATGGGCTGAAAGGATAGCAAGTAAAATCCTGCGAAAAATCAAATTTCAAGTCTCAAATTTGATGTGTTTATTCCTGTTGATTTCAATGACACTTCTGCGGCCCACACACACACACTTCTGCTTAATTCGAAAGAGTACACAAGTTATCAAGTTATTCAGGAAAGTCAGCGACACGTATTACAGAAAATATTTATAACCCTAATATCTGTCTTATTTTCGTAGCGATGAAATGACAAACAGACACACTTCCTGAAATGTAGATAAAAAGTAACAACAAAACATGTTACAATTAGTCAAATGAGTTAACAGCGGGAATTTAACAATTGAGATATTATAACTTCTGTAAATATAAGATAATCATTTTCATAAACATTAAAAAAAATATAAAAGAAACAAAAATTAAAAAACAAATTAAAACATAAGATGGAATGTTAATATTTTTAAAAAATATATTTAAAGCAGATATAAATTTAAACATTTTTTTTTAAATATATATACGCTAACTTATAAAGGTTTAATGACGCATCCGTTATTAATGTACGTTGATACAGGAAGCCATCAAGGAAAAAGGAAGCGATTGGTAAGAATTGCGAAACGTTTGCAAATTAGCTTTTTTTTTTTTAACATAACTTTTCAGATGTTTGTTAAATATTATTTTTAAAATTGTTTTTAAAATTATTTAAAAAAAATAATAATCTTAAAATGTTACTTTTTTAAATTTTGAATTACTCTAAATTTTCACATTAGAAATTTACATTGAAAGTGTACATAAAAGCATAAAATATTTTATATATAAAAGAATATTTATAATTGAGAAACTTAAATATCTATTTGTATGAAAATTAAAGGTATTCAGCTCCTCCATTGACAGCTAGGACTATTTAATAATTTATTAATGTAAATTTCTAAAGAATAACAATTTTCTTTTAAAACTTTTCCAATAAAAATATGTATACTTTGCCTAAGATTGGTCACCCGCTTTATGTTTTCTTTTATTAAAACAAATTGTTCCGTACTTGAAACGATAGAAAAATATTGGTTTAATATTTTATACATCATTTAATTTAAACAGGAAGAAGGAATGGTTACCATATAAAAGCTTTATAATGGAATTGTTCAACTGAACTATATATGTTATATGTGATCAAAGTAACTAAAAAACTAAGAAGCTGAAATTTTAACATCATATTTAGGATAAAAACATAAATGCAACATTCCTTTTCATTTTTTATAAATAAATGCGAAGGTAAAAGCCCAACGCCATCTATATAACTTTGCCGTTAAAACGACATAAACATAATTATAATTTAAAAACTATTTAAATTAGAAAGCTGAAACTTTGATACAGTTAAGATAATATCTACCATGAGCTCCATAGTCATTTTAGTGACAATTGGGCCCATAGATGGAAAGTTATTGGCTAAGAAAAGTTTCAAATCGGGCATTTCGTCAAAACTTTATTATCGCAATAGATCAACTACAAACATCTTGGTATCTATTCAAATTATTCCTTAATTGTTATAAAAAAATTTTTGGTTATCAGCATGTGGATAATGTGAATTTCGCAACTATAATTTTTTCAGTAATTATGGCAAGGAAGCATTAAATGCAGGATTATAATTCATTAAGAATGTTTCGTTTTGGAAAAAGAATGATGTTAGCATAAAAATCAAATCAAATAATTAAGAAGATTCTTTTAATAAATTCCGTTGCTTGAATTTTGTAAATAGGCCAATTGAATTTTATTCATGTACTTTATTAAAATATAATAACCTAGGAGATAATGGTGAGAAATAACATTAATCACATATAAACTAAGAATTGCTCTTATTATTAAAATTTTTAATGTAATGTTATAATCTTATATTTTAATAACAAATGAGTTTTAGTCTTCTGATTAGTTATCAGAAGACTAATATTCTCCTTTTGTCTGTCCGTCTGTGGACAGGTATCATTAGGTATATCACAACAATTGCGTCTTTTGCATGCGCAACAATCACATTAATAATACAGCTCTACAACAATCACAATATCCGCAGCAATTGCGCCTTTTCCATTTGCAACAATCACATTTATAATAATAAGGAAATTAAAGCAATATCAATTATATTTTCTTATCAGAAGACGTTGCGAAGCATTGTGATTGGATTACTAATCGCTATCCCTACCTTGTTTAATAACATGAGTTATATCGAAAGAAGTTTTAATATAAATACTCAATGGTTGACTTTTTATAAACTCTTATTTCTATATTAAAAGTTTCAAATTTGTGATTCGTTGGCTTTCTTTTTTTATTTAATGTTCGGCTTGTTTGTATGTGGAAATAATCATTCTGTTAAATTGAACAAATTAAATTATTATTATTATAATAATAATAAAAATATTAAAAAAAAAGAAGTAAGAAAATTTGAATTCTTTTCCTGGGCTTACATAATAAAAGTTTGCAGAGACAAAAGGAAAAAAAAATTACCAATTTCTTTAGTGGTGTTATCAAATAAGTATTTATTTAGTTTATTTAGTCAGGAAGTATCTGAAAGAACCTGAAACCTGAATTGCCTTAAACTGTTGCTTCTTTTTAATTCTCTTTGTTTTTTTAGCGTCGACCAAAGAATACAGGCGAAAAGAGTACATTTATTTTTATAATACTGATTAATGCAAATAGTAGAATTTTTTTTATTTTCTTAAAAGAAATAATAATTAAACCTTCAATATTTACTTAAGTTGCTTTACATCAATTAGTATTAATCAAATCAAAATAGGGGATAGTTATTTTATGTGTTAATTCACAAAAATTCATGAAATACGAAAAACGATAACTTACATGAAAACTTTTCGTATCTCAATTATTTATCTATAAAATTATTTCCCAATTTTTTTTTTAATAGATCTTATTGCCGAAGAAATCTCTTGTTAAAACAGACTGAGAAGACAATGTCTTTAATATATTTTGAACAACATTCGGCATTAATGAAGAATACAAATATAAAAATATATCGTATTGAAAGTGAATATTAAAAGGGGGGAGGGGCATATACGAATAAAACTTCTGATGTATCTTTTCTTCGGAGGATCTTGGTCATAATACTGAAGACATTTAAAAGTGGATAATTGCTCCATTGCATTAACATTTTAAAAGTCTCAAATTCCATCAACTTGAAAAAGCAAGAAGAATATCCATTAAGATGATAAATTCTTAACACTCTTTCAGAAAATAATTTTCCTTAAAGAAATATTCATTATAATTAATATAAGAAATATTTAGTTTTAATAAATAGAATTTAATCTTATTTCTTATTCTCTTTTGACTGAAAATAAGATAATTAATTTAATGAAGTTTAACTTCTTTTATTATTAAATTAATCATTTTTAATTTTGACTAAAAACAAACATTTACATTTAAAAATTATTAAATATAGTTAATGTAAAACGTAAAATACATCTTCTATTTGCAGACATTAAAAATGTTATCAGAATTATAAATAAATAAATGAATTCTAATCAAAAGTATTTTCCACATATTTGTAAAATTGATTTAACATAATTATCCTTTATAACGTAATTTTCCTACGAGACACATTTCAACCATTTTTTCCTTTCTCTGTAATTAAACTAGATTAGCAAATTAAATTAGCTTTTTATGATGAAATTATTCAAATTAAGTGTTTTTTTGCAAACATTAATGATTAAAATCAAAGCAGAACTGAATGCGAAAGATTCTTTTGGTATAGCGAATACAGAGATTTTTCGAAGCCTAACTTAAGAGCGATTTAAAAAAGTCTTCGGACTGAGGTTGGGGATTTTTTAAAATATATAAGTATTACTGCAGAAGATATAGCTGAAATACACGTGCAAATTTACTTAGTCTAGAATTAATTACAAGTGTTTTGTTTTAAATGATTTTAGAACAAAACACAACGCCATTCTTTCGTTAATTCCGAAAGAAATAGTACAGCCTAGACGAAAAAGAAACACGGAAAGATGTAGACGAAATTAGATAAAAAGAACGGAGCGGAAATGTTTGAAATTCACCATCTATTGCATTAAACATATGTCTGTGTTATTATTCTCAATGGAATGTCTTGATTTTACTAAATAAATACTAATTAAATGGTTTGTCTGCGTTGGTGTTACATTACGACAGACAACACAACAACGGAAATAGATCGGAAATGGCACCTGAAGCAGTAAAATAGATCTTTAATAAAAAGAAGATTCGATCTCTGAATACTATAATAGTCAGTCAATTATTTTACACTTTTTTTTTTTTGGTATTTTCTCGAATTCGGACAACTTTGGAAGAAGGTCTTTTTCCAGAGTGAACAGCGTGCAGAAGGTGTCGAGATGCTGGAATTACGTGTGATAGGTTTTTAAACGCTGCGATTGAGAAAAAGAAAAGCAAATCTCAAAGGAATAAAATTGTATTTGGATTTGAAGATGCCTCGGGGGAGTTTTAGGAGCGACGAGAATCAAATAATTCGATTATGGAAATACGCTCGTGTTTCGCGCCGCGGCTGTGTTTCTCCGGTTTTGATCCTCATTTCTTTTTCTATTTTCTTCATTTGGAAATAAGTTGTTGAAAGGATAATAAGTAATTGTTAAAAACCTTTCTTTTCTTTTAACGAATGTTGTGAATATCCCGAAATTGAGGGGGCGGGGGCTGGGAATTCAAAGAAATAGAGGAATAAAATAAAATACTTTCACCGAATAACATAAAATATATTATCAGAAATGAAGACGACGATTGAAAAAATGAAAAATATAATTTAGAATGACAAAATGGTTAATTCTCGAATTCTCTATTTGGCTAATTCATTGAAGGAAGGTGGTTTAACATTCCATTAATTTCAGTAAAGTAGGGGTTTAACATTTCTGAAATTCGACAAATTTCAAAGTTTATTTTTATTAAATTTTAAACGTAAAAGTTACTTAAATATTAATACAACAATAATCAAACAAAAGTTTACAAATGTTTCAAAAAAACAGACTTATTCAAAGAAACATCATAGTCACAATAGACTGCGCTTTTCTTATAAAAGATGTAACTATTAAATTGGTTGTCGATTTACAACAGGTAGTTTTCCTAACTTGGAGGATTTTTTTTTCATTAAATCATACAACACAGCGCCGTGTTTTTTTATTTTATACTCTTTTTTTAACTTTGGAAACGATATAAACTTAAAGAAAGTTATTCGGCTCTCTTTGACGTTGACGTACAAACTTGTAACACTTTTTAGATCTTGATCTTTTATGAGTAACGTGAATTTTCTATTTTCTGTAGGTAATAATGGAACTGGACTTACCGTCACAGCTGTAGATGCCGTAATGTTTACCGGAGCTTCGGTCACCACACACCTTACACGGAATATCCAGCAGCCTGTCACCTGCAAAACCAGAGAGAGGTTTAGTCGATCACTTGGATACAACATAGTAATTGTTTCGTTATTTTGAATACATGAAAAATAAAATTAAAAATACGAGAATGAATAGTGTTTTGTCAAACTTTCTTTGAAGGATTGAATGTATAGAGTTTGCCGAGAAATGTGAAAAATTAAAAAAAAAAAAAAACAAAAATAAATCAGGAATTCAGCAAGAAATCCGAAAAAAATTACGAATAATTAAAAAAAACTATTATTAATCAGTTTCTATGTAAAGATAACGATGCATAATTATAGCAAATACAACAAACAAATATCTGTATTGAATTTAAAAGGGATAAAATTTTCAAAAAAGTTGTATCAATTGCCTAAAAGGAATCACATCTTAATAAAAAAAAAGTTGTAATATGTTTCAAAGAAATTTTTCGTTGGGGATTAAGGTTTTAAGATTATGTTAATGAATATTGGATAATCCCTCTCGAGGATAAAATATATATATTTATCTAGATGAATACGATTTCTTTAAAGATTATATAATTAAATCTTTCCCTACATAAACTAAAGTTAATTGGTTCGTTAAGAGAAATACAGAAATATATTTCCAATTTATTTCACTTCCTTTGTAGATAAACTCCGGAAAAAATATTTTCTTAAGTACTTATTTAAGGTTATATTTAAAATCGGTGAACATCCAAAACAACTATTAAGCGGATGTAATAAAGAATTTTTAATAGAATTTGATATTAATTAGTATACAATTAAATAAAAACCAGGCTTTTCAATGGTATAAACTTTGTGCGCAAGTACTATGTTTGAATTCAGTTCGTGACACATTCATTTAGAAATCAATATTTTAGAAATTAATTATAAATATGTTCGAGTTAAAGTAATTTAAAATAAGCATAAATATATTTGTAAGATACGAATTTTAGTTTTGATATTCCTTGTGACTTTCTGTAGGAGAATAAAAATAAGACTTTTAAGATTTTAGGTTTGTATTGATGATTATTTAAAAATTAGATTTATTTCGATGAAGAGATTGAAAGAAACTTTTAATCCATACAGTGCTTATTCTTATAATATATTTATTATTAAATTTAAGTGAACAATGGACAAAATTCAGACATTTTATTCATGTTTTCGGCAATGGGCCATCTTAATGGAAAGAAATCTTATTCTAACCGGCGAAAAACATGTTATTATCGTAGTAACAAATCCACTTCACAAAATTCTTCTTTTTCTTTGTAAGTACTTTTTAAGTAAGTGACTGCAAGAGAAAAAAATCCAAGAAATTCGTCTTTCTCTTCGGAGTTGGCGCCCACCACCTCGGCCCTAAGACGAAGCAACCCGAAAGAGAGTTTGCCGGCAAAGCACGAGGTCTTCCAATAATCTTCCTCGACTCTTTGGTTTCGCGGATGAAAGACCAGTAAACTCCACTTCAAACACGGGTCAGCGTGTGTAAATTTAATTAGGGAATTCATGAGAAACCCATAAGCTGATCTGTTTGTCCGATTTATGCGTATCAGTTCTGATAGAGAGTTTTGCAAATTCCCCGGAATATTCCGCATGAGAGGAAAAGTCGGAATCGAAGAGAAGGAAACGGATGAAAATTAAAACTAGAATTCATAAATTATATAAACACACTTTCAAGCAATTATAAAAGTAAAAAGTCAAACAAGATGTATAAATAAACTTAGAAATAAATAAAACTTATACATTTAATTTGAGTTTGGTGCTAATGATATTGGCTGCTAACTAGTAATTGAAGATCTTAGCTGAAGTTAAATGTATGTATTTATACAATTTACACTTATTTCCCGTAGATAAAAATAATCAAAGGAGCTATATAAGCGTACCAGTTATAAAAATATAAAATAATAAATTCATAAAATGATATTGGTAATTTCCTAATACATCGAAAAAAAGATACATATAATCATACATACAAATAGCACAATTTCGTAAAAATATAATAGTACTTTAGACTGTTTTAAGATTCTCCAGAGTTGAAACTTATTACAGAATATTACAATTTGTAGCCATAGAGAAAGTGGTTGAAAGGCCTGTATGTATTTGTGTCCACTTTTTAACGTAACTATTTTATTTTTACGATTTTATTGGAATGGGAAACATATAACTTACATGTATTTTGTCGGCAAAATAATTTCGTGATGTTATAACTGTACATTGAAAGTGAAATGTCACAAAACAATTTGATTTTGGTATTTAAACTCGAAGCAACTCTTAGAACAATGCAAATACTTGATTGAAACGAAGAATTAAGATTTTCCAACGGTAGATCTTTCATTTTTTTTTGTCGTAGAGATTTTTTCATAGACGCAACTTGAAAAACATTTTAATCAGAGCGCGCGGGAACGAAAGGATCTCAGGAGATTTAACGCAAAGAAATCAAAACAATAAAAATGAACGAAGAATCTACAAAAAAAAAGCAAATTGTTGTAAAGAAAGAATTTAGTAAAATCTTATTAATAAAAAAAAATCAATCAAGAAATGCGCATTTTAGCATTAGCACTGACATTTCAGTAAGCGAATTTTCTAGAATAAAGTTGGAAAAGTCATCTTTTAGAATGCGAAATTTTAATATTGTTCCAACTGCTAAGTGAATTGGTAAGTAAATTTTTGAACGCACGAAATTGAAAGAAAAATGAACTTGGAACATTTGAATTTTGAATGTAATCGGGAACTTTTAAACGGAAATCTACTTTGCAATTAGGATGAAACTTTTGATTTGAAAATGGAAAAGGGAACTGTACAAAAGAACGAGTAATTTTAACAAGAAATTGGAAAGATACAAGAGAATTATAAAAGAATCCTTATCTGCACGGCAGTGTGTTTCCCGCGGAGACGGAACAAAAGTAGAAAGGTATAGAAAAACTAGAGGAGAAATACGTACATGCGCCCATGGGCCATAAGCCTTAGATCTCCGGGTTTCGAACACTGGCCCAGACCGTCGAGTACAACACCTCCACCGCCACTACACACCGACGTCTCGAGGGGGTCACGAGTAGGGAGGGGTGGGTGGGTGTGCGGTCAGTGGACGCAATCCGCTGCGGTCGGTCCGAGATGACCCACAGGCCGGCAGAAGCGATGCGAAGCGATGATGAAGGAATGAGACGAAGACGAAGATGAAGAAGAGTAGGAAGAGAGCGCAGGCCTGCCACCCCCTCCTCCTCCTCACTCACTCACTGCAAAGCACCCTCTACGACCGATTCCACCCTTATGTCTTACCTGTGCCCATGACGGCTGGTCCCTGGACGTCCGATGTGGGTGTGCTGCCCCTTTCCGCAACCGTCCTGTTCCCGGCCGAGAAGCTAATGGAGTTCTACGACTCCGATATCGTACACCATGGCTGCTTTTATGCTCGCCAGTTTGTCAGGCGAATTAAATACTTTGGGAACTAAAACAGGTGGAAGGCACGGCTGCTTCTATCCAATGATTGGTGTGCTCGTGCAGTTGTCAATAAACGAATTTTGGGCATGTATTATTTACAGGCAGACCATAACAGAGGCCTCTGACGGCTAAACGACGGATTCGCTTCCCAGATGATGGAATTCTTTTTTTTTTTTTTCTCTTTTTCTCTCTCTCTATTATTCGCGGTCGCGATTTTGATAGGAAAGAACAGGAGGGACGGTGGAATTAACAGCTACCAAAGAGAATGTACAGAAGAAAACACAGAAATACAAGCTACAAAACCCAAAGAATTCTCATCAACCACAGCTAAAGAAAACACTTATATTTTTTTATTATTATTATTATTGTTGGTTTTAGTCCTTCTTTCTTAGTTTTAGGCTCTGGTTGTTTTAATGGGAGATTGGCGATTCAGGGACCCGTAAAACCCTTCTTGGGCGATTATAATTAATTGTTGTCAGTCAACCATTTGTTTAGATAATCTTAAGGACAATTCAATTTACATCAATGAATCTACAGTCGAATTATTCCGTCAAGATGAATACTTACTCTAAATTAAATTGGATAAAAATTTATTTAATTTTCTCTTCCAGTTTCTTGAAATTCCTGTTATAAAAAAAAAAAAAAAAAAAAAAAAAAATTTACAATCAATATTAATTTTTATGAACCTCAATACTTTTAACTAAAACATTTTGTTAGTTTTTAAATATTTTAATTGCTCTTTAATTCTTTGTATTATTTAAAAAAAAAATTAAAAATATAAATAATTCACAATATTTTTAATTTTTATTGTTTTAAATTTTAGAAAATTAAAATTGTAAAACGAAATCAATTTTATTTTCTTTGATTGATAATTAACATCTTTCCTTGAAATTTAATATAAGAATTTCTTTTAAAATAAATAATGTAAACAATGAATTTAAATAATAAATATTACCTAATATTTTAATTTATTTAATGTAAATATTATTAAACAATAATATTGCTAGTAAAAAAAAAAATATATACTTATACATGTAAAATTCCGTAGATTTTTTAAAATTTTAAGTTTTTATTTTCTTTTTAAGTAAAATGTTATTGTTTTCTTAAATAATTAAAAAATGCAAATATTATATGAAAATGAAAACATTAATTAAATACGAAATTAAGTATTTTTATCTTTTTAATATCAACTGATATTTTCTTGTACTTTTAACATACAATAAACTATTTTACTAATTAATGTTAGAAATGTAATGTTATCTAATATTAATATCGTTCTTCGTCTTTTTAAGAAAAACATTACAGAAGGAAATATAGCACATTATTTTCGAGCATTTTTTGTACATATCCTATTGTGCTAAGAAATATTAATAAATATAAATATTAACTAATATTTTTTGGGAAGTTTTGTTAAGATGGCATTTAAATTTCAAGTATCGTCACAATTAGGCTTTGTTATTTGCACCGTGTTCTTTGTTAGTGGCCCTATGCAATACTGCAACGCAAGTGGGGCGGTGACAGTGGCAGCAGGCAAGCCAATCGATTGGTCGGGCGGGAGGCAGGTTGAGGGTGTGGATGGGGCCCGGAGCCTCTCCACGAGGCATCTGCATCGGAAATTACGTCATGGAGGCATTACACGTGACGTGGTGCGCTTTGCTTCGGTAATGTTTGCGCCGGGCGCTAAAGCATCTCGCTTTGCCGTGTAGCCAATCGGGGCGTGTGGCGGGGGCCTGCGCTGTGAGGGCCTGCGCCGCTTCGACCCGTCGTGTGTCAACACCGTAATGAATAGCAACTGACAGGTGATGATTAGAGGTTGGATTCAAGGCGGATGAAAGACACGGGGTGAAGAGAGATAATCTGTTTAGCCCTAAAGAAAACAAAAGGGGAAAGGACCTCGGTTACCAATTGACTCTCCACTGCTAGTTAGAGATTTATCCTTGGCACGTGCCAAGTAGAGATATTAAAAAAGTCAATTCATTTTATAGCTAATATGAAGTATGTAAAACAGTTTCTTTTAAAAAAATAAAAGCAATTAAGGATTCTAGCAAAAACATGAGTAGAAAACAATATACAACAGATTAAGAGACAGAGATAAAAAAATCAGTATTCAATACTTTTAAACAAATATAATAACTGAATAACATTGAATAAAATTAAACAAAGTAATAACATTCATCTGTCCAAGTTATAACAATGAAATGAAAATAAATAAAAATTAAATTCAAGATCACAAACAAAATTCTTTTACAAAAACTACCTATATTACTATAGTTACGAACTTCTTTGAGGTTAAAAATAATCATGAAAATAATTACCAAAGTCCTAACACAAGAAGCAATCTTCAATAATTATAAATTATTACAATTTAAATTGAATTATTACAGAATTATAATTATAAATTATAAATAAGCAAATATTGGTAAAAGCAAGCATACGAATCCCATATCTCAACTTTTGTAATACAACAACAGCAGCTATAGGCAAATAAGAAATTATCTAGTAGGACTCTATCAAAACGATGGTATATAAATACACAAAAAACCAAGAAAAACAAAAATAAAAAAAAATTGTTAATATTTTTTTTTAAGCTTACTTTTCTATCTACTTGAAACTTGGCTTGCATATTTATGGACAAGAGACGATCTGACATTGTATTTGAAAATTTACGAAATCAGAGCTGTAAAGATTACAAAAATGTTCTTACAGAAGCGTTGGATGTTCTATTATCAATTAAAAAAAAAAAAAACACACACACACACAAATCAAAAGCCACCAAAGTAAGATTTGCTTTGATGCATTTTTTGATTTATGTTCTTCAAGTTGCTCAGATGCACGTTAAACTTTATTTTTACTGAATTACTTGGTTTGTTTCCACATGAAATCCCTTTGAGCCTGGCAGTGATTTAAATTGCACAAGTTTATTTTCATTAGTTTTATTTCAGTTGTGGAACCACTTTCGGGAGCGCAGGTGCTTTCCTTAACCTTTTCGCGCACTCTGAGGGTAAAGCTGGCTGATGACGCCTATAAGATAGAAACGACCGTCCCAGATTGCCGTCGATGATATCTCAGAGTACAAATCTTATTCTGGTGAATTTTTTTTTTTTTTTTTTTTTTTTTTTTAGAGTTACTCATATGCACGTTAACTTTATTTTTTTTTTTAATAAATTTTCACTTAAATGCTTACTAACAACAATTCATTGAATATCTTTACTTGAACCCCGATTATCCGCTTTAACCGAGCTATCAAATATTTCTCGGATTTTTTTTTTGTTCTACATTTTCCATTTTTAAAACTATCAAAAAAATTCTGAACTTGATCTCACTAATCAACGAAGAGGATATACGTGACTGAATAAACGCTGACTAACAACAAGACATTACAGATGAAATGATCGTCAATAAGGAAAATGAATATAGCGATGATGATGAAGACAGTGACTTTTGAAAATCGACATATGAAAATCTCCCATACACATGGACTAAAAGCAATTGAAAGTGCTATTGAATATGCAGAACAACAAGAAGAAGCGATAGCAGCAATACTGTTATCCTTAAAAAAAAATGGCGAAACATTGCTGCAGAAAAACGCCAAAGTAACGTAAAACAAAAAACAATTAAGGACTTTTTTAACTAAAAGAACTCTTTAATTATCGTAACAATATGAATTGCATGTGGTGTATCTGTATAACTTTTGTATTTGTTAAATTATACATTTAAACCTACACGATTTATTTTATTTACAATTTTCGCTTTAACCGAGTTTTCGGTTATCCTAGTTAGTCTTGGTCCACATTAACTCGGATAATCGGGAGTCTACTGTAATATCATAAATATGGGGTTTTATAATAGTTTAGGCAAATAAAAAAAAATATGCCTCATTAGATGAACAGAAGATCCCATTTTACTAATCTACGTTCTAGTTGTGTCTCTTATTTATGCAGTTATTTTTAAATAAGAGATTCCCTAAATTGATGAAGCTTCATCTTCTCTTTGAACCGAAGGACTTTTTTCTGTTTTTTTTCTTGGGTCGATGTGGAAGCTAGTAAAGCGATTTGCGGTCGTCTCCTTATCGGTCCATTGTAAGTTGTTTTCCATCCTATCGGTTCATCATTCATTCATTCGTTCTCATTACGTTGGTTTGAGTGAGTCGCTTCGATCGCTGCCCCACTGAGCGCCAAGTGTCGCACCTTTAACGTTCTCATTCCCCGCAGGGACTCAAAGAGGGGGTGGGTGACTGGCAAACAACACTATCTCCCTCGAAAATAAATAGTCCGAAAGGAAAAAAAAAAAAGGATCCGTGATTGACGGTGGCTTTGTTTAATTATTTTTGGTAGATTAAAGATCTGCTTCTTAGCTTCTTAGTTCTTTTAGATTCTCTTTCCTTGGATGAAATAGGAACTCTCAATTTACTATTCGGTTTGTAAAAGAACATAAAAGTCTTAAAGCCATCTACATTTGCAGAAAATCACAACACTTTCAAAGGTAATCAAAAAGGAACTAGAACAAAGGTTTGATTAGCATTTGTACAAACGAAGTCAAAGCTTGTGAAAATGTCATTTAAAAAAAAAATATTAGTGACAGCCCTCTTCACTAAGTGACAACAACTGAATTGGTTCTCCAGCACTCTTTACATATTTCGAACTCCGAGAGGGAAATTTCGAAACAATGGTCTCACAAAAGCAAGGAAAAGTTTTAGTAAGATTAAAATAATCCATTTTCAAGGAATACTTAATACAACACTTTTGTTGTCAATCAAGATAAAAAAAAAAGAGAGAGTTACAAATATCAATTTTTGCTGATTGAAATAATTGAAGTAATGCCTCAAAGGCCGCTTATTCTCGACTTGTACAAAATAAAAATAAATAAAAAAATAAAAAAGAAATAAAAGGAAAATTATCCCATCTCCTCAACTTTTCAAAAAGGCGTAGAAAAATATTCAAAGCCCCTTGATGTTACAATCACAAATATCAATAAATCATATTAAAAGTCAAAGTGTGCTACATAGGCTTATGTAGTATCTTCGGGTCGCAGGTTGTAAGACGACCTGCGTTTGTGACCAATGCTAGGAGGCCCGCACTCGGGAAAGAAACCCAGTACCTATTTAACAGAGGGATGGGTGAACCCTCGGACCTGTCTGGAGGAGAATTCAGCATGGAAAAAAATCCCCTACCTCTGTTGAGGTGGGGGATCGAACGCGGTTTCTCCAGGCCACATAGTAAATCACATTAGATTATCGTTACATATCACATCATTTCAAAGACTCGAAACACTGCTTGCAAAATAGATTTCTACAGACATGTGGTACTAGCATTTTTTGAGAAAATACATAAATGTTAAACATTTGTTATCAGAAGTAACTTTTCAGTTGTTGGCTTTCTTTGTCCCCTTACTTATGAGAAACTTAGTAAGAATGTCAACATTACACTTTTTTATATAATTTCTGGAATCAGATTGCCTTACAAAATGAATGAATTAGTTTTGACAATAAATTAATGCTTATAAAACTGCAGTCCAACGCAGTTATATATAAATACTGAATAAATACTGTTAAATATAAAAAAAAGAAAAAAGAAAACTGTATTATTAGGTTAAATCAGAACTAAAAATATAGAAAATGAGTCATTTTTCGTAAGGACAGTATGGTCAAAAGAATAGACAAAACATGCAGATAAGATAGGTTACACTGCTAAATTGTTTAGCAGTCATACTGCTAAACAAAATGGCTCTTTTCCAATTGTTAAATGTACGTTGTAAGGAATTTTTTTTTTAGTATCTAAGTTAAAGTCCCCAATCGACAATTGTAACGATTAGTTTGCCCCGAAAAAATAATAACTTAATCGAATCGATTTTGTTTTTAAATTTCGGATATAAGGGGACAAAAGTCCCACTTTTTTGGGCTTTCTTTCAGTGTTAAGTTCGCCATCCAGGGCCACCACAAGGGGGTTTTCAGTTGGTCCCTCAGCAGCTTCGAACTGAAAGACCCAGGGCCCTAGGCACTTGACATTTGCCCCCCCCCCCCCCATCCCAAAGCCATTTTGGAAATTTAGCAAATAACATGCACTAGTACAGAAAATATAAGTTTTAACCGACTTTAATTACTATAAATAAACATCAGAAACAATGCAGTCTATGTTATGTACATTAATATATATAGTTACGTCAACGGTCGTCATACGTCAACGGCGTATAATATGCCCGTCCCTTATGATTCTATAAACTTTATAGAATCACACGGCGAACTTTCTTCTGTGCAAAAGAACGTTGTGGTAAAGGGGCTGATCGGGGTAGCTAGGTGGGCCCCTAGGCCAGGGCCTTGTAGGCCTAGGCGGAAATCCGGCGCTTTCCCTCAGCACTGGGGCCCGGGTTGAGTTCTTAATCGAAAAACATTTATATCAATCAGCCAACCAATTCCAGACTTTTTTTTAGGTAATTAATTCTACCTTTACCTAAATTAATTAGTTTACTCTAAAAATAATGCAAAAATAACTGTGTGTTGCTTATATAAAGGGAGAAATATGAAATCGTGAGGTGTTTTCGATAAATTTTTGGCTATAATTTTAAACATAACTTGTTACTGCATTTGGTACCTGAACCCTGAATTTGATGTGAGCGGGGGGGGGGGGGGACTTCCGCCATCCGATAGAGAACAGAGGACAATGAAGTTTTTTTTGGTGAAATTGTACATCCAACTGGATTTCCACATCTTAGATTTCTACGAGAGATGGAACATGGCAAGAAATGGCGTCATGTAACTAAATCAACAAACTAATGTGATCCACAGAATTTCTTTAAAATAAAGTAATATTTCATTGGACCAACACTGTTTACCTTTTAATATGGCTTTTGAATATTAATATCCGAAAGACGAATTTGCTTTTAAACTTTTTTTTAACATTTCCAATCAGGATGTTATTTTATGAAAATATTTTATGAAAATTTTATATTATCCCAATGCTTGCAAAGAAAATATTTGTACAATATCGACTGGCCATTAAACATTTTAATTCAAAGGCTACTTCAGCAATAATAATAATAGATTGTAAATTATTTTCAATAATAATCACAAATGAAGGCATCTATCTGTTTATATTATGTTTTACAGAAGATGTTCTGTATATTTTAAATTGCATAACCGCACTTTTACACTTAAATTGTTAAGTGTGTATATATTTTTTCGTGTATAAGCTATTGTATACTTAACTTCAGAACTCGTTGATAGGAATATTTCCCTATTGGGACTCTACTGAACTGATTCGTTAATAATAATAACAAGATAATTAATGCTTTTAGACAGTGTCAAAGCAAAGCGGCCCCATAACAAAATTTTATCGGAAGCGATTACTTTTGATTCCCCAACTTCCGGTCAGGAAGTGGTCCTAAAAATCTGATTTTTTTGGACGTGGTCACCTACTTTTTGATGCTGAACAAAATGTTGAAGGTTTCGGTTCCCTATGTTTTACAGGCAAGCTGTAACCTAGAGACCGTTAACGTAGGGTACCGCTATTGCTCTCTAGAGATATTAGAGTTATTAGAATGAAGAGATATTAGAGGTTAGAGATTTAGAATGAAACCTTAACCATTTTGTTCAGCATCAAAAAGTAGGTGACCACGTACAAAAAATCAGACGTCCAGGACCACTCCCTGACCCCCCCAAGGCGTTTTCTTTCTTTTAAAAAGTCTTTAAAACAAAGAAAACGCCTTGGAGGGTCAGGGAGTGGTCCTAGAGGTCTGATTTTTTTTTTATGTGGTCACCTACTTTTTGATGCTGAACACAATAGTGAAGGTTTCATTCTAATATCTCTAACCGTTTGGCCACTACAGAAGGTGACATCCAGCACAAAAACAACACCAATAGCGGTTCCCTTTTTTTACAGGCAAGATGTTCGAAAGGGGCCGCCAATAATAATAAAATGTTATTATTGTTAATCAGCGTTACTGATTAATGTAATCAGTGTTAATAACTTCGTTTATTTAATAAGAGATTAAATTAAAAATAGAGGTAGGAAATTAAAAAAAAATTATTAATAAAAAAATTATTATTAGACTGAAAGAAATCAACAATTAAAAAATATATATATATAAAAAAATAAACAAAGCCTTGCACTGAATGACTGTAATGAATTCCTAATTTGGATCATTTCGTTCTGATTATAGTGACGATGGAAAAAGCATTTCCAAGACCCCCGGGTTCTTTAATGAGAGCGATTCCTTTTAATACGTTCATCGCGTGTTAACCAGCGTTTTTAAAACAAGAGAGAAGCAAAAAATAAATAAAAACCCTCTGAGATTGGCCCAACTGCTGCGGTCATCAGGGATGGCGTGGGTGGATGCGAAGGGGGGAGGAATCAAGGCCTTAATTGACACTTGCACCCGCCGACATTAATTGATCGTGCAAGCATCACTCTCTGCCGAATGCATAAACAAAAGACTGCAAGAAAAGCCTCCCCCTCATGTGAACGCCGCCACGTGCACCCTTCAAAAATCGGACAAATTACAACCTCGTTCAGGGGCGACAGTAAAGTAAACTCTTCCGTGCTTCGATGTACCGCTGGGGAGGGACACCAGCACGCGACGGAGACATCCGAGGGATAAACGTGTACTCTTAACCTGAACATGATGTGCAAGTCACTCAAATGTATCAGAATGAGATTAGGCAGAAATCAGTAGAATAAACACAGGATAAAGGATTCGTAAAATAGTTGCATAGTTAGGACTGAAAGGGTAGGGAGTAAACGACAGCATGATCAAGATGGGAATTATTGTGCAAAAAAATAATATTTAATTTATTATTAAACATATACATATTACTTATTATATGTATTTATTACTATGCTACTGTAATAATATTAATATACACACACATTCATATATATATATATATATATATATATATATATTATTATTTATTGATGATTTTTCTTAGGCAAATTTGATTTCAATATTTGAGAAGATGTAGCATTAAAAAGATTGTGGCAATGAGAAGACAAATGGAGCCTCCATAAATCTAAACTAAAAATAACGAAAAAGAAAATTCATGTGCTGGGCTCTGCTGGCCTTAATGAATTTCTTATGCGCATTTAAATGAAGAAAAAGCGCCAAAAAAATGCATAAACACATTAAAATTTGAGACCAATGTTCAAACTGACATCTCAAAGCAGACCTGTTTCACGCTAACTTGGCGATCATCAGTTGAGTTTTCATTAAAAAGAATGATTAGTATGGACTTGCCCAAAAATTTGGAATGGGTAAGGGCTACTCCGCCCAACTTTAAAAACGTTGAGTCCTTTTTCAAGATAGGGAAACTTAAAATAAAAAAAAACTCAAACGAATGCAATGGATGAAGAGGGAATCCCCATCAAGCCATTCCCATTGGTGCGGCAATGAGCTTGGTAGAATAAGATTTAAACAAAACACACACACACACACACACACAACATATGTATCTTTTCACAGAAATGGCGGCAAAAACAAGTAGTATTTCCTAATTCCATAGATACTCTTTTTTTAATCCAACACCTGGGCTCTTAAAACTTTCGCCTGTTGACCTCGACAAGGGGCGGTAACTGTGAGCTATTTCCCCGAAGAATCGTTGCCCAGGATATATTGTAGTAGGCGGCTCATCGTACATAGGAGGCAAGAGAAACACAGAAGAAAGTAGAAACATCCAATCATCGCACCGGGATTCGAACCCAGATTCCGACATATCTTGACGCGTGGCAGGACAGCCAGGGAATTTTTATCGCCTTCCCTGCTGATTTCTTTATAACGACCCATTTGGTAAAAATTTCAAATATACAAGTGAGATCGTCAATAGTTCTCGAATAGGCATACCAAATTTCAAGAAGATTCATGCAGCGGTTCAAAAGTTATTAGGGAAACACACACAGACTAACTGATTCATGAACTTCACTTTCCTATTCGAAGTAAGTTCAGAAATATCCATACATCTACATCCCAGTTTAATAATAATCTTAGATAAATGATTATTTATTTACGCTAAAAAATATTTATATTAATTCTTTTTTACCTTAGTATAACAATGTACTGAATTTTAATTAAAGACAGTAAAAGATAAATTGTTGTTTTTTTCTCTGTAGGCAGATTCAAACCAACTACATTCATCGATCCTTCAACTAAAAAGTCTTTTATTTTTTTTCTGGTGAATATCTCTTTGATTTCCATTCTTTCTCTTATCGTTTTCATCCTCTTTAATCGTTCCTGAATTCTGTCAACCATCTGCAATAAAAGAAATGGAGATGAAGTTAATGATAAATTCAATCGAATTAATAATAAAATAACAATAAAACTCGGGATCATTTAAGTTCGCGTATCAACTTTCGGAAACTGATCCTACTTTTAAGCCTATAGGAGAGTTAGGCTGATTTGTGGAGGTCCTGCAAAGCTTTTGAACCATTCAGTACAGCTTTTTGAAACTAAGTATGTTTATTTATTCGCAAGAGATGTTTTGAAGCTCTTCTTTGAAGATAATTGTGGAGAAATTTGCGCATCAAAGCATTAGAAGTGATATAATTATATGTTTGATAAATAACAAAAAATTCTATCGATGTCTAACAATGCAAAGCAATCCAAATTTTCAATTTTCAGTAAATACAAAATTTAAAGGGAAACTGTTTGAATTTATCGTAATCTACAAAGTGTCTTTTGTGTCTCCTCCTCTAATTTCTCGTCAAGGATCCATTTGGAAAAGACTGCAATACTAAAAGTTAGATCGTCTATAGTCAAGGAATATGTATACCAAGTTTCAAGAAGATCCATCCAGTTTTTCAAAAGCTACTAGGAATACATACATACACACACAAACAAAGTGATTTGCATACCACGATCCACACATCCATATACACACACACATATATATATATATACAGGGTGTTGCAAAATTCGTGTGTAATATTCAAACCACGTGTAGGGACATGGCTAAAGATCAATATATTCATGAACCCATGTCCGGAAACGCCCCATTAAGGCGCTAAGTGGTCCTAAAGTGAGCCTTTCCAAGAGAACACATCCTTTGCTACACCCTAAGAAATGTTTTGCAGGCGAGCCCACACATTGATCTGGGGGTGCTATTTTTGTTTGTTTCAATTGAAGAACTAAAGAAACAAAAATAGCACCCCTAGATCAATATGTGGGCTCGCCTGCAAAACATTTCTTATGGTGTAGCAAAGGATATGTTCTCTTGGAAAGGCTCACTTTAGGACCAGTTAGCGCCTTAATGGGGCGTTTCCGGACATGGGTTCATTAGGAATATATTGATCATTAGCCGTGGTTTGAATATTACACACGAATTTTGCAACACCTTGTATATATATATTGTCATATGTATCAATTTCAAGAAGTCCATCCAACGGTTCAAAAGTTATTAAGAATGCGCATTCTTTCTTTCCTAGAACAACGGGTTAAAAATATAACGGAAATTAAAAAAAATATATATATATATTCATAATTAGATTTCTTAGTTACTGATCTAATGCAAACTGAAATGAAAATCTCTTTTTGCAAAACTGACGAACCCAAATATTGTGGCGCTCTTAGCAGTCACCTACTTCACCGTCCGTGACGCCAAGGCTCTTTTATTTCTTTTTCTTTTTTTTAAAAAAACCACTGACTAAGTTGTTGTTATTCAAATAAAGTTATACATTCACTTAAAATATTTAAATTTTAGATTAAGAGTTTAAATTCAGTGACGAATCTATATCTTAAGGTCAAATTACATCGGAAAACAAAACAACATTTCCGACCTTCAATGGAAATCGTGAAATGTATGTAAATGAAAGGAGTTACTTTTTAATATTTCAACACAGACGCCAACGCAGTGGGTTGAATTGAATCATCCTGTTATGCGTCATCTTGGAATTAAAGTCTTAAGCTAATACGCTGAGAAATACGAAATACTATAACCGCAAGAGACGTAATTTTAAGTAACGATTACATTCATTCAAATCATAAAATTGCTTGAACATAAAAATGTAATAGCTATCCAATAAAAAACTTAAAAAACCTATGGTACGCCAGTCTTCCGCTTTTGCGTGGGAGTCAAGTTTTGTAAATTGTTGAATAGTGATTCGAGAAATATTTTTATATTTTTAAGCTGTAAACGATGGTAATTTAATCTAAATGTTTCGACAACGTTTGGTATGCTTACTGATTAATATTTATTATTGGCTATCATACAGATATTGAAGTCGATAAATAGCTATTTCTAACGTAATTCCTTTCCCATACAATCTGAATTTAATTGAATTACAACCAAAATAAAGAACATTTTTTATTTAAAATGTTATTTAATTATTTTTCCCTTTTGCTGTATTTAATTTTTTTAAATTTGTTAGTTTTTTTAATTTCTAAATTTGGTATTTGGGAATCAGTAGATTAGCTTAATCAAAAATTAAGATCTTTGTTTAAATGTTTTCAATTATATTTATTTATTTATTTATTTATTATTTTTGGTAATATTGAAATTTAAGATTTTAAAAATTCATCTATTTTTCATCTCTTTAATCTTTAAAATAATCAGGACACTGTAAAAAAAAACAACAACAACAAAAAAAAAAGTCTGTTCAGATGTCTGTACGACATTGACGTATGCTTTCTTGATATTATGTCATTGCAACAATATAAAGCGATAATCAAAATTAATTATTGTGGTGATCTAAAAGAAGGAAGCATGGATCACTGTCATTGTTAGCAATTTAACAATCGTCCACAGAAATCAGAGACTACATATTATGTCAGGAAGTTAATACCAGACTGAAAATGGCCGCGAACGACATGGCCTTAAATGAAACACAATGGAAGGATATTTTGTTTACTTAGGACAAGACCAGTTTAAATAAGTTATTACAATTTTACCTTTTTTCGCTTTCCAAAAAATTTCATTATTTTGTAATGGTATTTGTGGGAGAGTCTTTTAGGAGCGATGAAACAACGAGTCACGTTTTGGAACTGAACGGAATTAATTTATTAAACAGAAAATATAGGTTTTTATAGATTTTACGAAGTTGGATTTCAAGATTAATTAAAAAAATCAGGATGTAAATTTTTTTGATTGGCTAAAAACATAACGAACTTAAATTAATGAACTAATTAAATGGCTGTAACTAAAAAGAATTTAAAAATAAACAGAACAGCAATAATTAGGAAATAGAAAACGAATGATTTTTAAATAAATAACGGTAAAGATTAAAACTGATTACAGATAAATAATTTCTACAAAAAATACATATAAATGATATCTAAATATATTTACATAAAACCTGTTGCAACATTCTTTGAACTCACAGTGATGGCGGACTTTGTTGTTGACATTTTTACCCAGAATTCGACGTATTCGAACTTTACCTTTTTACCTAGTTTAAGAGGAATTTATTGATAAATTATGTTTGTTTTTTATTTCTATTAACCGAAAATAGTTCAATTTCCCTAAATAACGATGACTACACAGAGACCATTCAGTGTTAAGTGTTGCATTTTCTGTTTCAGTTGTAAAGGATTCGGATCATTGGCAATCATTCACTCGATAAAATGCTGACGTAAGACTGCAATGGGATCTGGTTAAATCAGTTAAGCATGGTTTCTATTTTTTTTTTCTTGTAAATAATAATAAAAAAATTAATTATGCATTCTACTAACCGGAACTCATGAGTAATATTAATGTTATCTACGAAAGGAAAGTTTCCGACAACTTTTCGTGGTGTCTGACGTCATTAGGAAGGAGAACCGGACCCTCGAGTTAGCAATGGAGGCTGAATGAGTAAGGTTGGTTTAGATCAGTGTTTCTTAAAGCTTTTTTAACTGCGAATGAAACGTCAAGGGTTAAGAAATGGAGGAGGAATTAGGACAAAGTTTTGTAAAGTACATGGAGGTTGAGAATCTTACCCTTAGAATCAAAAATAGCTATTTTCTCAGTTTATTGAATAAAAATAAACTAGGTGTACGATGAGCTTTCCCTCGTGTAGCAGGGACTGAGATATAACAGCGTTGAGGGCGTTTTTATACCGAGAACTGACGGGGAGGGGACAAGAGACCAAATGATCGTGCTCTTTTTTTAAGTTGGACCATTAAGCTATTTATCAAATTTTATGGAAAACTGTCCAGCCGTTTTAACGTGAGGCGCGTTTTAAAACAGACAAATGGATAAACAAGAGAACAAAAATATTGAAGTGAAACAGTGAAACTTCACATGTACAGCAACAAAACGTTCCTGAATGAATTGAAAAATCTACATTACTTAATGTTTTTTTTTTTTAAATTCTGGAAAACAAACTTGAATCTTAACAATGGATGAGACCAAATTATTTACAAGTGATATCCTGGAACAGCTGTTTCATGCTCGTTGGCGATCATCAGCCAGGAGACCGCCAACGAGCGTGAAGCAGCTGTTCCATGATGTCACTTGTAAATAATTTGGTCTCATCCATTGTTATTATTAATAATTCAAATGCGCATTTTGAATTTTTATGCATTAAAAAAATTCAATGAGGCCTGCGCACATGAATTTTCTCACTAATGGTTCATTGGTGAGTTTTTCATTGTTTTTTATATCCTTTGAGGCACCACTGCGCTTCTGATGTATCAAACTTGAATCTTCTCGTAATAATAAATTACAATATCTATGATTACAAACAGCATTTCTAACTTTTCCATTTTCTGAAATTAATTAAATCGACAAACACTCATTTAAGTTACGTTAATCCAATTTATTTTAATCTACTCAAAAATATGGTCATATGACAGGATTATTAAGCGGATTATTATGCATTTTTACACATTGATAGAAAATTCAATTTTCGCTTATAATGCCTTTCAATCGAATTTTTGTCGCCTTCATTGAGAAATTGCTTTATAGGAGTCTACATAAAAAAAGTTTGATTGTCTCTTGTCCGAAAATATGGATGCCAAATTTCATGAAAATCGATTCACCTGTTCCAAAATTATTGGGTGGGATACACAAACACCCACACTATTGAAATTTATTTATTTATTTTCCTTAAGAAAGTAGGTTAATAAATAAACTTGGCAATATTATTGTTACAATAAACGATAAACTTAACAAATTACTTACTTCATAAAGCTGAAGTTTATAATACTAGATTTAAATGACTTATACCTATTGATTTTGAACGAAATTGGACCCTTAGCAGCCATAACAGAGTCTGCGTAAAGCAGCGTTATTGTAGTAAATGCAAACAATTTACATGGAAATGTTATTGTATCAAGGGACTAATACTGTTCTTTGAAACAATTTAAGGATGTTCTTAAGCGAATATTATGTATTATAACATGCCAACTGAATCTTTAGAAAGCGTTTTCATTGTATTGAAAAATCATCCCAAACATTTTTTTAAAAATAAAAACAAAGAAAAAAGAAATAATTTTTTTTTTAATTATTTCTTTTATGCATTCATTTATGCACAGAACAAATACAAATAAATATATACATCTACAATTGCTATAAGTATATCAAATGGTTGAAAATGATGATTTTATATATATCAAATTTGGTAGGTAGCTTATTGATAATCCAACATAAGCCTATTTATTTCTCCGGTCCCGCAAAAAAGGTTCCCCGAAATCCCCCTTTCTAGAATGGCTGAACTGATTTATTTAAAAAATTGATACGATGATGTAACTTAAATGGGGTTATTTTGGTCTCTCCCAGCGCTGATGCTTAGGTTCCGCTACAACTGAGCGATTTATTCCTGTACTATTTGAAAATTCTAATTACCGAAGAAGAGATAATGATGAAGCGCAACACCTACAAATTTAAACTCGTTAACAATAATTTAAAAAACTTCCTTTAACTTTAAACAGTCATCTTCTCTTTTCTTGTTGTTTAGTCATTATTATTTTCAGTCTATTTTGGGGAATGAATCTACTTGTTATTGTTTTCCACTGACCTGGTTTCTGAGCGCTACAATTAAAAATCCTTAAGTGAAATGGATTAACAAGCCAACGTGTGAACTGACGCACTTCAGTGTATTGTATTAATACATTTAAAACTTTATCTGAAACATCTTTTAGAAACAAGGCTTATTTGTAACAAGTTGTTAATGGAAGCTGTTTGTGGGTCATGCCGCATTTTTTTTTTTTTTTCGGTTTATTTCGAACAGGACGTTACCAAATTACGACGTAACTGTGAATAAAGCAATTCGATTACAGCGTGAAGTATAGAATTTATTTTTTATTGTTCCTCTGTGTGGCAAATTACACTGCCCAACAAAACTAAGGAATTATGACGGTTGATAGCAATGTGCGAACTCAGGGCTTAGCGACAAAGGATCCTTGCTCTAAGTTACGAGATGAAGTTTTATAAACTTTTTTCTTACTATCCCACTTGACCATTTTTCTTCTTTGTTTTACTGATTGTATCCGCATCACGCTTAAATCATTGGACTGA
>JAFIDM010010028.1:44988486-45006632 GCA_023159025.1 Thereuonema tuberculata | reverse complement strand
AGGATAAAAATGCACGGAATCAAGAAAAACAAGTTGGCGAAGACACGAGAATAAATGAGATGTAAGATAAAATTGGTGAAACTCCCATTAACCGGCGATGCTTTTAGCTGCAGCGTCGTTAGCGTGACATGAGGACTAATTGTTGGCGGGCACTTAGAGCGAACGGCTGCTGCAGTGAATGGGTCTCGGCCCCTGCATGGTTAGCCGTAATGAATCTGCTGGCCTTTTTCCGAAATCCGATAGTTGCGAGGCGGGGGCGCTCTGTGGCGTCAGGTGTGCCATTATTTACCAAAATCTCGGAGAGTATTCAGTCAAAGGCTGTGGCTCAGGAATTATTCATTTCACGCAAACAAAGTCTCCACTTGGCAGCGTGTGATTTAGCGGCAGAGGAAGCACATGGCAGCAGGTGGCGGAGATCCACGATGAATAGGGAAAAAGAGACACGGAAAAGAAATAGAAGGATACGTAAATGGATTACGAGGAATTAAGACCAAGCAAAATAAATACTGAGTGCAAAAACAGAATTAAAACTAAACTCTACGAAGGTTAAAATGCACGAAAATCCAACTCTTTCGTTCCCCGGTTTCAAATGAAGAATTGAAAGTTACAAATCAGATATAAAAAAAAAACTGCTTATTTTTCATGGCTAAACTGCACTCAAATTGAAAATTCATTGTAATATTTTCTTTGACGGAAACAATGAGATACGGAAACAAAAACAAAAAGATGGAATTATCAAAGAATTTACAAAATAATTTTTTTTTTTAATGCAAGACAACCTGAAAGAGCGTGTTTTTTTTTTGTTTGGTTTTTTTTTTCTGTATTTCATTGTCGTAAACTATTAATATTGAATCTTTTCAGTTTATTAACGGGAAATTTGATATCCAAAGTTTGACATCCTAAGTTAATTCGACTTCTTTACAATTTCAGGAGATGCTGCAGAATTATTTTCTTCACAATACAGAATTTTGTACTGTTCATATTCAGTAGAATTTAGAATTTGAAAATAAATATAGGGTTTCCGTTATTGTAGTCTTCACGACTTCAAAAAATAAATAAATAAATAAAAGAAATTTTAGCAAATAACATTTAAAGGTTTAGGAATATAAGTAAAAATTAAATAAAGGCATTGATGATTTTGAATAACAGACACGTTACTATTGTTTTGCAACAATGGCGCGAGACGCGTGAAGCGTTTTCTGACTTCTTTTGTTAAAGGAAAAGGATGAAGAAGAAGTCGTAAGATAGCGTGCTTTCTTGGTGTTTAGAAGATTGATTGTCGGATTCAAGTCTGCTGAAAGATGAATCAGTGGATATAAAATGAAGAATATCCAACTGATCTAAACCTCAAGATTCCAGATCCATAAATTTAAGCAACTATATATATAAGAAAGAATTAACATATTTTGTTGTTATTTGAAGCATACAGGATAACCCTAAAGTAGTGTTGGATTGCTGAGGCATTTAGATTGAGTATACGACAAGAGGTTAATGATTTGCAGAGATATTTCTACGCATGAGGACATTACACATCTGGATAAACCGTGAGTAATCCTTGTTTCGGATAAGTTGTGTAGAAGATGAGAATCGAACACACGGCGCAGTATTGAATTCTAAAATGAAGAGTATAAAAGTATAATTGGCTTCATTGAAGATTATGAGTGAAGTACAAAATAATATGAAAAATCTTCGCAGAAGATAATAATCTGAATAATGCGCATCGATGTTAAGTGAAAAGAAACTAATAGATTAAACTATAAGATGAAAGATGAAAGACTTTTAAGTGAACTTTGTGATGAACTGTTTGTTTAAGTGTTGAACTAAATAAAAGATATTTGTGAACATGAATAGTTAACTGTTTAATATAGAAACTTTTACGAAGCTTCAAGTATTTGAATTGAAGTATTTATAAAGAAATAAAAGTTAAAGTTAAAGTTGCGATCAGGCCCAGAGGACCGCGCAATGCAACTGGAGGGTAGGCTCCAGTGTTCAGAACCTACGGGACAAAGTTGAGGACGGGGGGTCGGCCCGTCGCTCGCCCGCCTTTAACTCCCGGGAAAGAAACCCGGTACCCATTCTATAGAGGGCTGGGTAGATCCTAGGGCCCGTTTGGAGGAGAAAGAAGCGTGGAAAAATTCCCGTCCTCCGCCGAGGCCGGGAATCGAACCCGCTACCTCCAACCCGCAGCCAAGCGCCCTTACCCACTCGGCTACCGGGCCCACAAAGAAATAAAAGTATATTTCTTTATTGCTGTAATTTGTTTCATTGAATATTATATTGGATATCACATTTAAAAAAAAAAAAGAAATATACTGTATTGTAAGAACTTAGCTGTTACAATCTACCTTAGTTAAATTGCGTATTGACCATCAAAAGGAAAGGAGGTTTTAAGAGATTTTTGTTTAGTCTTAAGCGACAAGTAACTATTTCTTATACGATACACAAATTTATTTGTCTCCTTCAATTACTGTAGGAGTGTCCAATTAGCTGACTTCCGCTTTTATAATGACGCCTGAAATGATCATTATAAAACAAGGTAATTAATGCTTTTAGACAGTGTCAAAAGCGGCCCCATATTATGCACAATTGTATAAATAAAATAATTAAAAGCAAGAGCATATAAATGCAAGACCGTTCCTTTATGTTTTACAGACGAGCTGTAACCATCTGTTCCATCGCTACAGGTAATATTTTAAAATCGGTGAGGTTTTTTTTTTTTTACGTATAAAGAATGAGTTTTTATATTTAAGCTGTTTCTTTTATTATTTTGTAATAGGATTATATTTTATTTAAATATGATATGATATGATATATTCCGAAGGTGAGCTGGAGGTAAGGCTCTCAACTTTTCTTTGACTCGACTCGGCTGATCATTTCTACGCTCGCCCGCCTATTCCCGCGGAAAGAAACCCGTTACCCATTCTACAGAGGGCTGGACAGATTCTAGGACCCGTCCGGAGGAGAATTAATCTGGGAAAATCCCCAGCCTCCAATGGGAACCCAGTTTTTCTAGCCCGCAATTAAGTGCTTCACCACTTGCCTAAAGACCTTTTACACATACACACACATATTGTGTATGTTTATATATGGTACCATTATTATTATTATAACATTATTATAATACTCTTATTGCATCTATTTTTAGAATTAAATTATAATTCTATTCTTTTTTGATTGTACTGAATTATAATGAAAGACCTAAGAAATTTCTTCATGTATGCTGTTTGTGCCACCAAACAATAACAAAGAACATTACTGTTAATCAGGTTATCAATTATCGTTGCCTCGTGTGCGTCATGTATTGCTTATTTTATTGCTTATTAGTTACATAATGATTAGTCTATACATAATAAAAAAATCGACGACAGAAAACAATTGTCAGCAATTCAAATGTGAGTGGGGAGTGTGGCTAAGGTAAGTGGCCTAAGCCCTTCAAATCGATCGGCTAAGTCGAGTACCATAAAAAACAAAAATTTAATTGTGACTGGAAGGACATTACTCAAGTCCCGAACAACGAATCGAGCACAAAAACGCATTGTTAACATGTGGCGATTATCCTGATTATTGTATAAAAAGATTTAAGACCGTAGCTCTCTTAAATGGAATTTCAGAACCCCTCAAGACAAACTTTCTAAAATATACGTTACAGGAAAAGAACAGTGATTTCGACTCATAACTCATTTGAGAAGTTTTTTTTATTAAGTTTAAGCATTAATCAGGTGACGTTCAGACCTCGACGTAATTCGATTAACTAGTAAATGGACACAGCACCTTCTCCTATGTTGTTCCATATTTCAAAACCAAGTAGAATGGATCCCCTGGCACTGTTCCGTTTTTCTTTTCTCATTTGTTAGAATCCCTGACAATGATCAAAACAAACGGCCATCAAATACTTAGATTAAGATCTCGAATAAAAAATAGTTTTAAACACTTTAACAAGATCATTCTTTACTGAAAACAAAAAGTGAAAAAACAAATACTGAAACAAGAAGATCCTGAAAAGACTGAATTCTTTCAATGTTGTGATTTTTTTTTTTTTTTTATCAATTACAAAATTTCAATTAAATTTAAAATTATGAAATTTTAATACAAATTCTCCATATTTATAAATTGCAATGTTTCTCCAATAGAAACAACCTCATTTCAAAACTTCCCTTTTCTGAAAATTGACTGAAGTAAAAAAAAAAAAATACTTAGTTACTTAAATTTAATTTAGCTTAATCTAATCAAAACACTCGCGAATTTAAAATGGATTACAACGCTTTAGTAACTTCAATGAAGCTCATCATTCGCTGCCAGAGGAAGAAACTGTTTAGTTTCTATTGTTTGTTTGAGGGAAGAAGTTTGTCAAAATCATGCACAAATTTCTTTAAAAGGGAGATCCTGTAGAGTAATAAACTACATGGATGATGACTGGCATTGCTAGAAAACAATGAATTCCTAAACAACGATGGTTCAACAGCGCATTATAATTTGTAATTCATTTTAAACATGTGCGTGCTTTATTCCATTAAAATCAGTTTCTTTTAGGCGCTGTAACGTAAGCCTTTACAGATTCAATCAATTCTCAGCAAATGGAAGAAGTGAGTGTCGATTGTTTGTGTTCGTTAGGTGTTACAAAAACTGATAATTTTCCTTTATTTTATGGTTTCACGACTTCGGGTAAATAATAATAAAAAAAACTGATATTGAGGAAAGTGACTTTAAGTTCTTCCAGGATCTTCTTGTTACAGCTCTGACATTGAAACAAAACAACCATTAATATAATCATGCTCTTTAGGCAGTATATGGAGCTTAAAGAAGATAAAAACAAGCTTTAATTTTTTTAAATAACCTTACGGAAATGGATTCGATTCAAGTCTATTGTTTCCTTAAATAGGCCTAAAAGAAAACTAATGTTAACCGTCCGGAAAATTCGCGAAGTAATTGAAGGAAAAAAAACTGACACCAAAAAAAATTCTCCTCCCACACACAGTTCTTCTTGAGTAAATGCATGAAATCCGTTGCTGGAGTCTGGAGGGAGTAGAAATTAAATAAAAACAAAGAGAAAGAGTGCGGGTGGGGGAATGAGCCTTTACAAATGTAGGAGGTCTGAATATTTTGTAAACACAAAGATTTCATAGCATGTTTTTTTCTTTTTCTTTTGAGCGTGGGCTGAGTTGTTTTTCTGGTTTGAGGCTTCCTCTGATGTCACTCTTCGAAGATGAGCTAATCTCGCTGCAGCCACGTCATTCCCTGTCGTTCTCGATGTTTCTTGGGCTGCAGACGTTTATTACATCGCAGGCGTACAAAGAGCGTTTCTTCCCTGACCCGTCTGAACCCCTTAAACAACAGGGTTAGATTTCGAGAATTCAGGCCAGGAAGATTGTTTTATTCTCCCACGTAGCTGGAATAACTCGTAAAACCGTCTCAGTTCCGGAAATGTGTGGAATTTAAATTACAAAGACTTCCATTGAAGTAGGCCTAACTGTGGAAATTTTTCTTATTAAAACTTAAAAAGAGACCTAATATAAAAGAAAGTAATTGTATTTCTTCGAAATTGAATCTATCTTTATTATTATTATTATTATTTATTTAATAACACACCAGCAAAGATTCGAGGATGATTTTTTTCTTATTACAGACCCGCTGTAATTTGACAGTTATCGTTTTCAAACGAGATCCATGGGATTCATGACGTCACAGTATATTCTTCCTGCGTTAGAGAATTAATATCTGACAAGCATAAACATTTCACAGTAAATCCAGTCACTCTGGGACTTAATAACAGATTACACAGATGTTCTCAGCGTATACTGTTGTTACTTTAGTTGTTATGTGATGGAGAGAAGGTTGTTAGTACACATCAACGTTTCCTCCCTGTAAGAGATACAAAATAAGACCCAATCCTTTTTTTTTTAATTTCAATTACAGCTGAAGTTCACTCAACACTATTACTATTGAATAGATTATTTCACTTAAGATTAAAGAACTCATTTACAGGCCATGGAAGTTGTAGGCCTCATCAAGTGAGATTAGGCTGGGTTAGTCCAACGTCCGCCCACATTTATTCCTGGGAAAGAACCCGATCCCTTTTTACACAGGGCTGGATGAACCTAGGGCCTGTCTGGAGGAAAAGGAAGGAAAAACTCCGACCTCAGCCGGAAACTGAATCCCGCTACTCCAGCCTTCAGCCCATTGTTTATGTAGTACTGGCGGTCCCCGGGTTACGGACAACCCGACTTACGGCGTTCCGTACTTACGAACGAGCTCCCAAGGCTTTCCATAAGGATAATTTATAATTAAATAATTAAATTAATAATTCGAGATCTAGTTTCTTCCGCGCATGTAAACAAACCCCCATGGCGTTAGCGGTTCGTTGGCGCAGTATTTTTATGCCAGCGGCTAGTCTCATTGTTAATATGGTCGCTTATGCACAGCAACCATTTCGTCTTAACTTTTTTTATTCCATTTTGTGAATCTGTGTTTACTCTAATGACTATGCAATAGTTTATGTTAACTTATTATTACCATATATGAACCATTGTTATTATTATTATGTAAAAGTTTCGAACCTTGGGTTTCCCCAGCAAAGACAACATGGTGGGTCAAGGACCAAAGCATATATTGCCAAGTGTAAAGAAATCTACAAGAATGAATAGGGATATGTGGCTGTGTCCTTAAATTTCCTAACTATGCGTGTTGTAGTGAGTATCACATTATCACAGCCTTCTGGAGTTGTGCATAAGTGTTTTTGTGAAGTCCTAGTGTCTGAGGCTGTGGTGCAATGTGTGAGGCACCAGACCAGTGGCGGACAGGACGATGGGTACAACACGTACTCGGTCCTGCCTCCACTGCTTCTGGAGCTCATGTGCTAGATCGGTGTATTTACTGATCTTGTCTGCGTGAGTTTTCTGCATGCTCTTGCTGATAGGTACTGCAATATCAATGAGATAGGTCTGTTTGTTGACCTTATCAACAAGTGTGATGTCAGGTCTGTTGTGATGTATGGTTTTGGCTGTTATTATTTATTATTATTATTATTGTTGTTGTTGTTGTTACCGTATATGCGCTGTTCCTCAGGGATCCGAGTTACATACAAATCCGACCTAAAGACGTTCTCAGGAACGTATCTCGTCCGTAACCCGGGGACAACCTGTAATTGTGCTGAAAATGTGAGACAGTGAAGTAAATAAATACTGAAAATAAATTATGTAAGTTCCAGTCCCTTAATGGCGCATGAAAAAAAAAATAGTTTAGAAAAAAACTGATTTTAATTACATAAAATATTGTTATTTCCATTCTTCTTCGCGAACTAGAGTTGCGAGTCCTTACAATAAGATAAATAAAAAGAATTTAGGCTCCAGATTACTTGGCGGTTACATTTAACTATCAGTGAAATTATGACATCAGCTATAATACATTATTGAATATCATAATCAGAGACAGTTTTGGAGTCATGTGAGAACAAACGCAAACTTGAACTACGAGGCCCTTTTTAAATAAACATACATAAACTGGTAATACGACGTGTTTTGTTCTGAACCGCTGATCTAAAGCGAAAATCATTGGATTCAGAAGCACTCCTTTTGATTCTTCACTTATTGATGCATGTACTGCATTCAAATCGTTATACATGTGCATAACTGATACAACTACAGCATTTGTAACTAAAATAAGCACAATACGCATGTAGTTTCGCATTAGTCTGGTCTTTTAAATTCATCGTCAACTATTTTTCCGATAAAGAGTAAATAACACACACATATACACATAAAAGAAAGTAAGTTATACACAGTTTAATATTCAATTATAAAGAGCGAAACACAAAAACATGACGCCATCAGGATGCAGAGCGTCATGTCGCAAAAGTGTCATATGTAGACGAATCACTTGTCTCAAAATGATAGCAATTGAAAACTGTCGTATGAATGAAGCATAGGAAAGCGAAACAGTCATTCCCAAAGCGGGGAATGACTGTTGAAAAAGCGTGAGGTCTCATGGCTACTTTACAAGCGCTCGAAAACTTGCCCTTTGCCAGTTGCATCTTAGGGAAAATGCCGACCCTTTACATGTGGCAAGTCACGTTTTGCTGTCGTTTAGATCGCGATTCAAAATACTGGTCGGCGAAGCGACAAACAAGTTGATTTCGCAGTTTGGTTTTGCTATTACTTCTCAACTCATTTCACAGCAGAGATAAAGAAAAAAGTAAAAAAAAACTCCCGGACGAAGAGAATGTGGTGAATGATCGATCAAATTCATCTGGAAAAGGAATAGGCTTAAAAACCCTACGCCATATTTTATGATTATATAATTACAGCTGGAACAAATAAATCATTTTAAATTTATTTAAATTTAATGAATTTAATGGAAGATTTATTTATTTGCAAATAAATCTACGGCGTAATCCTTCTAAATATATTAAATCTCAAGAAATCAAAACGTATAAAACCAAATAGCTAAAAAATAGACTGAAGTGATTGTTGACAAAAGTTAGGCTTATTGCTGGGAGAAAGATACAGAAACGGAAGACAATTTCAACGCAAAATAACAATAGGACAATTATTTTTATTATTATTACTATTGTAAAAATGTTTCAAACTTTTTTTCATAAAGAAACATTTGACCAAATATTGTGAACTATTCGTAGCATTCATTTTTCAATATTTTCTTACTTTCTTAATACTAAACTTAATATTTGTGATAGATTTTCTTCTCCATATTTTTTTTTTATGATATCATTTTCAGTTATTGTTACATTCTTATACAGAAACACGAAGTTTTTCTTTTCAGGTCAAACATTGAATTTCCTGTTTTAAGAAAGAGCAGGAAATATAAGCCTTTTACGTAATGTAATTTATACGGAAGTAAAAAAATAAAACGTCCTTATAATGAGTTACATTCTTAGGTTTTTTTGAAAGACCTTGAGACAAGGCTGTCAACAGTTGACAAATCCTAAAGAAATTCCAAGATCCTCATTTCTTAATGTTTAAAGACTTAATTATAGAAATTAGAAAGTTTTCTTCCATTTGTTATCACTTAACAGATGCACAAATATACTCTTTAAACACATAATCACTTCTTCTTTAAATTTCTTAAGGATTTCAAGAAATTATTCAAGAGGAACCTCCTAATTATTAAGGATGAGTATCGTTTTCCAGATTTTTCTCGAATTTTCTAAACGAGAATTTCTAAAGTAAAAAAAAAAGAACTCCAACTATTGCTGATGCTAAGATCAAAATCTCCATCAGATATTTCATTCTTATTATTTTCATTAGTTTTCGTCGTTAAAAAGTAAATATTTTTTTTTAATTCGTAATTTTCTGAATATTTTTATAAAAAAAAACAGAATTACTCAATGATTAAGGAATCCTTAATATCATACGAAACCTCCTTAAATATCTCTCTATCAAATCTCGACTGTAATGATAAACAATCAAATTAAACGATAATCCACCAAGAAAACTAGAATTCAAGGCAGCTTTGTTGTTACTATTTACTTACGATAATCGTAGCGTTTTAAGCTTAATCTCTTATATACTGTTCCAGATATGTCTGTGTCTAAGGCACTTCCTCTGTGTTTAGAAAATAATTTTAAATTCCTGCGGAAAATAGAAATGATTTTTACAATGAAACATCCGCGACAGGAATCGAACCTACAACCTTCTGATTCGAAGTCAGACGCCTTATCCTTGAAGCCAAGCGGACTACATTCAAATTACAACATTGCGTTTCTTTGGTAATTTTTCTCGCGTTAATTTTATCAACTCGCATTTGGAAAAGATTTCAATTATAAAAGTCCTATTCGCTGAATATGTAGATCAAGTTTCAAGAAGATCCATCCAGTGGTTAAAAAGCTATTAGAGAGGAAAACACTCACAAACTGAGTGACTGATTGACGAGCCTCGCTTTCTTATTGGAAGAAAAGCTAAAAAAATGCTACAGCCATTGTCTACAGCGCTACAATGCGAACAGATTCAGAGGTGGTTTATTGTAAGATAATAATAATTAGAGAAAGAGAAAACTTTTAAACATTTAAACATTTTAAGCTATTTTACATTTTTGAAGTGTACGCATATTCTTTGGTTGGTTAAATTTTGAAAAGTTCACACACAAACTACAAGTCGCTTGTGATTATGCAGTTTTTGCATAATCTGAACTGAAGAGTTCTAAAGTTTGATAACAAGTAAACAATCTTAGAACTAAATCTCAAATACAAAATACAGTGTTGTATTGGATCCACGCACATGCACGTACATTTATTTCGTGAGTCCCACTTTCCTTGGAAAATAGGCTATCACAGTTGAAGTTAAATAAAAACGAAAAACGACATATTCAACATAGTAACGAATCTCTCAATATTTCAATGCTTGTTCGCAGTTATATCAACTGATGGCAAGGAATGTTTGTAATGCTTTCGTTTATATGAACTGCTGTACTTCTTCACAATTTGTACTAGTACGTATTATACTCTTAATACAAGGCCTATTCCAGGTCCCTATTCTTACTGAAACAAAAAAATATTTCAATCATTAACAGTACATTAAATTTTTCTACTAAATCTCTAACTATGCATCTCATCCACTACTGAGGCTAGGAATAACCTTTTATATTTCTTCAGGGACACGGAAGCATCGAAATTATTATCGTACGACATCCTGTCACGAAGTCTTTTGAGAAAAACAATTGAATCACAACCCGTTAATTTGTCAAAGGGTTTTTATTTCCTTTTAAATAATGACGCAATATATTAAGAGCTGGATATTCCATGTTTAGACATATAATAATGAAGAATAGTTAAGAAAGGATATGAACAGTAATATTACACTACATTTCACGAAGTCATGCTAAATGAAATACCCGGAACTAACTGTGACGTTGGCAGTGAAAACGTGACAGGAGCTGATTGGTTAAAAAAAGAAAAAAAAAAGTGTGGACTTTTGATGACATTTTATTTTATTATTTCGATCATTTTATGATCTTTGCGATTAAAATTAATTCTAGGATTAATTAATTCTATTGCCTAGTAGAGAGTGAACATGCAGTGTAGGGTCCATTTCGACGATTGGAAGGGAAGTGGGGTTTAGGCCAAAATAGTCAGTCCTCGTATTTTACGTTCAAGCATCAATTACCAACTTTTAAAGAAATCCGTCTAGTTGTTTTAGTGAGAGATTTCAAAAGGATAAAGACCCTAAATAAATGGACTATGTTTTACAAATAAGTCATAAATAAATAAATAACTGAGCCACAAATAAGTCACGATCCAAGTATTTTGGAAATCTATCCAGCCGTTTTTAAGGTGATGTGCAAAGAGGCAAACAAAGATGAAACGTGTTTTTAAGTGGATATGTTTAAGACTTTGCAAGCTGAGTAACAAGAATAATATTGATCCCAACAAACTGTGTTCTTGTTGCAAAATAAAGCTGGTTCATATAAATTATCTAACTTGTTAAGTGTTTGTTTGTTTCGTCTCAAGTGACAATGAGTTAATCACTGATTAACTGGTACTTTACTGATAAGTCCTAATATGGTCGAAACAGCCCTCCTCAATTTCAGCTGAAGTGACTGTGTGCATTTTTTTTTTCTTTTTCTATGCATTAGTATTTCATCAATCCACGTTAGATCCTAAATCACTAAAGAATCTTTGTTGCATTAAATTGCTTATTATCTATCGGCCATCCAATGAATCTTTGGGGATGTAAACTGAATTGAAGCGCAAAAGATAATTTAATCCATAGTTTCTCATATGTATAAAAACAAACAATAACTTGTAAGTTTAAATATAACTACAACAACGCGATACACTTATAATTTAGGAATTTGACATACAAATGATAAGCTTAATCATCTTCAAATTTTCCTTCTACTCCAATCTACATTACTGAAATCTTTTATTTCTCTGTCTGTCCGGCGCAATTGTTAATTTCCTGTGAAAACATTTTCTACAATGAAACGTTCGTAACGGGAATCGAACCTACAACCTTCTGATCCGAAGTCTGACATCTTATCCATTAGGCCATGGGGACTATATTCAAATTATTGTTTATTATCACTCCCTTTGTGTATGTGTGACGCAATGAGAGAAGAGCCAGAGAAAAAAGAAAATAACTCATTAATTTTAGCTTACTAGATTTAAGTTTAAATTTCAATGTTCATTTTTTTAGCTTCGCTCCGTCAACAATGGCGCGCTATCAAATAATAAGTTCATTCAAAAAGGAATAAAATATCACTTTTTGCCTTAACCGCTTGGAATCGATTCTTCTTGGATTATCTCAAACTTACCAGGGGGAGACAGGGGATGGCCAAATATTATCAAACGATAGTCAAGCCATCAGACTTACGGGATTGGTTATTCTCTTGCCTATCGCTCTGTTAACAATGATGACTCAGCTCAGCGTTATGGAAGAAAGAAATGGAGAGCTGCGCTATTTATTAGGATTTTATAAAGATTATTCCGTCGGTTCGTTCTAAATTGTAGAATATTCCTTTCCCCAGGCTAATGGCTGCCGATGAAAAGATAAAAAAAAAAAAGGAATTTTCTAACTTTCTTGCTTCTCACTTCTTACAATGGTAGAAGACAATCATATCTTTTTTTTTTTTTAAATTCAAATTTAATAAACTCGAAATATCGAAAATGATTCTTGAAATAAAGAAAAATAAAGTATGGAGAGCTGTTCCTCTCAAAACGACTATTAGTAAATTGTGAAGTATATTAAAACATCATCATCAGTAATTCAATACCTGTTATTCCTAATTATGTAAATCCTTGTTCAGAACCATCTGCAGAAAGTATCGTCAGTTTTGGATGTTCGTAGCACCTTTATGTAAAGAATTTACAAAATCGAACCAAAACACTTAACTCAAACACATAAAGCGATAATTACTGAGCATGCGCAGTCTCACTATTCCACTTCTATTTATCTATTTATAAGCACACACGTTAAAACGGCTGAACGGGCTTCCAAAAATAAATTGTCATGTAGCTTAATGACTGTCTCACTTAAAAACTTTGTCTCGTTTATTTCGGTCTCCAATCCTCCCACTTCTCAAAAAATGACCCCAAAACCTTCGCTTTAATGGCTCGACGGATTTCTTTAAAATTTGATAAGGTGCATATTTTATGATCCAATATAAAATATGAACACGATTATTTTGATCTCACGTCCTCCCCCAGCGCTGTACGCTCAGTCCTTACTACGAAATGGAACGCTAAGCATATCCCTAAGAAATTATTATTTACTTATTCGTGTTCAACTTTTAAAAATAAAGCTTTTGAACATCATTTTTATACATATCACAGTCCGAATCATTTGAATAATAAGTTGTAGCCTCAACATAGTTTACAGTGACCAGATATTCAGTACTTCCACATTAACGTAATTTGAAAGGAATCAGTGAAGTGTTACTTTCCCCTCGCATCTTAAACCAAGCAAGTTATCTCTTTACTTCATTGCAGTCATTGAAGGGAATGTAATTCGTTTTCAAAGCCAAGTGGTCTGAACCACGCAGGAGCTGAATATTAGAGCAGAGGTTCCCAACCGGTGTGCGCGGAACAGTGGTGTGACGTGAGGATGTCATTGGTGCGAGAAGATTCTAAGTGTGTGCGTCTGTAATCAACATTTAGCTACACACTAACCAAATGTTCGTATCTGGAATAAAACTAGACAGAGGAAACAGAAATATAAACTATATTCTTCTAACAATGGAGGCTAATAAAATATTAAATCACATTCAAATCGTACGTTAAAAGTACGGCTTAAAAAGTATTTCAGATATCTTAACTGTTTCAAAATAAGGCTATTATACTCATTGGTAAATCATAAATATTAATTCACTGGATTCTATTATAGCAATAGAAGAATATGGTTGGTATGCAAATATGAAAGTACGCTGTGAAGATTGAGAAGCACTGTGTTAGTGACATAACATTTTCCATATGCTTGAATTACTAAGAACAAAAAAGTGACTTTAATACTAATTGGCTTTTTCAAAATAAAAAGGTTGATAAATAAATAACTACTTTTCAAGTGAAAATTTATCATTAAATTCAGTTTTTATTTTAATGAAATTCCAAAATTCAGCTTAATCCTGATTATCTATAAGGGGGACGTAAAACAGCAGAGTTATTATTCTGAAAAGTGGAAATTTAATAAGAGAAAGTCTCGACGTTTTTTGATAGAGTTAGAGAGGAACCATCGAGTGATATACATAAATTTTATGTTCCCTTTCTCTGTTACCTCCTTGTTAAAGTTAATGGAAATCCGTTTAGCCGTTTTAATGTGATGGGGCTTACCAATAGTCAAATGGAGAAATACAGAAGTAAAATGTTTCAGTGGAATAGTAAGACTTCAAGTGCTCAGTAGTTATTAGTTGTTTAATCAAATTTTTTTACGTATGTTAAAAAAGGCATTGTTTAAAAAGATTAAAAATAAAACATACACAAGTTATTTAAAAAAAATGCATACATATTGGTGTATTACCAATATGTATGTATTTTTAAAAAAAATTGTGTATGTTATTAGTTGTTCAAATACGGTACTCGTATTTGAGTCATTCGTACTGTATTGTAAACTCAGCTTCATATTTATCTTGTTCTTGATCATTTAGAAAGGTCATTTTGAAAATATTAATAAGCTGAAAATACTCTTTTGGCCTTATCCGTAATATATAGCAAATACTAATCGTGTTGTATCTGTCAACTGTTACTGCATTACTGAACATCTGTATGTAGCGACGTCGTAGAATTGACTTGAAGATGCGAGCTAGTGATAAAATATGCCTCTAAATCTAAAGATAACTAAAGATAAAGATGAAAAGTATGTCGTATTGAATAAGTCATCCTTGAAGTAAGTTATGCTATTCAAAAAACAAAACAAAAAAAAAATACCAAAAAAAATGCATCTGTGCACTATTAGGCAACCTTACAGTTCCTGTGTTTTAGTATTTAGATGAAAGTTGTTGAAATTATTTGGTATTGGGAGTAAATAGATAATAATGATCAATACAGGAAGCTTTCAAAATAGTTCAGACCTCAGCAATTTCCAATTAACCACGTGGATTTCCAAGCTACTTGTGGCTCCCAATTCATCTTTAAGTATCTTATAAAACAACAACACCGCCTATTATAAATTAAATCCGTTGACTGTGTGAGAATGGTGATGTTAGAAAGAAACTAAAAATCTATGTAAAATTAAATATTTGTCCTGTTTTTTTTTTTCGTAAAGTTGTTTTTTTTTCCAGCTGCATTTTTCTTGCTCATTTTCTTCTTCGATTTCAATATTCACTACCTGTATGTCAATTTTCTGCGAATTTTCTAACTTTTCAAGGAATGCGAATAAATACAAATCTTAAAGTTAACGAAATAACCTGAGCTAAAAGCAAAATAAAAATTGAGAAATCGGAGGAAAAAATAGGAGTTGCCTCAAACAAAACAGTGAACCCAAAATTGAAAACAAAGTGTGTTTCTGAATAACTAAATGGTAAGCCATTTCCAATTGATGGTGATTGTTCTACTACGTAGAGTTCTTTTGTTGCTTTTTCACGTTCAGCTTAGAAACAAACGAATTTTAAAATTTTATTGACCCATTGTCGGCAGCTGCGGTGTTTCCCAATTTCTGTCTCTATCCCAACTGACAATCCATCCCATAGGGACTCATCCCGCCTGGATTTTTTTTTTTTCCCCACTTTTCTCTCGAAGCATTCTTTTCCATTACTGCCGTGCATTTTTTTTTTTTTTTTAACGTCATGAAACGCAATAGAAAACTCTAGAAAGGCAAATCAAATCACACCGAATAAAAGCTGCTAAAAAAAAAAAGCAGAACTTAATTAAGTTTCGGAGTTAATTTAAATAAAAAAACAACAGACAAAAAAAATAATAATGAAACACATGTTTGACGTGAAGACACAACTTGTGCAAAAAGATAATTCTGTTGACACAGTGATTACAAAAAAAAATCGCTTAAAAAATAAATGATTAAAATAATAATAAGTAGTTGGAAGAATTTGAAGCCTACTTTCCATAAAACATAATTTCTTAAATTTCTTTTTATTTTTTTAATTTTTAATTTTTTTTAAAATCGAAAAAAAAAAACCCGACAAAAACAGAAAAAAAAAATTACGCTATTTTCAAATTCTATAACTGCATACAAACAGTACAGTTTTATATTTTCTGAAAAGAAAAGTAAATAAAATAAATCCACAAATTAATGAAGTACTTGAAATGATATCATATCAAACTGCGCGCTAAGTAATGGATTAGCTAAAAGGTGGTTAACGTTTATTGTTTATAACAATGAAGTATTAAACAGAAATAGAATAGAAATCCATTGTTAAATTCCAATGCTTTTTCTGTAGGAATTTTTCTCGCGCTAAAACTTTCTCGATAAGAACCCACTTGGAACAGATTTCAAGAAGACTCATCCAGCGTTATTAGCGTAGTACTCTCACACACAGACAGACTGAGTGAACTGACAAGCCTCATTTTCATAGAAAATTTAGTCTAATAGAATTAAATTTCTGCTAAAATTCACTGATGCTTTTTTTTTTTACAATGAGTGACAATTTACATTAAATTACAATTATAATTTACAGTTATTTTTTTTACAATTAAAAGATTTATATTAATACTGAATTTAATATTACCACTAGTATTTATCTGAATTAGGCTACAATTAAGATTTAAATGTTAAAAAAAAATGGCTTTTAAAATGTTAAAAAAAAAGTGTGTGTGTGTTCTAGATGCCAAATCCCACGTAAAATCATGCGGATCGGACAAATATTTTACATATTACCAATATAAATCAAGTATTAATTCAAACTAAAAAATAAAAATTTTATGTACAAATATTTGTATAAAGTTTATTTTTTTAAGTTAACATCCTTTTCAAATAAATAAATAAATAAATAAATAAACAGGATGACTGAGAACTCGACATGATAATGAAAATATTGAAAATCCAGTTACGAAATTAGGAAGGTTAAATTTTCCTTCTACATCTCAGATCCACCCCCATTATTACTTAAAACACGTTAAGTCAGTGTTTCGTAACCTTTTTTGTGCTATGCCCCACCTAAAGTATCTAAAGTATGCTATGCCCCCACCAAATATAACTTTCACAACCAAAAAAAAAAAACGACTTTTTGAGCTTTACAACCAATTGCCCTCCTTAACAATCAAATTGCCCCACGTTGGGAAACAGGGCGTTAAGTGATATTAAGTTTGTATATCAATTATCAAATAAATATAAAATTTAAACTTAAAATTTAATTTAATATTAAAACTTAAAAATTTTAATTTAAAAGTTTCATTAAAAGTGAAAATTAAAAACCAAATTCAAAATGGACAGATCTTTTTAGAGAAAAATATAGTCATTTATGTATATTGAAAATATTTTAAGTTGTTATTAATAATAACAATAATGAATTTTGTTTTTGCTGATTGAATTAAAAAGTGGGCAGGAATTCTAAAAGTTTATAGTACGAGTCTTACAATGTAACCATTTGTATGTATTTGTTTTCTTTTAGGATTTTTAGATCATTCTGTGTAATCATCTTCTGTCAATGGTTAACGATTATACAACTTAATTCTCGTCACTCCGATATTCGTGAAATTTGATATTTAGCAAGACCAAATATATTTGGAATACAACTATCAACCTAAAATATCAACAAGATTCGATGGAAATAAAGAACCTTACATTTAATTCTTCCATAAACTTTTCACAGCTGATGCTACATAGAATACGTCTCCAATTAATGAACATTTTTTTTTTAATCTTTGAAGAGGGGGATTTCCGTTTCATACATTCAGGTTCACAATGTCCGTTCCGTTATGGCCGAGCGGTCTAGACGGGGATCTGATGTGTGGCCGATGTGGCGGGACCTGGGTTCGAATCCAGGTTGGGACATGGATGCTTTCTTTCCTGTGTTGTTTACTCCTTAGTCTTTCGCTTCTTTCGCCGTCTATGGCATCTTTGGGTTACCTTCTGATCTGGTTTGGTGACAGGAAGGGCATCCGACCGTAGCGGGAAAAAGCTGTAGGAAATATATATATATATAAATATATACTGTACATGCAGGTTCACAATCTACATCAGCAAAAGAAAAATCTAATATCTAAATTTAGATATTCTGGATCAAGATACTTCCCATGTCCCAAAAATCAATAA